>OY101449.1:118035412-118635412 GCA_956483635.1 Panzeria rudis | reverse complement strand
TTGTTTGCTCAAAATTTTTAAAAATCTATTACTTTATCCCTGGTGGTACTAATATACTGAAAATTGGTATGAACATTGCGTTTAATACGTGCCAAAACATATCCGAAAATTAATGAAATCGAAGGGAGTCGGGGCACAAACTGGCTGCTTTGGCGTGGAATGCCCCGTATACTAATTAAAAATTTATGGTTAAAAAATATTAATTTTATAAAAAACTTTTGGTGCTGTAGGGACATTTTTATTTAAACGAATACTAATACAAAATGTTCTACTAATACATTCTTAGACTTAGGTTTTTTTGACAACCGACTGAGGTTTCTGACAACTATTTGCGACCAGTTAGGCTTCTATTACCTAGTTTATACGCAGAGCTTATTTGCAAATAAAAACGTAAAATGCTGCCAATCCTTTTTTATTGTAACTTATTAAATCACTGATTATTCATCTATTTGTGAATATATTTATCTATTTATTATTTTTTATTAACAAACAATGTAAAGGAGGCATCCCAAACTTCTTATTTGCAAATAGCGCGTTAATCAGTAAAGGTGAAGGTACATAGCATGCGTTACAGACTTCTGTCAAAAAAGTTGAAAGTAACTCGCAAAAAGTTGAACATTCTTCAACTTTCACGCGTCGTATACAAAATGACAGGTAGTGCTGCCAGATTCATATGCTAAAATGTTTGTTTAATGGAAATAAATTATTAGAAATTAATTTTTTTATTAAAAAATGGATGAAAACTGCATTAAATATATAAAGAAAAATAAAACTTAAAGGCAAGACAAAATATAGCCGGCAAAGGCTTGAAATTGTATAAGCAGAAGAGCATCAAAAGCGTGGTGTGTAACTTGCTATTCTTAAAGCGTTAATAGTTCGAAAAGTTAGAAAAGCGTTGTCGCGTACGCGTGGTGTGTACCTCCACCTTAATTGTTTTCGTGAGTTATTAATTTACAATAAAAATACATACTTGGTAGCACTACGTTTTTATTTGCAAATAACTCGTGCGTATAAACGTACTATGTGTATCATAGTGTAAAAAAGCACTTAGGTTTGTAAACTCGCTCTGAAAACTTTTTTTATTCACGATAGAAAATCAGAAGAGTTGGAAGTTTTTTCATGGGAATAGTAATAGATTTAAAATAACGATTATTAAAATACATATGCATACTTCACTAAAATTTACTTTTTGAGGGCTACTATTTGATTGCAATTAGCGCTCGATATAAAAAGGCACTTAGGTTTGTGAATTCGCTCTGAAAACTTTTTTTATTCACGATAGAAAATCAGAAGAATTGGAAGTTTTTTCATGCGAATAGTAATAGATTTAAAATAACGATTATTAGAATACATATGCATACTTCAGTAAAATTTGCTTTTTGAGGGTTACTATTTGATTGCGGTTAGCGCTCGATGTACCTATCTTATTTGTATGTTAATTAATATTTCTTTTATATTTTTCGCGAACTAAGTTTTTAAATGTTGATCTATTTTCCCATTTATATAGCTTTCTTTACACGTTCTCATATCGTGTTGGCTTACAACACAAATCAGGTGACTGTTGTTCACCTACAGAAACCCAATACCCGATCACAAGGTCCTGAAAAAATTTCACATATGGAACCGAAAATATTTCATGCAATCATTCCGGGAGCAGCTGAAAGGAAGATAGCACGACGTCTTAGTTTTAATACAACTTTCGATATGTTTGTTATTTGGACAAAATCATCACAAAATGAAGTGTTTCCTTGGCGGCCAACAATGAGAGATCAAGATCGTGCCAATATACACGTTTTCAAATTGAAAGGGTATTTTAAAAATGTATTGCCATTTTCAATGTCCTAAACAGTTTCTTTTACATATTCGTTAGCAACCAATTGGATTTTTTCGCTTATTGTTGGTCTGAAAATGATCCATTACATGTAGACTTTTTGCGAACTACAGAAAATCAAATTTTGACTTTGGAGCAAAAAATTTCTCGCAAAGGTGAAATAACCGCTGAAGTTTGTTCGTATGAAATAGCTGTTGGAAAAATGCAAAGGAGCCCATTATCCTCAATATCTGTGGGAACTCAAATAACTACATATGCCTTTAGCCCCGATCAAGAGAAATTGTTTTTAGGCACGGCGGATCGCAATATATGCCTGCATGATTTAGTTATGCAAACTACAAAATATGTGGCACAAATTGATATTGTAAGTAGAAAAGGCAAAATAATCATTGTAAATATCATGACACTAACTGCCTTATTCATAAAAAATATATTTGGTTTATGGATGAACCCAGCAACAAATTAACATACAAATCATTGATGAACTCACCTCAAAGTAGTTCTATTTCTGGTGGAACATCAATGAATTTAATACGGGGTTGTCATAGAACTGAAGTGGTCCAAAGAAATGAATTATACGATTATCTAGAACAGTTTTTGATATAAACAAGAGTCTTAGAATATTAAATTCAGTATCTGTAGTGACTGGATGCAATGAAAATTGCATACTTTTGGAGCGATTACCGACTTTTTTGCTGGGAAACAAATCAAAATGAATCAAAATAATTTTTATGAACATTGCTGTAAAAAAAATAAGATATTTTTTGTTCAACATTTTCTAAATGCAAATATGTGATAGTTAAACAAGTAGAATTTTGTATTAACATTCAGATTCTTTTGTTAAATTTTATATAATTTTTTCAGGTTCCTACCCAATGTTCATGGCATAGCGACTCAAGTATGATAATGATAGCAAATACAAAATCACAATTTGAATGCTTTGATCTAGCTTTAACACCCATCGGCAATCAATTGCAAAGCGAAGATGTGACACCAACCAATATTTTGGATTTATCTCACTATTTTGCCACACAGCCCACACTTCTGTTAATTTCCTTTAGTTGTAAACCCGAAATCAGTCACAGTTTAAATAACTATGCTGGCACAGACTGTTTTATATTATTGCTATATGATCAAGGCCCAATTGGATGTTTACGTTTCTTTGCTGGTGCTGGAATTCGTGGTGACATACATAATTCCGGTTTAACGGCTGATGTGATACTGGATAAATACTTAGGTCTTAATCAATTGGAAAAGGCTGTTAATCTGTTGAAAGCTTTAAATTGGGAAACATATGGAGCTATGTGTCTTATATCTCTGCATAAAATAGCAAATCATGTATTTTACAAAGGTGATCATCGACGCGCACGCATTGATTTGATGGCAAAAGCTTTAAAAACCTTTACCGAT
The DNA here is from genome assembly GCA_956483635.1 of Panzeria rudis. Lineage (NCBI taxonomy): Eukaryota > Metazoa > Arthropoda > Insecta > Diptera > Tachinidae > Panzeria > Panzeria rudis. The sequence continues at coordinate 118,632,171 of OY101449.1, read as the reverse complement.
TCATTAACCGAGGAAACAAAAGATGAATTTAGTGATCAAGTTTTTGATTTAAAGCGAAGATTTTTCTTTTTCTTACTGAGGTAAGTCCAAAATATATGCTGCATATCAAAAAAATAACAATTTCTTTATTTTATATAAATGAAGTCTCTTTGCTAATAGTTAAGCAACCAAAACTTTGTGAAAAGTCACAAACCCTTTATCTTATGCACAGACTTTCAAAAACCATTTGAGAATTTACAAATGATAATATTTTCGAAAATCTCAATTTGTAAATTCTCAAATGGTTTTTGAAAGTATGTGCATAAGATAAAGGGTTTGTAACTTTTCAAAGTTGTGGTTAAAGTCTACTGACGACTTGGTAAAGCGCCAATGAAATGCATATAGACAATGCTTAACTATCAGCAAACAGACTTCATTTAAAATAAAATTATGACAATATGTCAAATAATAAATTTCTTAAAGGTTTTATTTTATATATATATTATTTTTGGATCGATCGGATTAAATTTCGCATTAAAGTTCGTCTGATTCTCCAATTCATTTCTACTCGACCGATTCTTATAATACTTTGCAAACATATTAAGTTCCCGAATCAATATATTATTATGGTTAGAAAAGTGGGCTGTACCACACCCATGCAAAGTAAATATTCTTTTTAACTACTTCAACTAAACAGATTCTTATGAAACTTCGCACAAGCAATTAGTTCTCATGAAAATACAATACGTACAAAAATTGGGCAGTGCCATGCCTGTCTTGTAGTCGGTATTTGTGTTATAAAATTGTATTCAGTGGAATGTCTACTTTATGTTTAGTGTGGTTGAAAGAGTAAATTTTTTTTGTGCGCAAATAAAATTTATAAAGATAAAACTTAAAAATGGTAATGTTCAACTTCCTATTAGGATATCCTAAAATGAACTCACTCATGAAATTAAGCTAAATGTAAGAAATGAGATAAATAAAAAATAAATAAAAATAAAAGGCGTAAATATTAAAACCGCGATATTTCGATGTACTGATGCCGAATTTATAAGTTAGGATAGCCTGCAACAAAAAAGTAGTCAATTTGTTTTATTGTTAAGTAAATAGTCTCTACTTGAAAAACAGTGCAATACATTTTAAGTTTATGCTACAGTTAACTAACAAATGTACCCAGAAAATATAAACGATATTTTTACATTATTTACAACATATTTTACAGGCGTAATCTATTTGCTGAAGCTTTTGAAGTGGCTCAAGACATTGAAGATTATGATTTGTTTATGGATTTGTTTAATATTACTAAGTGTGATCCGAATCTTGTAGAATTTGCAGCAGCTTGCTTCAGTCAAGCAGCTACCATACTGCATGAAGAAGATAGAACCAATGGCAATTTCAGTACAGCCAGCGAACTTCGATCTGAATCGGCTTGTTCTCAATCTACAATATCAGATAAAGCAAGTCGAAGCAGATTGCAGCAACAACAACAGCAACATCAAAAATTTCTTAAAAACTATGTGCCACCCCTGCCATCATTCAAGTCGAAAGTTTTTAATGCTGAAATGATTAAAATCAGATTACCAAAACCCGAGTTGCATATTGATAATTCTGTCCAACAGGAAAAAAGTAGACCTCCACCGCCACCAATTCCGAATAAGAAACAGACTAAGCTTAATCCTACCACAATGTCTGCATCGACATCGTATGCCTTAAGTAGCAATTTGGCAAATTTGTCACTAAGAAGTTCAGCTCCAACGTCGCAACAACTGAATACAAATGGTTTTAATGTAACTCCCCAATGGGGAGATGTTAAAAATCCACACTTAAAATCAGCTTTTGTTCAACACTATAATACAAGCAATGTTGCGACAAAACCAAATCCTACCGCTTCATCCAAGAATTCGTTAAATAACACTATATCACTAGCTCAATGTTCGAGTACATCAGCATCATATTCACATCTCGCCTCACCGATTATATTAAATGGTTCACATTCGAATATAGCAACGCAACATACATACCAACAGCCACCAGCTCCAATAGTACCTATTAACTCTTATCAGCCAAAATTCTTTCAACATCCACTTGTGTCGGGAAATATTCCATCAACGGGTACAACTTCTTTCGCTCCGTATAGTATATCAAATGAAGAATATCAAAAAGTTTTGCTGAGCAAAAAACCAACCGCTTCTATACTTTCGAACGGTTCGGCTACACAAAATGGTAGCAATACTTCCGTTTTGAGCGGCATTAGTGGCCACAATGGTAATATTAAAGATGGCACTAAACATTATACTGGAGAGAAAAATAAGGTCAAATTTTCAGATACCGTACAAGTTGCTGTTGTACCGGTAAGTGATAACAATATAATTTTGGAAACCAAGTAAAAAAAAAATTAACTACATATACAAATTATTTTAATTACTTTAGGAAATACCCCGCAAGGAAAAACTTCTTATTAAACGTAATGGTTATGCTAGACCACCACATCGAAATTTCACCAACCCAAAAAAGGAATTACAAGATAGTTTACCACTTTGTCACCCAAACGACGATTATTTAAAGGATTTTAATCCCTTACCATCAGGTAGTTAACCAGAATTGACAAAAAAATTGCTTATTAATTTAACAAAGAAAAAAATATTATACATTTTTAGAAGAACCACCACAAAGAACAGCAAATAAAGATAATATAAAAGATGAACATCACCAAACAATTAATAAAACTAGCACTACAACCTCCACCACAAAAACTAATTCCTCAACTACCAACACCACAACAACTCCATCCATAAAAGTAGTACACTTTGGTGTAGTCTGATTTAATACAAGTACTAATTTTAACTATAAGTTTCCCATATTGTTACAAATGTCTTCCAATTTTAGTTAAGGTATATATCCATAGCACAAATATCCGTCCATTATCAAAAGCTTTAAACAAAAAATTTATAGTTTCTTATTCTAACTATAATCATACACATTCTAAAAGTATATATTAAGTTTTAATTTAATATGTTAAATTATTGGTATCCACATGTTTTGAAGTGATTTTGTTAAAATGGAAATACTAGCAATATTTAGATAGTACAAGTGAGATTTACATACATACATATGAGGTGGTTAAAGCACAAGGGGTTCAAGTGCTAAAAAGAAAATTTTGAGTAATTAAGCTTCAAACTTTTTGTTTCCATGCATTTCATAGTTAAAATTTTGGCTTTTTAAAGCATACAGGTGATTGAGGTCATCATCCAAGTCTGCATTTTTGTAGTGATAAATATTAGTATGACGTATTGACTCCTACATCTAACTCAATATTTTTAGTTTTGGCACTTGGACCCCTTGTTCTCTAAGCCCTCATATGAATGTAGTTATAATTTATTATTTTTCGTTTTTTTTTTAATTTTTTTACAAATATATAATTAATTGAAACAAGAATAAAATAACAGTTTATTTAAATGTCAATTCACTTTTTCTTTCCACTCTGCATTTTCTCCAACTCAGCTTTGAGTTCCAATAAATCTTTGTCTGGTACGTAACGTCTCTCCTCACATTCATCGGTATGTTCCTGCACAGTAAGTATCACGCCTTCCGGTAAAGCTGCTTGGGCAATCCTTAAAAACATGGGATACATTGGTGCATCAACATCTTGAAGTTGTAAGTTGCGTTCGTAAACAGTTAAACGATATTCAGAATCGACTACTGAGGAATTAGGTTTAAACCTTTGAACGGACATGTTTTGGGGTGGCAGAGCATAGCTGTTAATATAAACCAAATAGAATTTATATGGATATCTTTTATAGACTAATTTATATACAATAAAAGCAAGTGTGTAAACAAACAAAACTTTTCGCAAACGTTCCATGCGAATACACAAACTTTTAAAATATTTTTAATCATTTTATACATGAGCAAAACCAAAACAAATGCTTTTTTGCAATGCCAAAGATTGCAAACAAAATAATTGGGTTTTCATTCATCTACTTGATGTAATATCCCCTTTCAATCATAAAATTGCAAAGAAAAGAAATGGAGAAACGTATTTTTTGAATGATTCATTAGCGGAGTTCAGTGTTTGATGAAAATGACGTTGCAAAAGTGCAAATGCAAAATATTGTATCTTTTTAATGAAATTTTATTCTGTATTTTGTTGTTGGATTTCATATAAAATACGATATTTTGCATTTGCACTTTCGCAAGACCATTTGTATGAAATACTGAACACCGCTGTTGTATTTAGCCTAAATACACCAACAAGTTCTCTACTATGATGATCAAATCAATCGTGAAACGTTTGCAAAGGTTTGTTTGTTATTGTCTTACAACTTCAATTTTGTTCTCATTCCTTTCTTTTCTAGCTGTATATGTTTAAATTAATGTACATTTAGTGCTCACCAGCAAAAAAAAAACAAAACTAAATGGGCAATCGGTCTCATCGTTTTTGTTTTGTTTTCCTCATTAAAAAAAAACAACGAAAGCACACGTTTTGTTTGTTTTGCCACTCTGTTTAAAAGTACCCATTTTGAAGTTCGATAGTTGCACATGGTAGGGGCGATACATAATTGCTTAAATATCCTGTACCAAAGGTGCAGTTAGGTAAAAAGGAAGAATAGGAAAGATATATATTTTTCAGAGAAGTTGAGTTTAGTACTAACCGAATTGAAAGTAAAGTTCGCGCACACACATTAAATTTTTTCGAACTACTAAGAAAAGTAGAAAAAAAACTCTTTGTGGTGGACAGAATGCTGGGATTGACAAAGGTTTTTGTAAGTTCCATAATCAAACACACCATCAGGATTTTTTCTACCGCCGGAAATATCGCTAAGAGAAGTTGCTTAGTCAGCGTTCAGACGATGCAAGTCTTATTGTTAAGCTTCTTACTTTTTCTTCTTTGAACTTTCTTTTTCGTTCAGACGATGAAAGTCATCGCTTAATTCTGCCTTTCTTTTGCATGAATATAGAGAATGTAAATGAATGTGTGCATTTTGTATATTAACAAAACGATTACTGAGTACATGAGAGTGTGTATCCGTTTCTTTCCTCTTGCCTACAAAATAATAAGCTGATCAATAAGATTTGCATCGTCTGAACGTTGATTTCCTACCAGAAAATTCTAATTTTTTAATTTTTTTTTTATCAAAATAGACATAACCAAAAAAAATTTCGGGATTAGTAAAAAAATATAATAAAAAAATAAAAAACAATAATTACTTTACTGTCGTTTTTATTGTAATAAAACTTAAGCGGCCCACCACTTGCAATTTTTCGTATTGTACAATAATATCCCCAATGTGTATATCATATTCGAAGGTGGCACAATATATTGGCAAAAATCAAGACTTTTGATTTTTATTGCACAATAAAGAAAATTGTGTAATGTGTTGGCAACATTCTTCAGTGTTATGTTTAGTTTTTCACTGTCATGTAAATTGGACAACATTTTCTTTGAGTGTTGTGACATTTATTGAATTGTATAGGTCAAAACAACATATGCGCTAATATTGCATAATGGATGGTCCGCTTTAGATAATTTTCAGCTATCCGTGTATTATAAACCGTCAAACAACCAAAACAAAATTAGCTGTATAGCGGTTGGGGAATTTAGCCGTTTAAGCCAGCTAAGACGGTTAACCAGCTAATTTGTTTAGGTAGCTTTTTTGCCGGCTCGGAGGCGTAATTGTAAAGCCGTTTTTAATATAATATTCGTCCAATTTTTATAATTTTTGAGATAAAATTCCTTAATAAAGAAATATTTTTCTAATAGTTGTGGTAAAATTCTCAGAAATATTATTAAAAAACACCTTTGAAATTTGGTTCGTTTTCGAAATTGATTTCCATCACATACCTGAACATAGGATTTTACCTTCGATTTCGGCCTATTCTAAATCAAGTTCTTCTGAACTTATCTGTATTTCGATTCGAAAGAAAACATTTTCGAAACAATGAATAAGGTGTACAAATACGAATGATTTTCTTTTCGAATCGAAATGCATAACCCCCGAGGATTTTAAAACATATTCAGAGTTTTCCAAATCAAATTCAGTACTTTACAAATAAAGTTCACCATATCTTAAACCAAATTCGGCATTTTAAAAACCAAAATCTGCCTTTTTAAATCAATTTATTTGAAAAAGTCTGATTTTGATTTTTAAATCCTGAATTTGGTCTGAAAAATGCCGAATATGATTTGTAAAATACTGAATTTCATTTGTAAAATTCTGAATTTGTTTTTAAAAATCCCCGAACTTATTTCTTTCAATTAAAAAAAAATGTATTCTTACCAATCAGCGACATCAATAGCTAGGTACTCTGCAATACTGTGCAAATAACGTTGGTAACTTTCTAATATAGGATAATCGTAACCTTTGATTTGTACGTTTAGACTTTCATATTGAGGGTATTTTGGTTTAAGAGACTTTAATTGGAAGAATCACATATTATTTAACAATTTTAGCTCCATAATTTTATTTTACCTCTAAATAGTCCGGTTCATAAACACTAGCTGGAAGGGATGATGTTGTACTGATTGTGTTTAGAAAGTTAGCATTATGACGAGCTATTGTTTGCAGCAATGGATTTAACTGCAAAAACTCAAGATATAGTAAAAATATATAAATTTTTTTTGGTGTACAAACCTTTCGCAAAAACATTTTGTGTTATTGTTAGGATCTGTTTTACTTTTTAGAGGTTATGAAACTTTCCAGCTGTTACTGTAATAAAAGGAAGTGTCTGGAAATCATTTAGGGTGTGCACTTAAGTTGGGAACTGATATCAATTAGCAGGAAAGAAAATTTATATAGACGGCCTTAATAGCACAGCAGGACTACTTATTTGGCTAATTAGGGGCTCACATGCTATTTCTTTGTTGTTTCAATTAGAGATGAACTGTTCATGAACGAACTTGTTCAATTGAATAATTTAGTGGCATGAACGAGTTGAACTTTTTCAGTATTTTTCAAGGTGTGCAGCCGTAACGAATAACGGTATTGGTATCGGTATTGGTATTAAACTTATTTTTATTTCGGTAGCGGTATTTGAGTTATATCGGTATCGGTATATACCGAAACTCTACTACCGGTATACTACTGGTCATTAAAAATGCATCGTTTCTAATATATTTAAACATGCCATCTCCAACTTTGCAGTTTTTGAGATCGTAGGACTTATTTTTTTCAAAAACCGACTTTGAAATCACTTTATCGTTGTATATGAAAGTAATTGACTTTAGATTGGGATTGCTTTAAGGCAAATATTTATCTTTGTAAAGGATGATACATACAATAATTTCTCATAAATTCAAATCCGTTCTTGAATCAGACGTTCTGTACTTGGCTTAATTTGCAGTCTACACCTAACTTAACTGAACATTAACTTCAAGTTAATGTTAAGTGTAGACCGCTGAAGTTAATGCTTTTTTCAGGTTATAACATAGTTGTTAGTGCAATTGTTTTAACAACGCAGTCATAACTTCAAGTTACAACAGCATTTCAAGTTAGGTGGAGACGTAGAGTAAGAAATGGATTTAATAACGGATTACTTACTTGATTTTTCTTTTGAGTGTACCATTAACAAGCAATTTATACGGTGATTTTTTCACTTGTCTTTAAATCACGTCTTATTTTGTATGAGAGTGAGCGGGGTAGAGAAGAAAGCGGGGTAGAAAAAAGACAAGATTTCTGTTTTCGAGACTTTTTTCATATATTTCTTCAGTTCCATTTGCATTTTCTCTCTCTTATGTGATTGTGTTAGGGTTTTTGTTGTTATGAACAAGTAAATAAAGCAAATTTTGAGAGTAATGTACAAAAAAGACATGAAATGAAAAATCATTGTATAAATGCAAAAAGTTTTTGGTAGCAGCTTTATACAAAAATTAAAAAAAGATATGTCTTAAGAATCACGGTGTAAATTGCGAGTAAGAATAAACTTTATTTCCACGAAGCACCATTTTTTTTAATTATTTTTAAAAACCGATTACATATGTACATTGTTAAAAGACTAGAGCTAATTTATTAAGTGGCTTTTCACACTATGCCTTTTTAACCTGTCTTTTTTGGAAATTTTCTTTTCAAAACCCCACGAAAAACCAAGGATATGTACATTATAACTTTTTCTTCATGTGTTTTTTGACGTTTATATACATACTTAATGCTGAGAGTACGAAATTCAACAATAATGAGAGGACACCATATTTGCATTTCAACAAACTTGAGAAACTATCATTTTTCCACTTGAAAATGCACTAAATCGTAACTTTTTTTCCACGCACTAACACTTTTTAGTTTTATTTAATTTTTTTATTTGTTTTAATATACATTTTATGTTTCTATCCAAAGTTATTTAATTAGTTTGGCTTAAGTACATTTTTAATTTAATCTTTCGATCAAATTATTTTTTGTTTATATACAAGTATATATATATATATATATATATATATATATATATATATATATATATATATATATATATATATATATATATATATATATTATATATATATATATATATATATATATATATATATATATATATATATATATATATATATATATATATATATATATATATATATATATATATATATATATATATATATATATATATATATATATATATATATATATATATATATATATATATATATATATATATATATATTTGATGTACGGAGGGTTGAACTGACAGCTGTTTCGTGACCACCAAGTCTACTCGTCAGAGTACTTTACCTACACCACCACTGACAGTGGCAACAACACTGTAGCGAAAATCCTACTAATCCTACTATTGAATAAAAATATGTATTTGCTTTTTACTTAAACATATGCTTAAAACACAAAGTTACGGCAATTATTCAATATAGAATAATAATTTTTTTTTTGGTTTTAAACAAATTCTTAAGTAGAAAGCAAATACTTTTTTCATTCATACTACCCAACGTTTGAATGCTAGGTTTGATTCCAGTTTTATCTATTTTTTAAATAAATGAAAATTTTTAAAAATTTAATCATTCGGGAAAAAGTTAGTTTTCTATCTAAGGGGCTGGTCACTCTTTAACATTATCTGTGAAAAATATATTTTACCCTTTCTTACACAAAAACTGTCATTTATGACAGCAGAATAATTCTAGTTGCCAGCAGATTCTGCTGAGCAGCACCAAAAAAAAAAAATAATACATTGTATGTGCTGAAAAAATAAAGTTTCTTCGAAAAATACAAAATTTTTTTATGTATTTCCCAAATACATAATGAATTATAGTTTTAAAAACATAAAGAAAAATTTTAAAGAGATAAAAACAATACAGTACTATAAAATGACACCGTTAAAAGAAATTATTAAACATATTTTGTATTGCGTGGCGTTGTTAGTAACATGGGGAAGATTCCAAATGGTTGTAGGAATATCAGACCCCGGTATAACAGATTTTGTATTAACACCGGTAGGAATGGAATTTAAATTATATTTAAAGAACTTATTTAATGAGATATGCTTTTTAGAATTTAATAACTGAACGAGAAATGAGACCATTGTTGGCCAACACCAAAATTTATGTAAAAAGTAAATTATTGTAGATTTTCTGATAAGGGATGTTAAGTAAATATCGATTTAACTTTTATCTGTGCTACTTCTATTTATAGTTGAGTGTCATACTCATAATACTGATGGTTTTGATATACAAGTTTCTTGGTCATTGGTGGAAAGACAATGTTGGTATGATTCTCCAGATGTAAGTTATGAAAAACTAAAAACTATTTTTGGACTAATTTCCTTTTGTTTTTCTCTAGCTTCAAAAAATATTCATTGAATATGATAATCAACAAAGGGCTCTAAATAAATCGTCTCAATTAGAAATAAAGGGACAACTTACAAGTAAATGCCCAAGTGATATTATCGTTTTGGAAGTATCCAGCGACGGCGACGCGTCAAGTAGCGCTTTAAAATCAACAACGACAAATAGTCTTACAAGAAAACTAAATAATGTGGCCTTAGTTGCCAAATCACCAGTTGATAATTTAAAAAATGCTAAGCATCCACTTTCAGTAAGTGTCTTATATTCTAGATGTTAATTTCGGTTGTTTAATTAGTTTATTGGTTTTCTGGGAGGGTTACTTTTTTATTCGATTCGAAAATAAATCTGTTCAGACTTGTATGCATGTTGTTTACATATCAACAAGCATTTGTTCTTTGCTCTTTATAAACATTTTATCTTTAATTTGAACATACATATCGTTAGCTGAAATGCAAATTCACGTAACAAAAAACTAAAATCCCTTGCTTTTATAATTTTAGTAGTAATAGGTATAAACACAGTAATTAATTTAAAAAAATCATTTCTACTTTTTGGTCAGGTGGTTTTGTATTTCCACTAACGATATACAACGGTTCTAAAATTATCTTATCTAAAAACTTATGCGCAAACATTTTTGCTTCTGTGCATAAAAACCTTCAAAATTTTGTACAATGATATCTCACGAACCACTTCATCAAGTTAGATCAACTTTGCATTTTCAAGTCGTAAAAATTTATTGAATATTAAAGATCGGCTTTATAAAAGAAAATTTTGGAGTAATTCCAAAATAATACTTCGAAATTTTTCGACAACAATATCTCAAACTAATTAATCAATTTTGATGAAATTTTCAACAATAGAGGTATGTACATTGTTTTTTAAGATTAAGAGCCGATAATATTTTGGAGTTGATCAGAGCGGTACGGGACCAGTGGCTTAAAATTTATTAAAAAGAAAACGTCCGAAAATTCTCGAAATATACGAAGTCGAATCGGTTCATATTCACACGCTATCTATGCTTAGAGAAAAACTTAAAAATGGCGATATTTTGTTACCATCGGACAAGCAATTAAAACTTATGAGATTGTTGCAGAATTACACACCCAAGACACATTATCGTAAAAATATTTAGGATAGTTTTCTAGATTTTCGATTTTTGAAAATCGGGGTAAAATCAGTACTTCTCATTTTTATATTACGGAAGTTAAAAAATTTAAAAATAAGGAAAAAAGGTTGACACACTAAAATCTATGGGCTTATATTAATAACACTGCGATAGCCGAAGAATCGGGCAAAAGTTCTGACAGTTGATCTTATATAATTTGGGGCCAAGAAGTCGGTCGAATAGCGTTTACGGTTTTGTAAGATTGGTTCGAGATAGGGTGAGTTCCAAAACATCAAAATACCCAGCGGCGAACACTGCCTACCACATTACATCTCTTTAATGATGTTTGCCACACTTTGTGTTCAATGAATGAAAATGTACGACGGTAGTGTATGGAATTCACAAGAATGAATTTCGTTCATCTTTTGTATCAAGGCGTCTTTTACCTGCTCACAAATTAAGCGAGATTGTATTTGAGCTGCCTATTGCTAACTTCCAATGTGTCCGAAGAAGTGTTCAGGACGTCTTCTAGCTGCTCACAAAGTAAGCAAAATTGTATTCGAGATGCCTACTATGTACCAGCTAACAATGTGATGAACACTTCAGTATCTCGCTTATTTTGTGTACAGGTGGAAGGCGTTCACTCCACAAATGCGGCAATGCATTGTTTACAAGAACAAAGCAGCTAAGACTTTGCATCACTGATGTTTTGGAACTCAACCATATTGGTGTTTTAATATTTTTGATTAAGAATCTATTTTATATGCAAAATATATGAACAGAAAACTACTATATCTTAATGTTTACATAATATAAGATACAACAAAGCAATATACATACATACATCCATTTTTTAAATTATTTCAGCTATTTTCGATGCTATTTTTAATTTTGACAATTTTCTTGTGCTTACTCACTGTTATAATGTTTATTACTGAAAGTTTTGCTCAAAATCAAGTTAATAACAAAACATATCGTCACTGCTTGATATGAAATACTCGAACCTGATACACGAATATAAAATATGTATTCGAATATGTAAAATTCAATATTCGAATATAAAATACTCGCATAAAAATCAGGAAAGACCTAGACAAAAATATCTGAAATGCTTATTTGAGCAAGCGGTGACAATTTTGTTGTAATTGGCATAATTTGGAGCAAAAACTTCAGTGGTGAAAATTAAAAAAATATAACGTCGAAAATAGTCTTAAAAATAATGAAATGGGTAATAATGTGTTTCATTGTTTCTTATATATTGTAAACAGATATATGTATAATCGTTTTCTGTTCACATAATTTGTATATAAGATAGATTTTTAACAAATAATAGGGTACGCAAAAAATAAATTTAAATGCCAATACCCCGAAATCTCGACCTAATCTGACAACATGGCGAACGCCATTCGATTCCTTGTCCTAAATTAATGTAGGATCAACTAAAAAAAGTTTGAAATCCGAACACGGTCTAATTAACAGAATATTAAAGATTGAATTGCTATGGAAGATGAAATATGTGCATAGTTTATGTATGCAAAAACCGATTACACGCCGTACTAAGAACTCGAGTTCACATCCATCGATGTGAACTGTAAAACGAACAGAAATTTTAAACTAACCCTCCCTTACTTGTACAATGGGTGGCATGAAACAATTTGATCTACCTTATTTCCACTCTAAAATCCAATAAATCTCTATGTGCATTGCTTTCTTAAGCCTTCGGCTAGGTTTAAGAGTTTTCTCCTCTAGGTAAATATGTCGTATATTTACTTTGCTGATCAAAGATTTTCTTTCTAGTGGCTTTACTGAGTAAAGACTGCTTTTAGCCTATAATGAAGAAAATCCTTGTGGCAGGCCGAAATCTGAATAGGCAGAAAATATTTACTGAGCGAAGCCACTATTATTCGATGTAACCGGAGGAGAGGTCCTTAAGGCTTGCCGAAGACCGGCTACCTTAAAATCTTTACTCATCAAAGTCAAGGCCTTATTATTTCGATTTTAAATAATTATGAATATTATTGGATACCACTCACAGTACAAGTATTTCACATTCTTGTATAATATTGCATGCCATCGTGCAATGATTTCGTGTTTTCAATATATTATTGTACTTTATATGTATTCTTGATCAAGTAAGCAGACGGTAAAAAATATATTTTTGCACTATTTTAGCCAACAAATAAATTATTTTACGAAGTTCAACATGATGGTATTTACGAAATATCAATAACTATTGAAGCCAAACAGAAAAATGTAGAATACACAGCACCAGTACATATCGAAACTTTGGGTCCCTATGGTTACATATCAGCGACAGATTTTCCATTTTTACCGGTAAATTAATTGTATCACATTAAAATATGACCTTAAGTTTATTTATTTATACAATTTTTAGTTTTACGGCATTATGTGTATTGTTTATGTAATTTTTGGTATAATTTGGCTTGCGGTGTCATTTATGCAATGGCGTGATTTATTGCGTATACAATTTTGGATTGGCGGAGTCATATTATTGGGAATGTTGGAAAAAGCATTCTTTTATGCTGAATATCATTCAGTAAATACAAATGGTCTTTCGGTGCCTGGAGCAGAGCTAACTGCTGAATTCGTTTCATGTGCCAAGAGAACTTTGGCTCGTATGTTAGTGATTATTATGAGTTTAGGTTTTGGCATTGTAAAGTGAGTACAAAAATCTAAATTCTAACTAAACATATTTTCAATTAAAAAGTTTTTTTTGGGAATTATTAAATTACATTAATTTTAATTTTGTATCTTGCTTTTTCCCAAATTAGTTAATTAATGTGATGTAGTAATTCCCAAAAAAAACTTTTTAATTATAAATATGCCCGCGCAAAAAAGTACATGTTGGCATCACAGCTCATTGCGAAAACAATTTGTAGCTGTTGTTGCTTATATTTATTTTCGATTGCCCTTACAACTACAATTTAGAGTTGGTAAAAAACCAACCGGTTGTAGTACGCAAGTAAAGAAAATAAAAAACATGATTGATTATGGAGCTCATGTTTTAACTTTGATATTATAAACTTCTTATTCGTATGATTAGGAGTTTAATATAATATCTTTAGTTTTTTATGAGATTTTTGGGTAAAGGTTCCCTGACGAATTGCATTAGCCCCAATGAAATGCGCACAGGAACTAGTTAATACCTCTCATAATCAATTTCAATGTACATATTTTAATAAAACTTTAATATTTTACTTAAAAAGTAAAACTAATTTGGGAAAAAGCACCCTACAAAATTAAAATTAATGTAAACATATTTTCGTTATATTATTATTTTTTATTAAAATTTAAGACCTCGTTTGGGCCCCTTGCTTCACCGTGTAGTTGGTGTCGGAGCGTTGTATTTCCTATTGGCTTGTGTTGAAAGTTATTTGCGTGTTATGCGTAATAAACCAGATATACAAAATGAACTCTTGGTGGCTAGTATACCACTAGCAGTTTTAGATACAGGCATTTGTTGGTGGATATTTACATCATTAGTTCAAACCAGTAGAACTTTACGCTTGAGAAGGTTGGTTTGTCTAAGAGTACTTTTTTAAATATGTTTGAACTCTTATAATAATAATGGAGAATTTGTCCTTTGTTTACAGAAATATGGTGAAGCTAACACTGTACAGACATTTTACGAATACTTTAATTTTTTCCGTTATTGCTTCTGTAATATTCATGCTGTATGCTTTACGTCTACGCAAAGCTGAAAATTGTACTCCAGTAAGTTAATGAATGCAAAAAGGTGACAGTGTTATTTGCTTAAAATATTTTTTGCACTATTTTACAGGGTTGGCGTAATATTTGGATTGATACAGCATTTTGGCATATATTGTTTTCGATTTTACTGTTGGTCATTATGATTTTGTGGCGTCCTACGAATAATAATCAACGTTATGCTTTTACTCCTTTACTTGATAATCCAGAAGACGAAGATGACGATGGTAAGAACATTTTTTCTAGAGATATCCAATCATATACATTAGAACGACTAGACTTGCATGAAGATGAAAAACGTGTTTTTTGCTATCCCTCTCAAATTAAAGACCGGTCTTTTTAATGAGGTTTCCTAAAACATTTGAGAGGTCTAGCGATGACCGCTCGTGAGCTGGACCGTGTCTATAAAAGGTCAATTTTTATAGTTTTTTTTTTGTATATTTTCGTATTTTCTCCGAAGACAACATGTAAAAAAATTACATCGCTTGAGGGATCTTTTCATGCTGCATTAAACTTTACCATTCATACCATCAGCAATGCAGTATTCCATAAAAAACACGATTTTTAAGCGTTTTTATTGCAGGTGCTACTTATATTAAAATAAATAAAATTTTTTTTAGGAATTGTTTGATTTGAGACATTCAGGTATGTGATGGAAATCGATTTTGAAAACGAAGCAATTTTAAAAGATGGTTTTTAGCAATAGTTCTTTATTACAAACAATTTTACCACAAATATTATAAGAATATATCTTTATAAAAAAGAATTTCATCACAAAAGTTATAAAAATTGGATGAAAAGTGTATTAAATATGTCCGTTAAAACTGCTTTGTTTTCAAAATCGATTTGCATCACATACCTGATTGTTTATTTATTTCTGTTCTTAGAAATGTGCGAACTTTTGCAATAACTACAAACAGAAATAAATAAACAAAGCCTCAAATTATATAATACTAAAAATTATTCGGTGATATCAAATATTTTGGTCGACCGATTTTCGAATTATGTATTCGAAAACCCCGTTTCTAATATTTTCGTTTTTTTAACAGAGCTCTAAAAAAATACGATTAGACTATATCGAATATTTCGTTACCTGAATAAAATATTTACCATGGTCTTTTACTTACATCAGGGAACTAGTTTCAAGTTAAACATTAAAAAAATATATACATACATATGTATGTACGTACATATATGCGATGCTGTTGACCTTGCAGGACATCCCTGGAACTTTCCGGTGATGTCAAGCACAAAGCGCTAGAAAATCCATAGACTTTTGGAGTATTTAAAAATAGATTTTTTCTTAATTTTTCTAGAGTCCAACCGAAACCAGTTTTTTGAGGCCGAACCCTCCGAAAAGTCAATATTCGGCCCAATCCGAAACTTTACAGCATTAATTAATATTGACATTTTTAAAAGCTTATAGGAATTAAAAAACTCATTTATTTTATTAATGAGAGTATATTCACATACATACAGCGCCTGTCAAAAAAATGCATAAATTACGTATATTTTATTCCATCGGGCAAAAATAAAAGTTAAACATTTACATAAGTTAAACATACATAACAAAAACTATGAAGTTAGTACAAATGATGAAATTGAGCTGCGTCTTAATGAGTTTTCCTTGCAATTTTGCATTAAACATCTCTGTACGATGTAATCGTGACTGAAGATTAAGACTAATACGCAGTTCAGTTTCATGCCGAGTTTTTGTTGTCCATATGGCCATTATTATTTTTTTTATTAATATGGGAAATATTTACATATTTTTCTGTCCTTCAGACAGTTATCATCCGTTGTAAAAATGTTTGACTATCTATTAGTTATGTTCACACTTTGCAAAAAGTCAACATAATCACAGTCTAAATAGTAGCATTTGGCTTTTCTTTAGTTTTTGCTATTTATTTTGGCAACAAACAGTTGAATAATTTGTGGTACGATATCTTTCAATTTGCAATGATATGGAACGCGGACGAAACAGATTCACGGTGGTGACATATATTAATTTTGGAAAATATATCTGTGTGTCTGTAGGAGTCCACGTACAGACCAAATGGTTGGACCAATTTTGATTTAGTTTTTTCTGTTTGAAAGATGACTTGATCGAGTGTTCTTAGCTATGTTTGATGAAAATCGGTCCAGCCGTTTAGAAGATATCACATATTTTCTAGATGTATATTGCTGAATCTGCGTGTCTTTGACGCCGTAGCTCCCAAACGGCTAGATCGATTTTAATTTAGTAAATTTTGTTTGAAAAGTGACTTGATCCAAAATGCTCTAACCTATGTTTGAAGAAAATTGGTCCAGCCGTTTTGAGGTTATCATCTATTTTCTTCGGGGGGCTTTCAACATTTTTAATTAAATGTTATATATATATAGAATAAAAAGTTTCGGTTTTGGTATTCGGTCCAAAATTTGGCCTAAACCGAATATCAGCCAAAACCACAATGTTGGCCTAATTCGAATCCGAAACCGAGTACTCGGTCAAACTCTAAATTTTTCGATAACGATTTCATTTTTTTTAATTTCGTTCCTTTATTTGTATAAATATAAAGCCTTTAAGGCCAAAAATAACAATTCCCCTTATTCCGTAACTATTTGTCGACGTCACGTCAAGACAATACCAGCAAATTGGCACTGTTGTACTCGCTGTCGACAAAAATTGATCACTATTAACAGCCTCTTTTTATTTTCTATGCCTTACTTGAGGTCTACACGTAACATAATATGTAAGATGAGATTGTCAAATTCAATCGCAGAGAGAATTACGTTACGTGTAGACTTCAAATTAGTGTTATCTCAATGTTATAAGAATTTTTATGAGAGCGTTGTTATAAGAATTCTTACACAGCGTCTTCACGAGATATCAACTTTGAGATAACATGAGAAAAAACGTCGGCAGAATACTAAAAACAAAATGTCGAATTTTCTCTTAATCTCACCTAGGGGAAGACGTAATTTAACTTTTCCGATAAGATTTCATTTTATGCAAATGCTCATCGAGTTAACATGTACTACTTTTGCATAATTAGCTATTTTATTTTTAATTTTTCACACAAATTTAAATTTATGAATATATATATTTGTATAAAGATAAATATATACGGCTGTATGCATAACCAAAACTTGGCTGGAACTTAGCATAAGTGACGAAATTGAACTGTGTCTTAAAGAGTTTTTCCATACAATTGGGCATTAAAAACAACTGTACCTTGTAGTCCTGACACATCCCTATATTATACACTAATTTTTAATGAAAAATAGCCCAGTATAATTCGTTAAGAGACAGTTCAATTTCATCGGTTATGCTATCTTCATGCCAAGTTTTCGTTATGCATATGACCCATAAAGACTATATACATATATATAGGTAAAATATATACAATAGGCTCCACAGCCCAATAAAGAACAAAATCTATATAAAGAAAAAGAAAACACATTTTAATTGGGCTCATTTAGTGGTAGAAATTATAGTGGCTAACGTTCATACATCAATGTACTTAGTCAGAAAAATACTGCAGGAGTTTTAGTCGAAACACATTGTTAGAGTGTGTGAAAGTTCGTAAAGCAAGAGGTAATATATTCCAAGAGCGTGCAATTCTAACCAAATATAACCTCTCAAAAAAACCGAACGGACTCTAGGTATAAAGATTTAAGGGTTTCTAGTGGATCGAGTGGATCGACGACCTCAATACCATAAAGAATCTGTGACATTAACAATAAATGTGCAAGCTTTAATCTGATATGAGTAGGAATGTAAAAATTCATAGAGTAAATTTTACGCAAAGTACCGAATATCCTAGACCTCAGTACATCAATGTGGTTGCTAAAGGAAAGCTTGGAGTCCGGAATTATGCCTAAGCACTTCAAATGATCTACAAATTGAATGCGTACGCCCTTAAACATACGGCCATGTCACAGAGTTCGAAAACGGAATTCAATCAACCGTAATATGTCAAGCCCTAGCTGGAGCATACGGCACCATAATAGCGCCGCCAACAGTCTGGACACACCTGACAAATTTGCGTATTTTAGTTTTCTTTTTTAGACACCACTTGCTACAAAAATGGGGTAGGTTGAATTCCGTTTCCGAACGGAATTGAACTCTGTGACATGGCCGATTATGTTCAAGTCAAGAAAAAAACGATTCGTAGTGCTAAACATAATGGCATTAGTTTTAGGAGCCTTCAGCGTAAGGGAATTTGAAGCAGTCCAGTCAGAGATTCGATCAAGACTAAAGACAATATTGCTTTCAAGCACATCATGGAAGTCTAACCTGCTTGAAAAAGTACATAGTCAGAAAGACTATTAACATATAAAGTAAATAAGATTGGACCCAAAACAGACGGCATGCAGATTTTCAGCAGTTGAACTCATCCTTGCGCTTACTGATCATAGTAGAGAAAGGTAGAGAATTAAACGCTTTAGAAAGATCTAAAGATAGCAGAACAGATAATTTATCATCACTAATTTTGCTGCTAATATGATCAGTAATATCAAATAGAATAGACGTAGTGCTATGGACCCTACGATAAGCATATAGCCTTTCATATATCTTATTGGAAACCGAGGTCCTTAACGATATATTCAAAAACTTTAGACAAGACCGGGAGAATATAAATGGGCCTAAAATCGTACGGTTCGTGAACGACTTTGGACTTAGGAATGGGAACAACCCGGGTAGTTTTTTAAGGTTAAAAGCTGATTAAATTTTTAATTCGATCGAAACGGATCTCAGTGGGGGTTTTCTGCCAAAAATGCGAATTAAATCGTGGTAATTTCCTCGTTTCTAATTATAAATTTTTTTTGGTCAATATCACCTAAAGAGAAATTCAAAGTTAGACAAAAAATTGGCGGAATAGGACTCATGGAACGGGTACACCCCATACAAAGTAATTAATAATAATCTGCTATCTAGAAACCTATAACAGCAAGGGTTGTGGGTGCTGTTGGCTGAAAGGTTAGTGTCTTTGACTTCAAACCCTGAGGTTTTGAGTTCAATACTAGTTTCAGGCAAGCCAACAACATCATGAATTTTTCTGATGTGCATTGCTGTTTTATTGTGTTATTGTGTTGGTTGTTGCTGGACTGTTAAGGTGAAGGGGTTGCAACACTGCTCAATAACAGCGTTGTAAATGAATTAAGCTTTCTATTTCTCTCCCACTTCACCCCCTGCTCTCTCTACACTATCCCTTTCCCAAAGAAGGTAACACATTAACTAATTAACTGGTGGGCATTAATTGCCAGATTGTGTTACTTCTCTTCATAAAAAAATGGTATGAGCTAATTTGAAGACGGTATACGTAGTTAGGTAAAAAAACTGACTGATTAGTACTGTTGTCAATTATTCGGGTTTTATAATCGTTCGAATAAAATTTCATAATTTTTTTCTTGTTCGAACAACCGAATAATCTAAAAATTTTTATGGAATATTCGAACGAAAAACGAATAAAAATTTTCATTCGAATAACCACTTTAAAACCACGATATTTAATATATTCATCACTACCCTGGTGTAAACATTGTACCAATTGTCTTGAACTTACTTGTCCTATGACTGGTTAAAATGGGAATTTTACAAAATGTTACTGAGTCGTTGCCGATAAAAAGAGAAGATATCACAAAATTGTAGCAACAATTTTAGCAAAATATCCTCACTGTACAAGCCGTTTTTCCAAATCAAAAATATTTGTTTAAAATACAATAATTTAACTAGTATTAAAAAAGCCAATATAGGAGAACTACCTTAAGTTTGGGTCTATAACCATTCACTGAGTACCTTAATTATGTCAATTGACCCCCTCAAATGACAACGTCATGTAAAAGTTACCAGTCCCTTTCATATAAAGTTCCGAAACTCGAACCGGTTGCTAGTCTTTGAGAACCAGTCACGTGACTTGTCTTGTGACAGGTTCTCTTCTCTCTAGGGTAGTTTCGACTTTTTAAAAGCGTTAAGAGACATCTCATCCAAACTCCTTCCTACATATTATTTCTTCGACTGAATTAAGATAACTTTTCTTTGCATATTTTGCCATTGGGCCCGCCCATATTGTTCTTTTCAGATATGTTTGGATCTTCACTGAAACTATTTGTATATTGTGTACTTTACGAAAATCGTGCAAGAGTGGAAAAGTTGTTGATCCGTGACATTTGTAATCCTTAG
Organism: Panzeria rudis; assembly: GCA_956483635.1. Taxonomy (NCBI): domain Eukaryota; kingdom Metazoa; phylum Arthropoda; class Insecta; order Diptera; family Tachinidae; genus Panzeria; species Panzeria rudis. The sequence goes on along the minus strand of OY101449.1, from coordinate 118,611,411 downwards.
AATACTTTTTGAAAACAATTTGGTTTTTCTTATTATCTTCCTCAAAATACTTTAAAACTAATTTTTAATAGAGTTATGTAATATCTCAACAATAAGTAATTTAAAACTCTATTTTACATTTGTAAATGTAAACTAGTTTTTATAAAAAGTAGTTGAAAAAAGTTGTTCGAATATTCGTCGAAAACTGTTGGAATAATTTTTTATTCTAAATTGAAAAATTTTGTTCGCTCGAACAAAAATGAAAAAAAGTTGTTCGAATAATTTTTATTCGAATGACAACACTACTGGTTGGGGAACGAAACCATAATCCATACGGACATCATAATCAGAATAACTTCCTAGGATCGAAAATCGAAGTGACACCAATATCTAACTTTCTATTTTTTGATTGAGTGAGTTAAAAAAAGGCAGTCATTGACGACTGCCGACAGAAGTGAAAATTTAAAACTACGAAAAAAAGATGCAAAAGAAGAAAATCAGTTCAAACATAGCTATAGCTATGTTTGAAGAAAATCAGTCTTGCCATTTAAAAGTATCACATCTTTTCTAGATGTATTCTATTGAACATGTGTGTCCTTATCGCCGTAGCTCCCAAACTGGTCAATCGATTTTAATTTAGTAAATTTTGTTTCAAAGGTGACGATCAAAAATCTTCTAACCTATGTTTGAAGAACATTTCTTTCATATGAACATATGTTTGAAGAACATTTCCTTCGGGGGGCTTTAAAATTTTTAATTCAATGTTATTAATTCAATTATTTATTGTTTCGAGCTAGAAAAAATAAAACAAAAAAATTAAAAAAAGTGATTCTTATAGGAAATCAATCGTCTGATCTTTAAAAAAATATTTAATTAAAAAACTTTTTTTTTCATGATCAAAGCCGGAAATACCCAATTGAAATTAAAATTTTTGTAACTTCGACATGTTTTATTTCTTATATATTTTACCAAAATTAGCCTAGAGTGTCCTCATTACACTGTAAAAGTTTGATAATGGGATCTCCATAAGTTTAAAAGTTATGAAAATTTCTTAACATGAACCCCATCTTTTGGCCATTGTTATAGAGAATAGGTATAAGATATCGTGTAAACCTTACGTTTAATGTACTAGGTGTGCCCCGCTTCGCTGTATGGGAATTTGTTTACCCTTTCTTAAAAAGGTGCCAAAAAAAACTCTCCTTCGAAGGCGAGATAGCGGGCTAAAATATTCTACAAAAAAATTCCTCATATAATTTTATTTGAAGACAATAAATTCCTAAACTCAACGGGAACGTCAGAAATCAGTAAAACATAAAATGTGCTTGAGGGTTAATTTCGTATTTATTTACAATTTTTCAGCGTTTCAGTTGAGTTTAGAAATTTATTGTCTTAAAGACTTGGAATAAAATGTTACTTGCAATAAAATGCTTATTGCGAAGTGCTGGAGGGTTAAAACATTCCATGAAATTATTTCTCGTGGGGTTTTACATAAAATTCTGAACACACCTTATACATTACATGTAACGATTCTCTATAATAATGATCACAAGGTGTTGTTCATATAAAGAAATTTGCATAACTTTTAAACTTATGGAGGTCCCATTATCAAACTTTTATAGCATAATGAGGACACCCTTGGCTAATGTTGGTAAAAAAATTTAAAAAAACAGGTCGAAGTTAGAAAACTTTTAATTTCAACTGGTCACTCATATCCGGTTTTGATCATAATTTTCTTTACAATTAAATTTTTTTTAAATATCAGATGATTTCCTACAAGAATAACTTATTTTAATTATTTTTTTTTAATTTTTTTTCTAATTCAAAACAATAATCAAAAACGGCAACACTTTCGCACCCCATAACTCGACAAATAAACATCATAAAAAAATTTCGCATACACATTTATACCTACTAGAACTAGTTTGCCAAATATCAAGGAATTTCGGCAAACATTTTTTTGGGTTGTCCGCTTCAAAAATAATGCCCAATAATTATATTTTTCAGAAAATATAAAAATATGTGGCTTGGTGACACCACCTGAGATTCGAAAATGTTCGCTCTAATTGAATTAGCTCGAAAGTCATGACAGACACGAAAATGTAACTCAGCGTTTACACTTGACAATGCTGTCCTGTTTCACTAATACATGCATATTTTTTCAATTGTCTTCACTACTGTCTTGAATATTTTGAAGACAGTAAATCGGCCGACGTATGCCGACAATAATTTGAATTTTTGTGTATAAAAGAGAAAAATTCAAAAAGAAAAGTTTATAATATACCTGTTCGTCTACTTACTACAATTTACTATTTTTACTACAGCTGGAAATTTTCAATACAAAAATTAAACAAATTTTTCCAATTGTAGTAAAAGTAGTAAGAATTTCGAGTAAACGAACACAGCTAATATGTATGATATTAATATTTTCTTTAAACACGTACTTTTAATTGTCATAATTATTGTGTGGACGATTACGTGAAGACGATTACGATGAAGACAATTATCAGCTTTTTGACAACTAATACGTATTCTTTATTGTCAAGACAGCATTGTCAGTTGTAAACGTAGTGTAATACATATTTTAATAAAACAACAGATGGGCAATTCAAAGTGGTGCCATATTAGTCCTATTTTTCATATTTAATATTATTTTATGCATGCATAAAATTTTACTGAAAGTTTTCAAACAAAAAATTCATAAAATTTTACACATGAATGACATGTGTTTTAAAAAAATTTGTATTTCATATTTTCTAATTTTCTTTCAAATTTTGATGTTTAAAATAAAATGAATTAAATTAAAAGGTAGAAAATAAATAGTAAAAAAAGATAAAAGTGTAAAAGACATCGCAATTTAATACGTGCCGATTTTAAAATTAACTTTTCGGGGATAATTAAAGAAATTAGAACCGTTATGAGATATAAGCTGTTCAAAGTATCAGGTAGTATTTAAATACAAAATACGGGATAGAACAATATGCAAGCTCGCTTTGAATTGTCTAAGAGTAAAAATAAAAATCGATTATGAATTAGAAAACTATAATTGTCGGGACACATATTTACACTTATTTCTGGATTATGTAAAAAATTTTCGTTAGTTTAAAATTGCACATTTGCTAATTTGTTTTAAAATCGTCATATTTATTGATTTACTACGCTTTTTTCACGAACAGAGGAAGATCAATTCGTTGCCGATGTGTATGGAGTAAAAATGCGAGGTAACAGCAACGGAGCCAGAACACCACCTTCAAATCAAAAGACCACAACTAACGAAGAAGATGATTTGCGATGGGTAGAAGATAATATTCCCGAATCAATGGGTGATGTTACATTACCGGCATTAGATTCGGACGAAGAAATCATTAATACTAAATTTGAGGTTTCAAAAATGCAATAGAGCTAAGAAATTTAAATAAACAATCACACTATTCGTTGCTTGTATCAACAATGACATCGATTGTATGGCTTATGTAGGTTTTTTTTTCCTATATTTTTATTTTACTATAAAAAACTGAAGATACAAAATTATTCATAAAAGTTAGAATAACTTACATTAACCAACTAACCAAAAGTATTCTATTTTAATTTGTTTATGGTCTTTCTCATAAGCTCTTTCTCAACATTTAGTTTTAATAACTTTTCGTTTATAATGCATAAATTGCTGGTCAATCTGATAAAAATAATAATTTTTCTTATAATTTCTAAACACATTTACTTCTTTTAATTGTTCCTAAAACCAAACAACAAATACAAATATCAAATATATAACAAAACTAATGTAAAATATAGTATAACATATTGTCGGCACTTATTCATCGAAACTTTTTTTATTAATTCAAAATAATACATATATCGTCTGCCCATTCTTATATAAAGACATTATTCAGTTTCTTTATCATGTAGATAAAATAATAAAGAAACTATAATGCTTTTCTTATTAATAATGATTATAAATTAATAAACTTTGTAAATATATTTATAAGTTCATATAAGATCAATGAAATACATCTTATATTTATGTGTAAAAAACAATATTTTCCCCTTTAAACAAGTGTAGATGTAGATATAATTAGTTTTCGACTAGTTTATGAAGCAAAAAAGGAAAATTTAAAAAAAATAAATATAATTTTATATTACCCAAAAAATGTTTTTAATTCATGTAAAAATATCTGTAGAGCAACATTAAAAAAATTCACCTTACATATCGTTACCTTAATATAGAAAGTCCCTAAGTACGGCAAATTTTTTTTCAAATAAATTTTTTATATATTTCGATTGATAAACCTCTAACATATCGAAAAAAAAATGGTTTGATATCTCAATTATTTTTCATTTTATAACTTTGTTTTGCTTCTATAAACTTATGAAAGGTGATGTTGTCTTATTTTGCAGTTTAGGTGACGGTATGTAATTAACATAGCGTGCAGGGTATATTAACAACTACATACATATTATTTTTCAGACATGAATACATTAAATATTGATTTAAAGTATTAAATTGATAAATTAGTGTTACTTTTACTGCAGAATATTTAAGTGCTGAAAAAATGAAGATTCAAGGTAAATTACGTTCATATCTAAGAGAATTTCAAGAGTGGTTTCAAAAAGAACATTTATATTATAGGTAAGATCTTGAAATCATATAGTACATACATACATAAGTACATAAGTATATAAAATCTTTTAATTCATTTTTAACAATCTGTGAAATTTAGATTGTTTTGGGGTTTTATAATAATCATTTCGATATATAATATAATATCGATTTTTCTGCTGACATTGACACGATTTTCCTCGGATTCGATAAGTATTGGTATTGAAACAACATATCTTCGATGGAATAACACATTTCCAGCAGTCAGTTTCTGTTTGACCAAAAATCGTTCTAGCAGTCGCGTTATGGAATTTGTAAGGAAGGAAAATATTTCATACAAAGTATCATTAACGAATTATGTTAAAAATCTTCACGATTACATGTTTACGAATCCGAATAATATTCATTTTAAAGAAGATTATTGTGATGGTTTAAATTCTACTTGTGGTGTTGATATTTTAAGAATACGAAGAGAGGTATGTAATTGAAAATGTATAATGAAAATGCTTTCAGTATTATTACGAGTGTCGTATTACGATTCCAAAATTTTTGTCATATAGTCCACATAAATACATAATAGCCCTTATTACGGTTGTCGTAGTCGAAATTAAACGACTACAATAAGTGTGTTCCCGTACTCAAAATTGGGCTCCCGCGAGCGTTCCCGTACTCAAAATTGGGCGCCCGCGAGCGTTCCCGTACTCGAAAATTGGGTAAATGAGAGCGCTTTTGAGAACATAACATTCTTCTTCTTCTTCCACGAAACAGCCCGTACTTTTTCTTCGGGCAGATTGTATAAAGTGCAAAGCAATCAGCTGTTCGCAAAATAAACAATTAACAAATGAAAAATTATAATTTTAGGCAACAAAAATACTAAAGAAATAATTGCTTGCTTAACAAAATCCAAAGCAAAATACATTTCGCGACCTCAGTCCTGTTTGGCCCACCGACCATTTAAAAAAAATTGAGTTAAGTATGAGGTATATATATTTTGAATACCCTCTTTCAGAATCCAAAAACTTTTTCGCGAAATTGTTCTGGTTTCTGAGATATCAAGCATTCATTGTGCTCGATATGATTAATTTTGATAAATTTTTTGTATAAAAAGAAAAAGTTTTTAAATAAAAAAATGAAAATCAGAAATCAAGTAAAATACCAAGTTTCATCAATATTAACTTTTTATTCCATGTAAATATCTTTTCTAATAACATTTATACGTTTATTTTCAATAAAATGTAGAAAATCTCATCTCAATAACAAGTTACTCAATACACAGCATTTAGTATACTTTTTACAAATAAAGTAAAAAACTGGCTACTGGAGCACAAAGCAAGATTTTTACATTCAGTAAAAATATGTAAATTTCTAACCGGATTAATGAAAGTTCACAAAAATTTACATTTTTCTTCCGAATATATGCCGGAAGGAGTGGTGAGAATACAAAATCGGATATATTTTGAGAAAATTTTATGTAAACTTTCTTTGTTGTTTTTCTCCTTTCCGACTTTTTGGCATATGGGCTAAACCAATAATGAGGTCGCGATTTGTATGTATGTATTTATGAAAATACCTCAAACTGAAAAATGGCATTAAAAATCATTGTGTTGGTTTTTATTTTTATGTTTATTTTAGCAACACTCATGTAATTTTTCGGGATAGAAATTGGGTTTTTTGCGTTCCCGTACTTTTGTACATTTTTTTGTCTCTCAATGAGAAAAATATGTGTTTGCTCTCATTTTACCGAACTTTACCCTAAAAGTACGGGAACACACTTAATATAAGATATATGCTAATGGTTGCCATATATAATCGATTTCGTCACGGCTACGACAACTGCAATAAGGCTGAATAAGTGTAAATACGATAATGACACTTGTAACAAAGCTGGTTAATTATGGTCTGTTTATTGTTGAAAAGCTTTAAGTATGTATGTACTTTTAGTATTTTCAGATTAGAATAGGGTTATTATCGCTTAACTAAAAAATGTAAAACGAAATTAAATATTTTGCAATAATTTTTCTACCAATAAAACCACACATCGATGGTGCAGCGTAAAAGGGCCAGTCTGGCACCATTTTACATAGCAGATTGCCTCTTTTTACGAACATCATCGATATGTTTACAATACTTTGTGCATAAGTATATACACATTTGAGAATATATATTTGCATACATATGTACATACATACGTTTAGTAAAACGCAAAAAGCCCTAACTAACAAAAACTTCAAATCGGCTTTTTAACAGGGACCGAAAATAACAGTTATTATCAAAATTTCAGTTCAAAAAGTCAGACAGAAATAATTTGTCTATACGATATTTGATTATAGCAATGTGATGGTCGTGAGCTAAGGAATACAAATTTAACAATATGTACTTTTATTTTGTTACTTTAAAAAAAAAAAAAAAACAAAATATAACTGCTATTTTTTGACTCATACTTTTTTGGTCAAAAATAGAACTTAAGATTTGACCGATATTTTTTGGTCAAAAAAATATCAGTCATATTTTAACTTTTATTTTTGATCAAAAAAATATCGGTAAAATTTTAACTTATTTTTGACCAAAAAAATAGTAAAATTTTAACTTTTATTTTTGACCTAAAAAATAATAGTAAAAAATAACCATTATTTTTTGACCGAAAACATATTGGTAAAAAAATAACTATTATTATTTGACTTTTTGAAAAAAGTCATAACAGTTACGGTCCCTGCTTTTTAATGAATTGCGATGTATTTGACCAACACATATATAATTACTATAAAAATCACACTTTCCCGAACAAAAATAGCGATGTCTAAGAAAATATTAAAGGTAAAGAAAGGCCCGGCCAATTACATAAATTAGCATATTTATTGCTTCTCCTATGAAAAAGTTAGTTAGGGCGTTTTGCGTTTCAAGTGACAATATATTTATCAGCATTTCAAATATCATTTAAAATGTTGGGGAAACATTTTTTTTTAATTACCGCCATATTCATTCAAATTTATGAATGTTAATGTTGGTGTACTGTACGAATTTTGTATGGAAAAATCGGTTTTAATGCACACATTAACTTTACTAATCATTTATGAATATGTGGGTTATACTTTTGTCGATTATTTTTCCGAAGACAGAGACCATATAAAGGAAGACAGTGTCCGGAAAAAAGTGGTCGAATAACAACTCTAAATTAGTACGAAAATATTAAAACTTAATTTTGATACATATATTTTTTTAGCTTTTGCCAAATTCTTGTGAGGAGATTATGTCAAACGTTTCTTTCTGTGGAGTATCGTATGAAAATTGTTCGGATATTTTTAAATTTCATGAATTGGAGATGGGTTATTGCTATTTGGCCAATAATATACTTGACCAGTGAGTAGATATGTATCGATAAGAATATTCGTAAAATCATTTCTATTAATTTTGTTTACATATTGCTCATTTATATAAAAAACATAATAACTCCAAAAAACTAGTTTTACAGTAAACGACTTTAAAGTTTTGAATTTAAAAATCTAATGTTTTTGAGTTATGACGTTGTTGTGTAAATCGACACACCAGGGTGGTCGATTATAAAATATTATTGTAAATAAAATCATTTATTTAAGTTCAGACATAAACCATTATATATTTTACAAAAAAAAAGCCAAAACAAATACATAGAGAAAGTAGACACTTACAAAATAATACTACATACATATATCTCGAAAACTAGAACCAATCTTGAAAAACGAAACCCCGATTCGAATTTAGCGCCTTAAATAACATTAAGATTTGTTCTCATCGGCTGTAATCCAAAAGTTGGCCGGAATTTGTAAACTTGTGCTATCATTATTTAAAGTATGGATAAAATACTAACTATATATACGCCGGGGTAGCTATAGGGTGGCGCAAAATGAACGTTATGGTGTAAATGCTTTATAACTTTTTTATTTAAAATTTCTCTTTTTTTTATTAAGATTTGTGTAATTTAAAATGTAGCAGTATGTAATAGAATAACGAACAAAAATCTATAAATTTTATTACATCCCGTCTTCACGAGACATAATTTGCTCTAACATTTGTCAAACTTCATACATAAAAACATCAGAAAAATGTTAGTGCTATTTATTCATATCGACTTTGAGTTTTGTCAAAGACGCCATGTTATATTTTCAAACAGAAACAGATATTGTAATGAGCGGACTGGGTGGCAACAATAAATCATCTGGTTGTACATTTTGGCGACAAGGTTCACTCTAGTTCCAGAAAGCTATGTACGTACTGTGCACACCGTCGAAAATATTGGAAGTGTTCGGGAGAGTATGGAAGGAGTTCAGAAATATCAACCAGAAGACGTTCTGCATATCTTGGAATTTCCACAAAAGTGTTATATTTTCAGATCCCCACTAAATACCAGAGTATTTACCCATTTTTACCCAATGTACTCATATTACCAGGTATTTACCAATTGGGTATTTACCCTTTTCCCATTTATACGCATAACTCTATGATTTGTGAACCGATTTTCAAAATTATTTTTTTCAAAGGTTTGGTACGTTTTGTAATCTGTTCGATTGGCTCTTTGTGTTGAAGTCGTTTTTTTTTTGCCAAAATTATTTTCTTAACAGTCTAATAGAATACGCAAGCGGCTTGTCAAACATAATTTTCATTTGCACACACACTGCACAAAACTATCCGCCATGTTCTGTAAATCGAGTCGATTTAAAAACGCTCGATTTTGAGAAATGAAATCCACTAATAGCAAAATTTTGTCAAGCTTATTTGCAGTTTCATATTTTTTAGAGCTTAAAATATAATTTCTGAAATTAATTTACTATATACAATTTAAAATACATTAATGGGAGCATTATTTATTTTTGGAATACGAGAAATTTATTCGGATTCGGTTTACAGAACAAGGCCGTATATTTTCCATTATAATCACAAATTTTGATTTTAATTTTCCAGGACGAACTTACATACTTTACGGAAATTTTGTGATAAATGAGACAATTTAACAATATATTACACAAGCGGCTTGCTTCAAGCTGCTTGTCAAATAACCGGATTGTACAAACGTAAATTTCTGTGTTCTTTGACAAGCAGCGTACGAAGTCTGTTTCATTCTTTAGATTAATCAATTCTAAATATTCTTAATTACGTAAAATAATCAAATTATTCTAAATATCTTAATTTTTTTAGTGAGACATCTAAAAACTTGCCGTTGAAATATGATATTTCTCGTACCGATAAAAATCTAAAAATATATTTAAAAGGCGGGTTTTTATGGAAATATGAAGTAAATATGTATGTATTGTACATTAGGCATATAACTAAATTTATGAAAAATTAGGCATATAACTACGAGGGGACAAATGTTGTAATAGTAGTGAATATCGCTTTTTTATGTGAGAACTACGCAAAAATTTCCGCCGCATGCTGTTCTGATGTGGACATATTTGAAGAAAGAGTGCTTATTTTATGGTTTTATTTATCATTTTGGGAGATGTAAAAATGTTCGTCAATAAATATAGTTATTCACGAAAATATATTCGTAATAAATATTTAAAAGCTCGTCCACATCTACAAGCTAAAATTTGGGCTGAATATATTTTCGGTGAACGCGTTCAAAGCAAATATTTTCAGATGTTGATCCACCTTTATATGTAACTAGATGTGTCCACCCGCTTTGCGCGCTTAAAGATCGCTTTATGACTATAAGGTGTCTGTAAAATATAATAATATAACGTTTTTTACATATTTTTTAAAGTTCCCGTTATACAAAATAAACAACCGTTAAAAAAACAAAAACATCTTTCTAATTTCCAACAACATCTATATTAGTAAAATTGGGTATATTTTTTTCTACTTTAACTTAAAAATAAGATATTTTATCGTGCTAAAAAGTACCCTATGTTTGAATCAGGACTCTAAAGTATCTATATACCAAATTTCATGAAAATCGCTTCAGTAGTTTTGGCGTGAAGCGTGTTCGGACAGACAGACAGACAAAAATTCCAAAAATTGGTTTTTTGTTCTATTATTATATTTTAAAAACACCTTATAGTCATAAAGCGAAGCGGGCGGGCACATCTAGTTTACAATAAATTTCATGATAAAATCAATATTGTCTTCGCCTTTTGTATACAACCACTGAAAATGGAATATGTTGCAGTCATTACAGATCATATAGAGTTAAATGTCGTAGTAATGCCAGCTTTATCAATTGATATGGGCTGCTGTTCCACAGGTTCTCGAAATGCATCTATTCTCAATTAATCACATTTTATTTTATAGAAGCAAAAAAAAATTAAAACTATAAAAAAATATAATTTTAAAAAATAGGATGGTTGCTTGATGTTTTACTGAAACTTCAGATCTCCTTTAACCTACGTCTATACCTGATACATATATTTTTATCATGACAAATGTCAAATTCCATATAGGAAAAACAGCTAACATAAAACAAATTATTTTTCAATATACAGTTTGACTTTTGTCATGATAAAAATGTATCTGGTATAGACGTAGGGTTATTGTCAAATGGCAATATGCCAGAAAAAAGAGAAAGTGGAACTACCTTATATTATTGTATCATGCTTACCATTATCTTTTTGAAATTTTTTACATTGAAGAAACATTTTCTGGAAATGGTTAGTTTTTTGATTGCATACGTGAGCGATACTTCACTTAATTCCCTTAGCTCCAGAAAGGGGTTTCGGAATATTAGGACGTAAGTACTTGTACCAAGAAATAGTTATATGAAGACGAACGTGTGTAAAAGATCAATATTTTTAAAAATCGAGATAAATCAGTAATTGCATTTGGGCGGAAACTATTTGATGGATGCGAAATAAGAAATGCCATGGTTCTTCCTAATTTGTTATGCTCTAATCTACTATCCTATGCAATTTTTCCTATTTGCAAAAATGTATATGCCTAATGTACATATTGTAAAAATTTATAGCTACTCTATACTTATTGTTATATACTTATACTGATATTTTTATACCAGATGTATGTACACAGTCCCGAAGATTTGCCCTATTTCAATTCGATGACATATGATGCTTTTTCGGATTCTACAGTGTACAGATTTAATATTAATGAATATGAAAATAATGTCGATGTTAAAGATGAACCCATTATAAAAAGATCTTGTAAATTTCCGCATGAAAGAGATCCTGGATCGCCGTGGCATTACAGGTATACAAATCGATTTTAAAAATAACAACTACATACATACATATCGCCATGACTCAGAATTTTTTGATCAGCAATGTTAGCTCCGTTTCATTACTCTACTTTTTGGACGAAAAACGTTCTCGTACTTGAAATTCGTGTAAATGAAAGCGCTCCTAGAGATTAATATTCTTCTTCTAGCACGAAACAGCCCAGACTTTTTCTTCGTGTAAATTGTGTTCACGCTTTTCGTGCAAATTGGGATACCGCGGGATCCCAAAGTGGAGTAAAGAAACAGAGCTATTAAAAGATTGATATTAAGTGTGTTCGTTTACCCCAAAATTTGCAAAAAATTTTACAAATTTGTACTGGATTTTGCTAAAATGCGTTCGTTTACACATAAATTTGCAAAAGAGAGCATCACTTGAGAGAGTAAAGTGACAGTTTGACTGGGAGTCTGCAATTTTTTATTGGATAAATTTGTGGCAGTAAAATCCAGTAGATGAGAAAAACATATGATTCAATAAAATCAACAAAAAGTAGGCAATCAAAAAGTATACAATCTATACATATAATAAAACTGTAAAAGGGGCGTCTCTGTACATGAAATATTTTTTGAAATTTTTTATGGTGGCGTAAACAGTAATCGAAGTAGATCACAAAACACTCAATTTTGGAATTTTTGCCTGTCTGTCTGTCTGTCCGAACACGCTTCACGCAAAAACCACTGAATGGATTTTAATGAAATTTGGTATGGAGGTACTTTACAGTCCTGATTCAAACTTAGGGTACTTTTTACCGCGATAAAATATCTCATTTCTAAGTTAAAATAGAAAAAAAACGAAAATTTACCCTATTTTACTAATATAAATGTTGTTGGAAATTAGAAAGCTGTTTTTGTTTTTTTAACGTTGGTAGCACTGTATATTTTGCATAACGGGAACTTCAAACAATATGTAAAAAACGTTATATTAGGTGCGATCCCATACTCAACATTGGGAGCCCGCGGGATCCCAATTTGCACGAAAACTATTCCCGTACTGTAAGATTGGGTAAATGAAAGTAAGTTTGAGAGAAAATTATTCTTCTTCTTGCACGAAACAGCCCGTACTTTTTCTTCGGGCAGATTGTGTAAAGTGTTAAATTAACAATAACAAATGAAAAATATGATTTTAGTCAACAAAAATACTGACGAAATAATTGCTAGTTTTGCAAAATTCAAAGCAAAATACATTATTATATAAAGTATCTAAAAACTAAAAATGCTATTAAAAACCAGTATGTTGCTTTTTATTTTTTGTTTATTTTCACAACAGATTTATGTTACCTTTTGGGATAAAGATTTGGTTTTAGCTGTTCCCGTACTTTTGTGTTTACTGAGAGTAGTTCTTGCTTACTCTCATTTTACCGAACTTTGCCCAGAAAGTACGGGATCGGAGCGGGCGGGCACATCTAGTTTTTAATAAAAGCGTTTAAAAGATGAAAAGCTGAATTAAAAGTGCAACAAAAACTGAAAATAATTATTTTACATACATCCTAAGCAAGTTTCTTATCACTTTGTATGTTCCAGAAGAGCATAGATACCAACTTTTTTTTCTTGGCACCCATGGCAAAATTTTTTCTGTTAATTGTTTTATTTACATTAATGTTTTAGAGATGTAAAGTTATAGATATTTGAGTACTTATTACTGCATATTATTTTGGGTACCGAGCATCAAAATTCGAAAGTGATGTATTTTCGTATGTCAGTTAATGTACTGGGTAGTCAAAACAACACATATTTTACATCACTACGCTTTATAGTGATCAGCTGCTTTGATTAACCTGCAAGTTTTTGCAATTTTTCTATTCGCGTACTCTTTTTGTAAGAGCCATTATTGAGAGTAAAATTTTCAAATAACCCAGAATTTACTCAACTACTGGATTTTACTGGAAAAATAAGCAAACGGACCTATTTTTTTTTAATTTTGTAACAATATTAAAAAAAAGAAGTGACTGTACATTAAACACTAGTTTTTGTTGCAAAAGTAGCGATATCTTCTTTCGCGGTAGAATTTTGGTTTTTGCCGTTCGCGTACTTCTGCGCATTTTTAGATTTTTGTGATAGTAATTTGTATTTACTCTCATTAGCACGAACTTTACCCGAAAAGTAAAGAAACGGAGCTATTGTGATGTCACTTCTTATCTTTGGCTCAATTGCAAAACACGTTTTTGGTTCCCTCTGCCGGAATCCGTTGGTAGAGCCTTGTTGTACAAAAACATAAATGTAAAAATAAGGGTAAATTCATATCCAAAAATTTCAGCCATAAAAACTACTGAGATCAAAATGAGAAGCAACCTGCTAACTTGGAAATATTTCTTAACTTTCTAACATGAGGAAGATTATGGGAATTTTTTATTTTAGTTTGTTAACAAAAGTACTTCTTGAGTTATGACGGTTTTCGAAAAAGAATCGGACTTATTATGGTTGTCGAATCGACATTTTGTACCTATTAGGTTAAAGAAATACACAACTGACGACTCGATTCGACAACCGCAATAAGGTCAATAAAAATTTATATTAATTAAAGTTTTTCTTTTTACATTTCTTACAGTTTTTCTACTTGTATGTCATATATAAGAATACAATTTGAATTGGCACAATGTAATTGCACACACTTTACTTCACCTAAAGTATGTAAGTTTAAATATAAGTGAATATTGTACTTTTTCGAATAAGGGCTTATATCACAAATTACATAACGCACTTTGGGGAGACATGCGGACTTGGAAATACGGAAAAAGTGTTAAAATTCGTCACGAAAAGGGAGTGTAGTAGGGTTAAAACAGCAAAAATAGCATTCACAACGAATTTTGTTGTTGCTCAGAATGTAATTTTTGACAACTCACATGAAGATTTGACAATATAGATGAAAAAAATTTTCTAATGCATGTACCTGTATTATTCAGCCTGTTCCCGTACGTGCACGAAGTTGAACAAACTTACCCAAAAGCTTTTTCAAATACAAATTTTGTATTGAAAAGAGCTTTCGGTTAAGTTTGGGTAACTTCGGACAAGTAAAGAAACATACCTATTGTATCATGGCAGTGAATCAAAGTCGCATGTGTTTGTTGTTAGAAAAACGAAAGAAGCATCATAAAACTGGCCTTAAATCGTCACATCCGTGAACGTACAACTCGTCACGTAAAAACGCCATTTTCGGATTATGACATAAGTGAACGTACTGTAATCCCATACAGTTTATACGATTGACGTGTCACGTAATTCATTTTAGTACGATTGCCGATACGATCACGGATGTGACGATTTGAGCCCTGGTTTCATTTTTAAATTGTCTATTTTCAAATTCAGATGAGATGTTATCTGGAAAATTTTTGAATATTTGATGATTAACTGAGGAGGAAAAATTAAAATCGGTGACGAATCGGGTGCCTGATTTTTGGGGAAAAACTGTACAAAGGTGTTGAAAATTTTGAAATGTTTAAATTTTAATGTGAGTATATCTCACTAGCTATAAGAGATAAGTAGTACGCGCAAGAGTTTTACGGAGCATTAGCGACACATTCAACTTTTAGAAATCAGAGAGGTTACTGTGTAATTCGAATAGAAGGAAAATGCTTTCAAATTGCAGTATGAATACATAATAGCGGAGTTCAGTGTTTGATGCAAATGGTCTTGCAAAAGTGCAAATGCAAAATATCGTAATTCACCATAACTCGAAAGCAGTATGTCCGACGTCGACCAATAATAAAACACCATCGGGTAACTAACAAGATTTGCTTCAAATCATCTTAACATGGGAAGCTAAAAAAATCAATGGTTTCGTAGTTATTCGTAAAATAAAATTAAAGAATAATTATTTTTTTATTTAAAAAAAATTTTTTTTTCTAAAAGCTCATAAAAATTCTAAACTGCAAAAAATTTAACTTTTGATCATTGCCTTTAAAGGCAAATGTGTTGAGAATAAAATAAGCTAAGTATTATGAAAATCGGATAAAAATTGTAGACTATTAGTAATTTAGTGAAAACAGCCAAACTCACAAAAATCACTTTAGGTAATAATACAGGATTTAGCATTTTTTTCTCGCTCTGAGAAAACTTAATGTTTCTTAATCACTTTGATGCGGTAAAAATACTGTGTCCTCAGATTTTCCATATCATGTCCATATTTTATTTTATGCTTCTACCTAATATTTTTGTCAGTTTGGGGGTGTTTTCAATAAATTACTAATAAAGTCTAAAATTTTTAGCCGATTTTCATAATATTTAGCTTATTTTATTCTTACCATATTTGCCTTTCAAGACAATGGTCAAAAGTTCAATATTTTGCATTTTTGTATGAGCTTTTAGAAAAAAATCTTAATTTTTACAACAAAAAAAAATTCCATTTTATTTTACGAATAACTAAGAAGCCATTTATGTTTTTGCTTGCCATATTAAGATTAATTGAAGCAAATTTTGTTAGTTACGCGATGGTGTTTTATTGGTCGACGTCGGACATACTGCCTTCGAGATATGGTGAATTATACTGGTAAATATTAGGTAGGGTCATAAAAAATTGTAACGTGATGAAAAAAAACAATGATGTAGTTTGTTTTAATATACTTAGATATATGAAAAAAGAGAATGAATTTTTGAAGGGGAAAAAAAGTTGTATTTCGTGGGGTTGTTTAATCAAAATTTCGTCAGCTTATTATTGGTTTGCTGCTTTCTAATGCTTTTTCCTATGTTTATGGGTCAAACCAATAATAAGGTGACGATTTGTCTTTTTTAAAATATATATATTTTCTTTTTAATAGATGAATCGCAATACTGTACAACAAAAGGCCTAAAATGCATTGACGAGGGTAAGAAAATTATTTTATTGTTGTTATTACTGTTAAATTAAAATGTACATATCGTCATATAAAATGCAAAACGGCTTATCATCATTTCTAAAGTTTTTTTAGCATATATAAAAAACTTAATAAAGTCCAAACTGTTGTGATTATAAAAATGATTTTCTGGGTAGTATTATTAATAAAGTTTGCTGAAAAAACAACTTTTGTAATCACAATACATAGTTTGCTTTTTATTAAGTTTTTTATCTCTCATGGAAAATTGTTATAAATGATAATAGCCCCTTCTGAACTTTATATGACGTTACGTATGTACTTTTATAGCTTTGGATGATAGAATGAGTTCCTAAACATCAAAATGCCTTACAGTGATTTAATTAATATTAAAATTGAGTTTTTTAGACTTTGAAAGAAAAAATACGGCGATTGTCGGATTTTGCAAAATTCCTCAAAGATATGAATAAGCAATTATATTAATACTACACTGAAAATAAACCATCCAAGAGAGGAATATGTATAAATATGTGCAAAGAAAATATTCTTTGAACTACTTCCACTAAACCAATTCTTATGAAACTTCGCACGCACAATTAGTTTTGTGCAAGAATTATTTATAGAAAAACTAAAAGTTATAAGCTATTTTTGCGGATTTAAAACTGGAATTGTAAAATAATTAAGTTTTTCATTTAGATTTTAAATAACTTAAAAATCTTCGTAGTTCAACCAAATTTGGCCAATTTGATTTTCTATCAAAAATTCATTATCGTGCCTCTTTTGTGTCTGAAAAAAAATAATAATAATAAAAAAATTATGTGAATTTTCATAGTATTGTTGCTATGAAAAAACATTTATAACACCAATACCATGAGAATTCCCATAATTTTGTTTTTTGTAAGACACAGAAAGTTTTTGGAGCAACTCAATTAATTGATTTTTATTATAAATTCAAATGGCGGGTATTTTCACTTTCAATTAAACAATTGTATTTTGTTTTTGCTAACACCGTTTTAAATTTTCATATTATTTATAAATAAAATTTTATTCCAATTCAATATTAAGCTCAAATATCTAGTAAGACGAAGGAGTATGTGGTTAAAAATAATGCATGTTATCCTTCATGTTTGGAACAGCAGATTGCATTAGTTGGGTAAGACAAGAAATTAGTTTATTTAATAGCCAATTAAGTAAAACGCAGTTATTAACTTAAAAGTTATCCCTTTCACTAGCGACTTTTTTGTGAATAAACTTTTTTTATCTCAAACTATTATTCACTGAATTCGTTAGACGCAACTTTCAATTCAGCTGCGAGAAAGACAGAGAAAAACTCTATTGCTTTCTCTGTCTTTCTCGCGGCTGAATTAAAAGTTGCGCAACAAAAATTGCCCTGTGTGAAGTGAAACCCGTATTACGGAATTGAATTAGGAACGGAATTGTGAATATGGAATGGAATGGGTTCATAAAAACGTTACGAAATTGCTTTGTTCGATAAGTGTCTATTTCCACTCGAAATGAAACATATCACTCCTTTAATGCCACATACAGTTGAGCCTCGACTATCCCGGATAATCAACAAACACGGTTAATAGAGGTTATATACAATTACAAAAAAAAAATACATATTTTTATTAAAACATGAAATTTTAGTTTTTATCAAAACTTGAAATCTTATTTTGTTGCACGGATAATGATAGTAAAGCACGGTTAACACGGTAAAAAGAAATCACGGATAATAGAGTTAAAGTCATGAATAAAGGTGGTCATAAAGCAAAGCGACAACAGACCAGTTAATAGATGTTCATAGAGGTCCGTGTAACCGAGGTTTAACTTTATTTATATCTAACCTGACCAGACATCCCGCTTTAGGCGGGACTACCCCTAGTAAGTGTAAACTAAACATTTACTCTCTCAAATTATAAAAGTTGATCAAAATATCTCGAACGCGAAAAATTACAATTTTAAGTCCAAACATTTTAATTTTAAATTTAATCTTGTGACTTCAATCGTTTAAATCTCGTAATATAATGTATTTTTATGGCGAACAAAATATGCTCATCACTGCAAAATCTATAAAAGCAAACACTTTTCTATATCTATACATATAATAAAACTGTAAAAGGGCGTGTCTGTACATGAAATATTTTTGGAAAATTATTATGGTGTCGTAAACAGTAATCGATGTAGAGAACAAAACACCAAATTTTGCAATTTTAGTCTGTCTGTCTGTCCGAACATGCTTCACGCAAAAACCACTGAATGGATTTTCATGAAGTTTAATATGGAGGTACTTTATAGTCCTTATTCAAACATAGGGTAGTTTTGTTTCATAGTCGACTGATTTTAAATACTGCACTATATGTTCATTCCTCATATATATAGCTATTGAGTGTGTAGTTTTAGTCAGGATATCAAAAAATGAAATATAAGAATTATTAATCTTTTCACTCTTCATGCGAGTTATTTCTTCCTCACATGCAGCCCAAATTTTCTTTAGTTCTTTATATTCACGCATTGATAAATTTGCTTCATTTACAAATAAATTTGGGCTTGTCATGCTAACTATATGGCGTATAAGAAGTTTAGCAGAAAATTCACACGTCGAGACACAACATTCAGGATCGTAATCAAAATTATCATACAGCTCATAAAAAGCATATCGAAGAGTTGTAATATTGCTTTCAAATGTAACATTAATATCAGCGCCGTATTCCAGAAGAGTTAAAACAATTTCGTATTGTCCTCTGCCAGCAGCAATGTAAAGTGATGTTATGCCATCTATAACTCTAGTACCATTTTTTGTCGTATGCTGAATAATTTTGTGACAATCTTCAATGTCAGTAAAATTGTTTTTATATGCAATATTAATATCAGCTCCGTATTTCAAAAGAGTTAAATAATTTCGTAATGTCCTTCGTAAGAAGCTATATGAAGTGCTGTGAAGTCATCACCATCTCTAGAGTCAATATTAGCGCCATATTTTGAGATAGCCTGATAACCTTTTTCAGCACTCACGCGCAGTTCGGTAAGCCTCTTATAGTTTTACAATCAACTTTGGCACCTTGTTCTAGCAGCACTTTTACAACCTCTTTATGACCCTCCTGAGTTGCAATGTGTAGCGCAGTGGCTCCATCCTTTTGATAAGCATTTACCTTAGCTCCTTTGTTTAAAAGCATTGTGCTAATTTTTTCATTCCCAATTTCAGCAGAATGATGGAGTGCTGTGACGCCACCTTCTCCACAGTCAACATTTGCATTATATTCCAAAAGAGCTTCAACAACTTTTTGAGCAGCAAAATTAAGTGGTGTTAAACCACATTTATCTCGAGCGTCTACATAAGCACCTTTAGATAGAAGCAGTTTCGCAATTTGCCCCATGACGTTACTATCAGAATTTTCATTAGTATGATCATCGAACAAATCTTTATATGCACTATCAGCAGTAAAATGCAATGCTGTTCTTCCATATGCATCACTTGCGTTAATATTAGCACCATGTTGCAAATGATGTCTACGCGTTTCTTCTCAACAGCAATATTCAATAGATCAGGATTATCTCTAATATTACTTCCATTAGTTAAAAGTAGCTTGAAAATGTCCAAATCGGCATTAGCAATATCATAAAACATTAGAGTTCTTTCACGTCCATACCGAGTTACATTTGCATTTACATCAGCTTCATAATTTATCAACAACAGAGCTATTTCTTTCCGTTTGTGTTTGGCTGCTGTATGTAAAGGTGTGAAAGTCATACTTGTTACGTGTATTAACATTAGTACCGCATTTTAATATGTTTTCAACCATTTTCAAATGTCCTTTTTCAACAGCAGCATGTAATAAATCAGGATTGTTTGCATCGTCAGGGTTAACATCAAAGCCATATTCTAGAAGATCCTCAGCAATCTCATTACACTTTTCTGAATAGCTCAGCACTGCGATTTTAAGAGAGTTTCTGTTACCTCGATTATTAATATCAGGAGAATACTTTAAAATATATTAAACAATCGCAAAACTAATTTTTTCAACGGCGAGATAAAGTATGGTTTTGCCATCCTGAATATCAACTTTAGCATCATGTTGTAAGAGCAGTTTTACAACTGTTGGACAACCTGATTTGGCGGCAATATGCAGAGGTGTTTCATTACTCTTTGTGGTAACATTAATATCGGCATCTCTATCCAAGAATAATTCAATAACTTTCTCATTGTCCAGTTCAGAAGCAAAGTCCAGTGGTGTATATCCCTCAATTGTTAAAGAACTAATACAGGCACCACTGCTTAGAAGAGTTTCCACATTACTTATATATCCTTTCTTAGCAGCAATATGAAGGGGAGTCATACCATCTTTCCCTTTAGCATCAACGCTAGCACCACTACTTAAAAGCAACGTAATCATTTCTTGACTTCTTTCTTCAGCATCATAGTGCAGTGGTGTATAACCTTTTATCCATTGCACAAAATGTGAACATTCAAAGCCAAATTACAGTTTCATAAATGCAGTCTCAGTTATTGAAGAATTAACATGAGCACCATTCTTTAGAAGATTTTCCACAACACGTGTATATCTTTTCTTAGCAGCAATATGGAGAGGAGTTACACCATTTTTTTGTTAGCATCAATACTAGCACCACTACTTAAAAGCAACGTAATAATTTCATAATTTTCTTTTTCAGCTTTAAGTTTTAAAAAACATCCTCTTGTAAGTGCAAAATGAAGTGGAGTTTTCTCTTCATTGTCTTTGGCATCAATATAAGCTCCATTAGATATAAGTAATTCAATAATTTTGATCTCCCCTTTTCTAACTGCAATGTGAAGCGGAGTTCTGCACCACTCATCTTTAGCTTCAATATAACCACCACTGTCTAAAATCATCTGAACAATTTCAATGTCACCATTATGAAGAGCAAAGTGAAGAGGACCCTTTCGCATTGCATTATAAGAAGGACATACTTTTATAATATGGTCGTTAACTTCAGAGCCACTTTTTATAAGTAGTTTAGCAACCGCTGTGTCGCCATTCTTAAGACCATCACGAAGTAATTCATATCCATTTAAACAATCACTTGAGTAAGACAGCCCATATGAATTGATTAACTTCCTTACACTATCCAGTCCCTCTGTGTGAGCTTCTTGAATTAAGCGTTCGTGGGCATCGCTATCATATTTTTTTCCATATTCTTTATCTCAATTTATTTTATAATTTCTAAATACGACGACAGAGAAACAAGCCACTTCCAATCCAATTTCTATCAAATTCGTCCGAAGGTATAAATATGTTTTTAAACAAAACACCACATGTGTAAAGTAATCACAATAATCCAAATACATATATTATTTATAATATTATTAAACAAGCACATTTTAGTTTTCTTTTAATATATATGTATGTAATTTTTTAAATCCTGTTTTGCTTTTAGTTTTGTTCTATATACATATGTATATCAGCTGTTATTCAATGTTCCTTATGTTTTTTATAAGATATTACAAAATATCGACTACTGCAGACGATATTTCTTCACACATATTTTAGAATCTGTGACGCGCATATTCCCGAACATAGTAGAATAATATACAAGGTAGCCCTGGAACGCCAGCTGATTGTTTTTTATTTTCTTGTTTCGTGGTACGAGCTGTCAAATGTTGTGTATATGTTAAATAAATACGTTGCACACACAATACTACTCGTATGTTTGCTGCTTATGCGCTACAAACACACATACCCTCTCTATTAATGTTTGACATTTCGTACCCCAAACATTATATTTGTATTAGTTATGCGGCTACCTGTTATATTATTCTATCATGATTCCCGAATAGTCCTGGCGATTTTTTCTTTTTGACTTATTTCGTTTTTTTGTCTATTTTTTATTCTTGTGTTTTTCTCGTTTCAGCGTTTTATTCGTTTTGTCGATTTTTTCGTTTTGGCTTTATAATTTTGGGTTTTTGCGACTTTTTGCGTTTCGGCACTTTTTTCTTTTTGATGAAATTTTTCGGTTCAATTTTTTCACCACATTTGTTGAATTATATTTTTATTACCTTGTTTCCGGAATACCGGAACAAATAAAAGTTACAATATGGTAACGGAAATTCGGTTACAATATTATTATTACCAAATTGCCAGAATAATTATGTAAATAAAGAACATTGTAAACGATATTTTTAGTTTTAAACAAAGCAATTTCATTGCGTTTTCACGAACTCATTCATAATTGGATTGGACAGATTACTCCCAATATTTTATATAACTCTAGTATTATTTTTTTATATCGAATATATCCTTCATAAAATTGCATAATATAATATTGCCGTTACTTATTGAGCAGTATTGTGTCCCTAGAAGGTTAAATGAAATAACGTCCATGGAAATAATGTCCATGAACATTAATTCCGTCAGCAATAAAACAAAGGCTAGTAAACCACCTTATTTCTCCACCAATTTAAAAATAAGGGCGTAATTGCACTACACTACAGTGGTAATAAAGCCATATACCGTTATTCCGCAATTGAGAAATGTTTATTACTTATGGCTGTATTGCAGTGGCCGACGAAATCGGTACATTGCGCCGATAGTGGTATCTCGTCTTTAGTTCGTTAATACCGCGTTTCACTTTGGAAATATTTAAAAATTTAGCTGATGTTTTAATTTTTTACAGTTCTAATGAAATTAATGTCGCTGAAATTGATGATATGATTTATGTGGATATAGCAATAACAAATTTACCAACTGTTCGTTTTAATCGTGTTGTCACCCAGACTTATTTGGACTTAGTAGGTACAATTCATTAAAATTTTTGTCTAAATTCTTACCATTTAATTTTATACAATTATTTATTTTAGTTTCAGTTGGAGGTGTTATTGGACTATTTGCCGGTGCTTCAGCATTAAATATTTTTGAAATACTTTATATAATATTGCGTAGAAATTGATTCTGGGAAATGAGAATTAATTGTTCGATAATTTTAAAAAACGGAGACACACGATGAAGTATAACTTTATTTTATATTTAGAATACAATTTCTTGTGCTTAAAATGAAACAGCAAAAGTTTGTAAAAATTGCGTTACGTAATATGTGAGCGCCTCTATGAGCCGATTTAGAATGGGAAATTTTTTTAAATAAAGTTTAGACTACTGCAAAATTTATAAACATTCATATTTAAAAAGCAATTTGAATCTTGTGTCTTACATGTCTACCGCACTAAGTCAGCCAGTAATTGAGCGCTAATTGATTGAAGTTTAGGTAGGTAATTATTATTTTCGGTATCCATCAGTTTAGTTCAATATTTTTTTACAGCACGCCGTTAATTTGTTTAAGCAATTTTTACGCCTTACTCTCTTAAAATTTCATACATTCTACTTCCGCAAACAGCAACAAAGTTTTTAGCCATATCTTGAAGAATTTTCAATCTTATAAAACTTTTTATCTTGAAGTTTTAAAGTATTTTGACTTTTATTTATATATTACGTCTATACTATTTGTTTTAATAACTAGGCCTAAATAATTTTTTTTTTTGTTGTTCATGTAATTGATTGATTTCCTAAACAAATAATATATAAAAAGTGATTTTTATAACATGTAAATAATGCCCAGTCATGTTGAATATTTTAATACTTTCAACATTTATATACTTTGTTTTATTTAACACTTCCTCGTCTGCCATTCCCACCAAATGTCAACATATAACTTGCTGTGTGGCGGCTCTTGGAGCCATTTATATTTCAGTTAGAGTCTGGTTTAACGTTGCGCCTCAAAATAGCCGCAGCTAAATCTTGTTTCATGGCAACTTGTTGTCTTTGATCAGCCAAAGGTTGAGTACTGCGCAGACCATTGACGATGTCTTTTGTCTTACCAAAATAGATTTCATTCAAAGTGTTTCGAATTTTGTTTTCCATTTCTTCAACCATTCGTCCTATATTAGCAATATGGGGCGATGACTCACTTACATTGGCATCTTGTTCCGTTTGGCGGGTTAGAGAACCGCCCAAGTTCATTGTGCCGGAACCTTGTTTGTTGGTTTGCAACCATAACATAGCGGTGGATGTAAGTTTATAGTGAGCTGTACGACCGGTGGGTTTTTCTTGGACTTCCACAACATGTATAGAATCCCAACAGCCACGAATTTTTTTACTGCCATCGCCGGCTTTCTTGATAAGTATTACAGCGGCAAATCCATGATCCAAGTCCCATAGATAAACTGAGGAAACTCCACCTTCATAATACATTTCGCGGTATTGATCGAATGCATAGTTAGCTTCAATTTCCAATTTACGCAAGCGTTCCGACGGCATTTGGCCGTCTTCTAACGGTGGATAATATGTATTAGACCATGGAGATCTGTATGAATCGCCATCCCGATTATAGTCGCACAACAAATAATCCTTTCCGTGCTCCTTATCTTTGGCAATTTTCAAAGGTTGATCCACAGAAGAGAGCAAATCTTCACATAAATCTGGTGCCAAGTCAATTAGATCACTTAAATTTTTTTCAATTTGTTGGGGCGGCAAACGTCGCATTAAATCGAGAGCACAATCCATTTGTAATTCACTCTAAAAATATAAACATAAAGAAGCATTAAATAAATAAAAAGAATATTGGTTGATTGGTTATCATTTTGTTCTTTTCGAAAAAGCGATTGACTCATCGTTTATATTGAAAGGCTCTTAAAGACCGGATGTGCTCCTCCCTCACAAACCAAAAAGGTACTTACTGCTGATAAGTCTCTTATTATTCATAAGTTTAGTTGATTAAATTTATATTTATGCATATTAGCTTAATATTTAGAGCTTTATTGCATTACTTCTGCATAATTCTGTCTATTACTCACCATTTTACAATTTTTTGCTTCTTTTTATCGTACACTTCTGCTTTTTCTGTTGCTATTAATAGTTCTGTGTATATATTAAAATTTTTCAAGTTTTTATTTTACTTTTATAGTCCAATACTATTTTATTTACAGGATAAATTATTTTCCTGAATTCTAGTGGGCCAGGACAATGCTGATGAATCGGGAATGGCTTTTTTTTTAAGTTAAGAAATTTTTTCCATCTCTTGTTTTGACAATTCTTGGTAGATAATACAAGCAGAGACCTGCGCCGAGCGATTTTGTCGGCGGCGGCGGCTTAACTTCGGCTTCAGCCGACTCAGAGCAAATAACATAAAAATCTAATTTAATACCATGTTCAGACTTCGGTTTATAATCACGCTTAAGCAAAATGCTCAAAAATTTAAACAACACTGTTCACAGTACACTTCAGATGATTAAATTAACATTTTCACAGCAAATTATTGTAATTAAAAATAAAATAAGCAAATCTATAATTTATTTAATTATTAAAAATGTAAAGGAATATTTTCTTTTCCATTTTGTTAAAATATTTTTAATTTTTAATAATATTATTCACAAATGACGCTTTGTTGTCAATATTTATTTGTTTTGGTTGTTGCTACACCATACGTGTTTAACGAAATGATTAAACTGTAATCATACCTATTTGAAGTGATTATGCATATGGTAAAACCGCTCGTTTTCATGGTGATTAGCACTTAATCACAATTGAGGTGATTAACACTGTAATTCTGAACGTGGTATAAGATAAAAAATTAATTAAAAAATTATTATTTCATAGAGTACGAGGACAATCGGCGGCTAGTTTTCAGGCGAAGTAAGCCAAACTTTTCTCGGCGGCGGCGCGGCTGTCTAAAATGGCTCGGCTCAGCCGGCTGTGAGCCGTCACGACGCAGGTCTCTGAATACAAGTGGTGATAATCAAGCGATTTTATCATCGTTGAAAAGTTTTTGGTTTCAGCTATAGACAGGGTCTTCCGACATTTTATGATATTTATAATTTTAAGTCTACACGTAACATAATATCTAATACTACATTTACACCAGAGCGAAATCTGGTATATTTCAATTGATATCAATGTCAAAGTCTATACCGTTTACATTAGGCTTTTTGACATATATGAAGATTTCGTTTCCATACCTGAGACAATTGCTGGACCTCTATTATTTTGATATGCTAAACTGCATAGAAAAATATATCCATCAAATGTAAAATTTACTGCACCACCTTATAAATTATATATTCTAGAATAGCGTAGTATTTTTGGTACTATATGAGGAAAACCACGGCTGTATAACTAAATACTACTAGATTTTAGTAGATTTTGTCAAATTCTAGAGGCCAAGTAGATTTCGTTTTGTATAGGAAATCTGGAAAAAAATAACTAGATTTAGCTCCAATTTTCTAGGTACTACATGGGTCATACTTAAAAAGCAAGACCAATTGGTGTCCCCAGACTTTACTATTTTTTATTTTGTTTTTCCAAAAAGAAAATAGAAAAATATCTGCATTTTTATAAATTATTTTCGATTCTACGTAACTATATTATAAAAAAAAATAATTAATTATCTGAAAATAACTTAAAAAATATTTTTAATGTCAAAGGTTTAGCAAAAACCTGTGTCCCGAACCAATTTATAAAAATTTCATAGTTATTTTCAGTTAAAATAAATTTGAAAAAAAAAATAATATTTACAATTTTTGTTATTCAGTTTGTATGTATTAATACCATATATAGAAAAGAATGATGAAAAATAATTTTTTTGAAGAAAATTCTTGTCCCAGGTTTTGGTCCCCTCTGTTACGTCCACTCATTTTATTGAAAAATTTTTGTTAAACGTTATGACGCGTATATTTCTCTTATGCTTCTCCATCATAACTCAGCTAAAATCAACAAAATGTGTTTTGAACTGTTCAGTCTTGTTTAGTGCGTGGTTGAGTAAGCAACATAATTGTAGGCCGGGTACGTACCCTTATTCAGTGTCAACTCTGTTAATGTTGAAAAACGGTGAGTAAAGTGATTTTTTATTTATTTTATAGTTTTTTTATAAATATTTTATGTACACTAATTAAGTGGACAAATAAATTCTAATAAAAAGTTAAAATATCGTATTTTTGAGTTAATTTGTCCCCTCTGTTACCGGTCCACTCTGTGACTTTTTTATCTGTAAAAACTCCAAAAATAAAAAAGTTACTGCTGGTTATGGATTCCTATTGTTGATACCATCCATAACCACATGAGGCCAATTATAAACATATTTGGCCAAGCTAATTTTTAAAAATTATAAAATTAAGAATGGTCATGTTTTTTAAGAACGACCCACATGTCGCTTTGATGTAAATGCACTATAAGGTAAAAAACGCCAATCGCAGAGAGCATTATATTACGTGTAGACTTCAAATTAGTGTTATATAACTTTTATAAGAATTATTATGAGAGTGTTGATATACGAAATTTTAATACAACAATCTTTGTTAAGGCCATTATTCAGTATCATACACAGTCAAACTATATATGAAAAAAATTCAATTACAGCTGCTGCGCACATCTTATAAAGTAAGTTCATCATTTGACTACGAAAACTCGTACACCACATCACTCACAAGCTCGGTGGAAATACTTCGAAGTAATATACCTAAATCTACGTAAATTAAAGTTGGTGGAAACATACTATGGTGCTAGGATGAAAACGCTTTGACTTCAGCCAAGCATTTTCGAATAATATAACAGGTAGCCGCATAACTAATACAAATGTACATTTTGGGATAGAAAATGTCAAACATTAATAGAGAGAGTATGTGTGTGTTTGTATAACAGAAGCAACAAACATACTTCTGGTATTGTGTGTGTAACGTAGTTATTTCACATATACACAATATTTGACAGTTCGTACCATGAAAAAAGCAAATAAAATATAATCAGCTGGCGTTCCAGAGCTACCTTGTATATTATTCTACCATGCAGCCAAGTTTGCTTATTTTATTATGACTTAATTTAATATCGCTCAGCTTGTATATCTAGCAGATTAAATACACAAATTTACAGCCGAGAATAGAGACGTGTTTTTTTCACTTCATTCGTTGCAGTGCAATAAAAAAATTTCACTTCCTAAAATTCATTTTAAATTAAGTTTTTCATCATTAAATGTCGCTTATTTATTAATAAATTTCGTTTATAACTATACAATAAGGAAATACCTATAAAATTATATGAAAATTATGATCTTGCAATTGAATTTATAACAAGTAAATTGTATTTGAAAACTGATAAAATGTTAATCAATGAAGACAAAATGACGGGTGTATGTTAAAATGAAAAGTATGGAAAAAGGGAAAGACTAGAAATGAATGAATTAAAAAAAGAAAATAACAGTAAATGGAGACGTGAAACTTCTGTTATTGGTGGACGTCATTGTGGGTTTCTTTTCTTTTTGTATTTTTTTTGCTGTAAATACATTGAGTAATTTAGTGCGGTTTTAAATTAATTGTATTAATTAATATCAATGTCTCGTTATCATTTTTATTTCGCTTATTTTCCGATTAGACTGAATACTGTTGTTCATGATTCATATGTAGACCACAGATTCTGGAAAGAATGTTTAAAAGTGCGTGTTTGTGTGTGCATAAGAAAATAAAATATATAAATGATAAATTTGCCAATTCCTTTCATTTTTTAAATCACTGTTCAAGAAGTTTTAAAACGCCAAATCTGTAACAATAAATTAATAACAATCGATAAATCAATATATATAAAACCAGAGCGACACTTAACATTACTTTCCTGATCTTTGATATTCAACCGGTGATTCAACCTTCAATAATTGTGTTAAAAGTCATCCTGTTGAACTTATTTGGTTTTTTATTATTTGTTTCCAATTGTCGCTTTCTTAACTGGTTTTTTATTAAAAAAAAAGAAACGAGTTATAAAAAAATTTTTTGGTTACGGTAATTTTTTTATTTTTATTTATTTTTGGTAAGACCTAGTTTCGAAGTGTTTTTTCACGTAAGCGGCAGAGACCTGCGCCGAGCGATTTTGTCGGCGGCGACGGCTCATGAGAAAATCGGCTGCGGCGGCTCAAATTCGGCTTCAGCCGACTCAGAACAAATAACATAAAAATCAAATTTAAGATAAAATTAATAAAAAAAATATTAGTTCATAGTGTACAAGGACAATCGGCGGCTAGTTTTCAGGCGAAGTAAGCCGAACTTTTCTCGGCGGCGGCGCGACTGTCTAAAATTATCGGCGGCTAGGCTGTGAGCCGTCACGGCGCAGGTCTCTGGTAAAGCGGTTGCTAGTAACCTTTAACTTTCTTTGCTGGTTGCTAGCTTCAAAGATTAATTTCGCGCATTTAAAAGGATTTTTAAATTAAAAGTAAGTATATCTTCATAATTCATCGTTTATATTTTATAAATACATCTTTTTAGTTTTCTTTTTTGAATTGATTTCTCCGTTTTCTCATAAAACATTTTTATATGTACGAGCAAAATTATTCATTAATGGCAATTGAAACGAAAATTTTAGTTCACATGCTTTCGTTTTAGCTGTTGCAATATTAATTAAAGTTCACTAGTCTAATGCAGTTTTTTACATTTATTATTTTGATTTGTTTATTAGCGAAAGAGCAAAGGGAGTCTAATTAAAATCGTGTCTCAATGAAAAATAAAATGCATATATGTATATAGATATGTACATGCATTTGTATGTACACAAAAATACGTACATGTTATTTTAACCAGGTCATGAGAAAAGTTAGGAACCACATAAGGCCAACATCATTGGCGATAAAGTGAAATTTAGATTGTAAGTGAATACCTATTAGAGGTAAAATAAATAACAAAAAACTGGGTGTGCTGTGCCGAATCTTACACATTCTTATACAGCCTCAACTAAGTACTATTTATTTGTTTACAGGAAAAGAAAATAACATAAATTGAAAACTATTCAAAAAATAATATTAATATATGAGAATCAAGACTTTTTCTTATTTATAAATGAAAAAAGGGCCTAACAATGCAAATTTTAAATGTGAACCAGGGCTGGACAGTATTTGAAATACAAATACCGTATACAGTAGTTTTCCGGTTTAACGAACCACTACTTTGTCAGGCCCGTTCGTTAAACTGAAAAGTACGTTATACGCAGTACTTATGTAGAATAACCAGTTTATGGATAAATAAATAACTAGAATAGTATTTTTTATTGTAAGATAGCGTTACTTTTTTCTACTCGCTTTGTTTTTAGTTATTTGTATAAGAAATTTCTTAAAATAATTTTTTTAACTAATATTATGAATCTTATTTGTTCGTTAAACTGAGCACAAAAAAATATTTTTGTTCGTTATATAAGATAATCAATGGAGCGAATTGATCTTGCACTGTTCGTTAAAAGCGATGTTCGCAGAATCGAATGTTCGTTAAACCGGAAAACTACTGTATACTATTTTGTAATTTGTATTTCAAATACTTTGGTTTAAAAATACATTTTTACAAAATACATTTACTAATTATAAACAAAGACTAACTCGATTCATACATTAGCAAAACTTGCTAGAATCACAACTATGAACATTTTCAGAGCTGGCAGAACTGGAAATATTTGTCAATTCTCAAGCGTCTTCTGAACTGTCACCTTTATATTTTCATAAATATTATATATAAAAATGATATGAAAACAAAAATCATCGTATAAATGGAAGAGGGTTTTAGAAGTTACTTTCAATGATAAATAAAAAATGGTTTTTTAATCATCGTCTGAATCGGGCATAACTTACGCCTTTCGAGAAAAAAATAAATAACAAAAACGAGAGTTATTCTATGAGAAATCTACAAATTTAAAATCTGACATGCCTCCGATTTTGTTTACACTTTGTGGCTTCCTTTTTTTTTTCATTTTAGGCATTTTTTTCTTATCTTGTAAAAATTTTGAAACGTAACTTACGCCTTATATACATATAACTATACAGATATGTATGTATATAATTTTATATACGTATTTTTAGGCACAGTTGATGATGCAATAGGATCAACACCTAGTCCTGGTGTGTTATATGAAGATGTATTATTACTAGGGCTTGGGAATCAGGAAATCCCGGGAAAATACTAGATAATATTCCCAGGATAATCTCAAAAACGGGAAATTAAAAGTATAAAATATTACATATTCGTATATGTGTTCCCGTAGTCTAATCTAAATTGGGCGCCCGCGGGATCCCAATTTGCACTAAAAGCGTTCCCGTATTCGAAAACTGGGTAAAAAATCTAAAAAAAATTTTGCTATTAGTGGATTTAATTTCTCTAAATCGAGCGTTTTAAAATCGACTCGGTTTACAGAACAGGCAACATATTTTATTATTTATGGTGACGAAAGTGAAAATACGGACAATTTAAAAAATTTTTGACTGATAAATAAGGAGAAAAAATCACACGAAACCTATTATCTGTAGCGAAAGGCTCGCAACTAGCTTGAGACAAGAAAACCCTTACGTCATGATTGGCTAAGACAAAAACAAATGTTGAAAATCTTCTAAACAACCAAAAGAAATTCAGTAAGTTTGGGAAATACCCCACAAAATCTTATCGCGAATTGTTTTAATATCATCACCCTCAGCGGTGGAAGCTGGAAACGATCTATGATGATGAGATTGTGGCTGATTTCGAAAAAATAAGAGCCTGAAAACTTACAAACCACAGATATGTAGTACATATGTATATGGTATTCGTACGGTACCCTTCGTGTGCGAGTCAAAGTCGCACTTTACTGAATTTATTTAAACTTATTTTGACTACTTTATTCAGTTTATCAACAACAGAAATATTGCAATACATAGTATTATTTTTTATACACAATACCGTTAATTAAGACAGAAGCAAGAAAAGAAATATTAACAATTAGTTTGTGCAGTGATGCTTAACAAAACTTTACATTTTATACAGTGGCGATTCCTTAAATAGCATGTTTTTCAATGTGTGTGATGTTAAACTTTAAAATATACATATAACCCTAGACCAGTGATGCCGTTTGGTTACATTTGTTACATTTTTCGTAACGTAACATGTATAATATTATTATATATGACCAAATTTTCGTAACTTTTAGTACATGGCAAAGAACAAGGTAATATTTTTGAAAAAGTACTTAATTCATTACATTAAATCATACACTTGCTTACGTCATTAAATGAACTTTGTTGTCAAATTTCATACGAAAAAATAGTTAACTATGAAGAAGAAAAAGAAAACTAAAAATAATTTATTAAATTTATTATTTGAGATATTCTCCGAATTCTATTTAAAATAAAGATTTATTTGTTGAGGGTTAACCAATGTCTATATAGATTCATATCAAATATAAATTGTTTGTTGGGTTTTGTATAAGTTACTAAGCCATGCATATTCTCTTGTGATTTTCAAAAAAATTATTTGCAAATTCTCAAATGGTTTTTGAAAGTCTTTGCATAAGATAACAGGTTTGAAGCTTTTCAAAAGTATGGTTGAAGTCTACTGATGATTTGGTAAAGCACCAATGAAATGCATATCGTTACTTTAATTTACAATAGGCGTATCTATCATATAAAACATTTTAAGTTTGAAACATAAAACTTAATAAAAGTGCTACAAAATATTTTAAGAATTATGAAATATATAGGCTGGATCCTTTCCTACATTTCTTACAGTTGTAAAACTATACATAAGTTTTTTTTATTAAGTTATTTGTTTGAAACTTAAAATTTTTTTACGTAATTTTATTTTGAACTGAATAGGTATAAGTCTGAAAAGTTTTTAATATTTCGGCTTCTTAGTTCAATATTTGAATTAATGTAATTTCAAATTATTTTGTTAAGAGTGGAGTGTTGGAATATTCAAATCAGATTAGCAGAACGGATCAGTACTACTGATTTCGACAGGTCGCTATACCGTCTCATCATCGTTCTTTTTCACTTTTACCACTTATGACGGTGTTTCAAAAAGCACCAGTTTTCGAGTTATTCGGCAAAGCAGTTTTTTGCGTCGAATTATTCGACAAAATCGAATATTTTGTTTTGGGAGGGAAAACTTTTAAATGAAACATACCATTTTGTGTAGAAACTCAATTCACGACTGTTCACTATCCTATAAGATCGTCGGTTCATTACCACGAAAATCTGATTTTTATGTGAATGAAATAAAGTGTGTTGTTGATG
Organism: Panzeria rudis; assembly: GCA_956483635.1. Taxonomy (NCBI): domain Eukaryota; kingdom Metazoa; phylum Arthropoda; class Insecta; order Diptera; family Tachinidae; genus Panzeria; species Panzeria rudis. The sequence goes on along the minus strand of OY101449.1, from coordinate 118,577,834 downwards.
CCATACTATCAAAAAAAAAAACGCAGAAATACATGTTTCGGAAATATTTATGTTACATATTTTAAATTTTTCGCCAACTAATTTACAAGTACATACAACAACTACATATAAAATGCTAAAGGTAATTTGGACTTTGGGCTATATCTTGTGAACCGTAATAGGTAAGCACTTAAAATTCTCACACGGTGTGTCACTGATTGTCAAACACCATACATAACATATTTTATTTTTGTATATGGTTTTTCACAATCAGAGAACACGATGAATTTGATCAACTGAGCTCCCAAATTTAAACTTAGTTTATACCTCATTTCTGAAAATGGTAAAAAATAATAAAAACTGGTTATTCGAACCGGTTTTAGATAGAAAGAACCGAAAACCGGGTTTTAAAAATTACGCTATTTCGAATTATTCGAAAACCGGGTTTTCGTATATGTCGAATATTTGATAACTCTAGTTATTTTACAATTTCAAAAACACGCTTAAATTAAAATATAGATTTTTATGATAGTGTGAAGGCAAATATGAGTAGTTAATTACGTTTTTAAAAATTATCACATGCTTGATTTTTTTAATTCTATATGTACTGTAAATATTTCGTATTGAATTTCTCACAATAACCAAACTGTTCTTCCTTAGCAAATCAAACCCACTGTGCCCAAACCCTTCCTCCTACCTATTCTCGGTTTTGGCAGCTCACGACAAAAATCTCAAAAGTGAATTCAAATCATTTCCGATGAAATGTCAATTTAATTTGAATGGTCAGCCTGTTTTAACTGGAAATCGTGAAGTTGAAGGATCTTTATATAAAGCAAATATCACGCCAATAAAACAACATGAAATAAAACAACTTTTACAAGCAATTGAAAAGAGATATCAAGAAAAAATTAATAAAATAGACCGTGTGTATAATACATTTGAAAAAAATCTTGATGAAATAAAAAATTTGTCAGTTTACATCAAAGATTTTGAAAACAAAAACAAAGAAGCGTACAAAAACTTTAAAGATAGAAGCACAGATATGTGTAACGAACTAAAAAAGGTCATAATAGAAACAAAAAGGGATAAAAGTAAAATGACATACGCTGAGAAATTGAAAAATAAAGCAGTGGTGCCAGACTTAACTCCACCAAATTACACATTGCAACAACTAATTTCCTCAGTTGTTTCGCCACTCGTTAAGTCTAGTGACTATGATGATTTGGAACCTAATGCACGTTCTGATTTAATTGTTACACCTAATAAGGCAGCGAATAATAACACAAGTAAACAACCTGTTCTTCCTGTCTCTTCTACTCCGCCATATTCGTCACATAATGCTGGTATAATAAATCAAATATCTACAGTAAGTTTAGGCGTAACTTGAACAAAGGCCCTGTTATTTATGGCGCTAATTCTTCTGATGATTTGGATGTGATATCTCAAAAAAAATGGATCCACATATCCTCGTTCAAGCTACTGTGTCTGTTGATGAAATTTTGAATTATGTAGAAAAAACTGCAAAAATAAATAAATGTCACATGGCCTGCTTTAAGCTTGTTAAGAACGATGTTGATCTATCTACATTAAAAAGCGTCAATTTCAAGATTGGTATATCGAACAGCTACTATAATGTTATCTTGAAGCCGGAAACTTGGCCAGCTGGAAACACAGTCCGTCCCTTCGTAAATTTTCGAAAGCAGATAAAAAAATTCAGAAAACCTAGTTACTACAGGCAACTTATTTATAGTTTATTTTCAAAATCTTTCGGGAATGAGATCAAAATCCAATACTGTCTACGATTTTTCCTCTCAATTTGAATATGATGCTATTGTTTTGGTTGAAACTTGGCTGAACAAAGACTTTTCTGATTCTGAATTTTTTGATCTCAATCTCTTCAATGTCTACCGTATCTTTGGGCGGAGGAGTTCTAATTGCTGTCAAAAAGTGTTTTAAGTCATCTATCTGCAATATTGATGATCATAATGGTCTGCTTGATCAGTTGATTGTATCGCTCTCTAATGTAAGCAGTGCATTCCTGGTATGTGCTTCATATATCCCGCCTAATAGCCCTGATCATATATATGATGCTCATATTTCTAATATCTTATATTTTGGTGAGGATTCCACAGTAAATGATAATCTTTGTGTTTTGGGGGACTTTAATTTAAAAAATATTGCTTGGTCAAAATTTTCTCATAATGATTTTCTATCGCCTCGTAATGTTAATCATAGCTACGAAATTAACTTTATTGATAGTTTAATGTCTCTTAACCAGTGCCAAGTGAATACATTTCATAATCAATTAAATCGTTTTCTGGATCTTATCTTTATTCCAGAGTCTCTTAAATACCAAATTTATGTTCCTTTAACTATTGAACCTCTAACTATTGAAATTTCTAATTTAACGTTTTTTAAAAGTTCTCAACTTTCGATTCTTAATGATTTTAACTTTAACTTATGTAATTTTGATGTGCTGAATTCTATATTTGTTTCTATTAACTGGTTTGATATGTTTGCTGGGCGAACAACACATGAGTGTTATGAACTATTTTTACAGAAAGTGATTGATATTTGTCTTAGTAACATTCCAAAAAAGAATATCTAGCCGTATAAACTACCGTGGTACACTAGTGGTCTAAAAAAGTTAAAAAAATTGCGTAATAAATTCCATAAAAAGTTTATTGATATGGGTGATTCCGAATCAGAAGCTAAATTTATATACTATCGTCGTGAATTCAATTTCTTAAATAAATTTCTGTATAAGCAGTGTATCTTGTCTAAAGAGCAGGAAATTAAAACTAACCCGAAAGCGTTTTGGTCTTTCGTTAAGTGCAAGAAACAATCATCAGATATTCCATCAGTAGTTCGTTTAGATGGAATAATTTCTAAATCTTGTGATGATGCTGTTAATTTGTTCGCTTCCTTTTTTAACTCTAATTTAGAGCCGTTCATAGATAATATCTCCGCTCCGGCAGCATCTTCTAAACTAAGTCTGGGCTTCTTAGTCCTGTCCGAGGCTGATGTATCTGAAGCAATTCTTGAGGTAAAAAATTCTTTCAAATCTGATTGTGATGGCTTATGCACTCATTTATTAAAGAAAACTTCAACATCCATCGGCCCTGCTCTTACCTTTATTTTCAATTTGTCGCTTCAGGAGTGCGAATTTATTAATAGGTGGAAGGGCGCAACAGTTTCTCCTATCTTTAAAGAAGGTAAGAGAGACGATGTAAGTTGTTATAGGCCCATCTCTAAGTTATCATGTGTTTCAAAGATTTTTGAACACATCGTTCACAAAAAATTGTTTTTCCTAGCCATGGATATCTCCCTATCAACATGGCTTTTATTCTGGTAGGTGTACCATAACAAATTTGACTCTCTTCAGCGAATATTGCTTAGATGCGTTGGAACATGGTTCTCAAGTGGAAGTAATTTATACTGATTTTTCAAAAGCTTTTGATAAGTTATCACACTCCATGCTTATATCCAAGTTAAGTGTAATGGGTTTCCATTCCAATTTCCTGGCATGGATTAAGTCTTATTTATCCAATAGGATTTGCTCTGTGAGTATTGAAGGTTATAGATCTAAACCTTATTTGCAAACGTCGGGTGTACCCCAGGGAAGTATACTTGGTCCATTGTTATTTAACTTGTTCATTAATGTCATTGGTAGCTGTTTCTTGAAATCGAGGTATCTGCTATATGCCGATGATTTGAAATGGTTTATGAAATTGGAATCAACTAATTACGCGCATATTTTGCAAACTGAGATTAATAATCTGAGTGATTGGTGTGGGCTTAATAGTCTGACTCTAAACATTAGTAAATGTGTACATGTCTGCTTTCACAGGTCTCTGACTCCCACTGTGGTTGTCTTTAACATTAATGGTATAAATTTGAAAACGTCAAATTCAAAGTTGGACTTAGGGGTTATATTTGACAGCTCTTTGTCTTTTGCATCTCATGTTGAATTCATACTACCCAAGGCTTATAAAATGCTTGGTTTTTTTTAAAGAAATTGCTCTGAATTTGTTGACCCGTACACACTCAAGCATATCTATACTTCGTTTTTAAGATCTAAGCTAGAATATGCTTCGTTATTTGGAGTCCTCACGTCTCTAATCTGATTTCTCGTGTTGAAAGAGTTCAACGCATTTTTATTAAATTTGCTTCACGAGCGCTACCTTACTTATTTTCCGTTCCGTATGAGTCCAAATGCCTGTTCATAGGCTTACGTACTCTAGAATCGCGTAGAATAGTTCAATCGGCACTATTTGTATATGATATTATTAATGGTTTTATTGATTGCCCAGATTTGCTTAATATGATACCGTTTTATATACCTCCTAGGAATCTTAGGTTTTCTAAGCTATTTGAAGTGCCTTTTCATAGGACTAATTATGCACGTAATGGTACTTTAACACGTGACTTTGTTCAGCTCAACGAGATTAATTTAAATTTACAAAAAGTTTCTCATTCTTTTATCGAATTCGGCACTGAGAAATCTGAGTTTAAACTCTTACTTTTTAGTGTAATAAAATAACTGTCTTATGTGTTGTTTCCACAGTGCAAACAAGCATTGCTTGTCTGAAATTTTTTTGAAAAGCACTTGGTTTTTAGACCGGTTTCCATACAAATTTTTACTCAGGTCGCTTGTTTGCATTGTGGAAACAGCACATTAATATATGTAGTAAAATAGCTGTGATTTATAAACTGTAAAGATATTTTTGTATATATTTACGTTTTACACATACTTCATTGTTAAATTAGATATTTATACAATATAACTATAGGTATTTTTCTTATCTTAGTCTGTAAGGATTTTTTATCCAAAGACTGAAATAAATAAATAAATAAATAAAAGTTGTGGTATAAACAACAAGCAGATTGAAAGTGTTGAATTTCCATACAGACAAGCAGTTGTTGCTTTAATGTATTTAATGTTAGGAACGAGGCCAGACCTATCTCTCTAGATCTTTAGAAATCCAACAAAAGAAGATGTACAGCGTGTTAAATGAGTGCTTAGATACTTAGCTGGAGCGTTAGATGTTGGAATTTGTTACAACAAAAAACGGCCTAACTTACTTGAATGCTTCAGTGATGCCGACTTTGGTGTATGCATTATTACAGGGCCTTCAACATCTGGTGTCAAAGTAATGTATTCTGGTGAGCCGATGTCTTGGTTGAGTCAGAGACAAGCAATGGTATCAACATCTACTACGGAAGCAGAAATTGTTACTGCTAACGAAGCTGCAAAAGAGCTTGTTTGGCTGAAAAGACTTTTTAAGGAAGTAATTAATTTAAAACAAGTTCCATGTATACGAATTGACAATGCTGCTGCCATACGATTAGCGCAGAACCCTGAATTTTACAAAAGAACGAAACACATTGCAATTAAGCATTTCTTTATTAGAGAAATTCTTACAGAAGGTAATATATCAGTACAGCAAATTTCAACGGAATTTCAAGCAGCCGATATGTTGACAAAGTTACGATTGAGAATGTTGTGTGGTCGTTTAAATGTTAAATGATTATTTTAAACAGGGGGAAGTATTGAAGTTATTTATGCTATTCAATAATATATATTAATTGTACTAGTATGTTTTTGATTCTATGTATTTATATAAAACTTTTGTCAGTTGTTTTTCTTCACTTCAATAAAAACTTTACTTACAATAAAAACGAGCAAAATAGTACAGTAACACAACAACAACTCATAATTGACGATCACAATTTTAGGGAAAGGGAACACATTTCACGTGAACTTTTATTCCCGATAAGGGTGAATATCAGCCCAATTATGAATTTTCCCGGGGAGCTTTTTCTCTTCCCATTCATTTGTTCCCGGGAAAAAAATCCTCCTATTCTAAAAAGCAGGGCAATAAACAAATAAGGGAGAGGGAAAAATTTGTATCAGCAAGAGTTCAGTAATAGAAATGAATAAAAATTTAATGTTTTCGTTGATAATAAGATTGTGTTAATATAAATATTTGTTTTTTCTTAACCCTAGAAGGTCATACTTCGTCGAATCGACGACGCATGTTAGAATTTTTCAGTTTTTTTCTGGTAAATATACTTATTTTATGTCCATTTTTCGTACAGGACTTTAGGTTCTCGTGCTTTAGCTGTGTGCCAATTTTTAGCTTGCTCTGCTTTGAGAAAGTTTTTTTTTTATTTGCGTCGTCGAAACGACGAAGTATGACGCTTGTTTAACTTTTAGAACTTTCGGATGTGTGTTTCCAGTGCTTCGTTGGTGGTTGTTTGAGTAGTTTGCTCTTAGTTTTTAAGTCTATAATAAAAAAAGGGAAGTAAACTTGATCGACAAAGAGTTTGAAAGTTTTTTTTAGATGTATGACGGGCAGTGTGAGTTGGACCTTGATGATAACGGCATATATGACATAGAGTAAGAAGAATACAAAAGTTCATCAGAAATTGGATGTTAAGTAAAAGATATCACCGGAATAGTTCAGGACGATTTATTTTTAAACATTTTAAGAGAGTAACAAACTTGAAAAAATCTTAAAGCTAATTAACCAATATTGTATTGCAATTGATATTCCAGGATAGGCATCAGATGGGCAATCTGTCAATTTTATAGTATACTTAATACGACTAATGACTACATATTTACATTATTTACGCCTATAACTTATTTCAAATAAAGGCAAAGATTATAAGTCAATACAAATTCACCAAAAGTGGCATTTTGTCAACATTTAGAATCAGGTGATTGATAGCCTTGAGGTACCAACATTAAAAACATTGATACGCGAGAATATTAAATATAAATCGCCGAATAAGGAAGAAAATAATAAAACGATGCCACTAGGGTCAAAATACCAAAAGCGGCAGTAATTTGCTGTTTGGCTTTCTTGTAAACTGCGGTTGGAAATCAAAAAATGTGATAAAAGCCGGTATGGGGAGCCCCGAAAAGACTTTAATGCCTCTTACATAAAATAACGACTGATGGTTTTGAAAACGTGTACCGATCTTGTTTAATATATCAATTTTAGTATTTAAATACATTTTATCGTCTATATGCTTTTAAATTTTTTATTTTCGATAATTTTCAAGCTCTGTTTTACAAAATAGCCCGAGTAATGTACTACGGTAAAAACATAATTTATGATTAAATAAACTTTAAAAATTAAGTAATATTTTGTTATATTTCGATGATATAAAAACAAATATTTAAAAAAACTCAACATAAAATTTTTTTTGCAAGTGGGCTATTTTTACTGCCACTTTTAATAACACCGTCGTCGATTCGGCGAAGTATAACCTTTACGCCATAAAAATAAGTATGACTTTCTAGGGTTAAATAAAAAGTAAAATGTACAGTGTAGTCACTCCGATGCTCTCGGAAGAACTTTATGCAGAGGAGGTGAAGTTAAAACTAGGCCAGATGCATTAAATCCCCAATGATTGTGTGTCAAAAGGAAATTGCAAATTTTTTATACCGCAACAAATCTTCCATTTACCTATTATATGAACTTAAAGGATGCGTACAAAATTGAGTGTGTTTTAAAACTTTATTCCGAAGGCAGAAGTAGTTCATGTTTTTGAAGCGTATGTTTGCACGGCGTGGATATAAATGCGGGAAACAAGAGAGAAGTATAACATTCCGGTGTTTATTTAAACTTGCTGCCCTAAATATTGTTACGTGACTCTTGGCCGCTATGGTTGTGATGCCAACCAGCTCAACAAAGGCATCTGCAGGGCAGGTTCCAACCCACAACCACAGCAGAACCACGAACAATTAAAATTAAAAAAAAAAATAAATGCTTATACAACTCTTTCACAACATTTTTTAATTTCAATTTAAAGTTTTTGTATTAGTTTCCTTCAAGATGTTTGGGGAAAAAACTCGCAAGAAGTTCTCCCTCTCCCTCATATTTAGAATACTTACTTTTTTCCCTGGGAGTTTTTCCCGGGGAAACTGTAATTTAGAATAGGTGGAATGGGAAAAGGGACAATTTTCCCGGGGAGGTTTTATTTAGAATAGGGGAACAAGGAATAGGGAAAAAACTCCCGGGGAATTGTTATTCATAATTGGGCTGTATATGTATGTACTTGAAAGTGTAACAAAAAAATATTGTGTGGCCTATTTGTATATAAGATATTAGCCGCTTCATACCTGAGTGTGTTTTTCATTTTCAAAGCCACTTATTTTGAGTTTCACTTATTAGATCATCTCAAAATTTTGGAATTGTGCTTTCTATAATAATGTAAAGAAATATATTTGCTTTTATTTGGCAAACCAAATTTTGTGTGTAAAACCCTGGATTTTTGTGATTTTTAGCGTTTCGGAAAGATAAAACTGCGCGTAATTTAAGAAAAATTCAAGAAATTGGGGATAGAATTAGTTACATATGGATGAGCAAAATTAAAAAAAAACTATCGGGCATGTTCTGAAAACCATTTCGTTTTGAAATCGGCAACTTTCTGAGAATTCAACTAAAAAGCTCGCTTATTGCACCTTTTCAGTAAATTTTCATGTTTCAGATGCTTCAGATATTTTATCCGAAGTAACCTACGAATACACTAAATTGTCCGATTAAAAAACATTGTTTTTTCATTTTGAAAATTTGCGGTTTCAAAAAGAAATGGGTTTCAGAACATGGCCGTATGTTTTAAGACTAGTCGCTTTCAGCCACATCTAAACATTTTAAAATCGGTCTAAAAATTGGTACACATTAGTTTTTAGACTATTCGAATATTTCTAGGTGGTGGGAGCTAGAATCGGAGCACTTTTTAGAGTATAGGGCCACCATAACGTATGTGCATTAGAGTTCTCCTTATATTTTATTTTTCGGAATTTTCAAAGCAGGACCCTCTTAATTTGTTATTTTTAGAAAAAAATATTCTGTAAAAATTTCAAAGCGATATTTATTAAATTCTAACACGTGCCGCATTGAGATTGAAGTTTATGTAAGAACAATGTACTATTTTACAATACGTCAAAATAAAAAACCAATAAAAAAATAAAAAAAAAACAGAATTTTTAGCCGACTTCAGAAAAGGAGAAAGGTTATCAATTCGTCATGTATTTTTTATGTGTGTTCCCTCAAAACTCCGCCATCTATGAACCGATTTCTGATTTTTTTTCTCTATTCAAAAGGATGTACTTCCAGATTGGTCCCGTTGAAAAATATGCGGGTCACACCCATACAAAGTAAATACACATTCGTTTTCAACTAACATTAAGCTTCTGTTTGAATACTACATTAGGATAAAAAAAGTGGGCTGTGCTACGCCCATGCAAAGTAAATATTATTTTTCCACAACTTCAACTAAACCGATTCTTATGAAACTTTGCGTGCAGCTTTAGTTATCGTTATAATACAACATTATGTTTAGAAAAGTGGGCAGTGACACGCCCATGAAAAGTAAATCAGCATTTTAATTACTTCTACTTAGCCGATTCTTATAAAACTTTGCATACACATTTAGTTATCGTTACAATAGAACATTGCGGCTTGAAAAGTGGGCAGTGCCACGCCCATGAAAAGTAGATATTAATTTTAACTACTTCTACTTATCCGATTCTTATGAAAACTTCGCACACACAATAAGTTGTCGTAAAAGTATATGATGATAAAATATGGGGCGGTGCCACGCCTATTTTGTAGTCGGTTTTTTTTGCAAGAACTATTTATTGGCATATATAGGTAAAGGCGTTTAAAAAAAAGCCATATTTCATTAAAATCGACCCAAAACTTTTGATATTATTCATAATTAAATGAGAGAACTCAGTATACAAAATTGCAATTTCCATACAACAAACACTGTGAAATTGCAAAATTTTGAAAAATAAAAAATAAGGACCACTATAATGTGCATGCTTTCTAACCACATTTGATTATCTCATTTCGTTTCAGATTTCTTTATTCGAGTGGATTGTTAATATAACGTAAATGATGTGATGGCTAAAATGGCTTCAGGAGATCTCTCTTTAACCAGCACTAGTAGCCAAGAAGGTAACTTATATACACATTTTCTCTCATTGCCAATATTTCTAGGCGCACCGCAGTGCGCCAGGCCATGTTCCGGCCACACAGTGTGTTTATTACACGAAACCATTCGAGCTTTTTTTACCCCCTCATAACTTTGCTTCACTTGTTCATAAAATAATGAAACTTTAAACACAAGGTCTACCTACGGAGGTGATTTGAAAGTTCTAACGTAAAAGCTTCCCGAGATACGAACGTGTTAAAATTGTTTACTTTAGTACATATTCACTGACTCATCAATATTATTTGGGACTTCCAGTATAGCTAGAGAGCTAAAATTTGGTATAGAGGTAGGTCTTGATGAGCAATTAACCAGAAAAATCTGAAAACGGGCACTTTTCATCTGGGTGGACTAGGGCGGCCTCTCTTTGTATGGGGCACTTCCAGTACAGCTAGAAAGTTGAAATTTTTACATAGGTAGGTCCTAATAAGCAATTAACAAGAAAAATCTGAAAACGGGCACTTTACTTTCGTTGGACTAGGGTGCCCCTTCGTTTTATGGGGCACTTCCAGTATAGGTAGAAAGCTGAAATTTGATACACAGGTAGTTCCTGATGAGAAAATAATCAGACAAATCGAAAAACGGGCACTTTTTATCTGGGGGAAATATGGTGCTCCTTCTTTGTATCGGGCACTTGCAGTACAGCTATTAAGCTGAAATTTAGTACACAGGTAAGTTCCGATGAGAAAATAGTCGGACAAATCTGAAAACGGTAATTTTTTGTCTGGGGGACTATGGTGCCCTTACTTTTTATATAGGAGGGACGGCGTGGTGAGAAAGTACTAAGAAATATATGAAAAATCGAGGACTAGGGTACCCCTTATTTGTATGGAGAACTTTTTGTGCCAAATAAAAACTTAGACAAAAAGAAGTGAGACCCCATAAAAACATAAATGTAAAAAGTTCCTATCCAAAAATTTCGACCGTAAAAAGTACTGAGATCAAAATAAGGACTAAGTTCTTGATAGGTACAATACCTTCTCATTTCTAGGCAACCTGTTAGCTTACAGAGTACCTTACTAAGGTGTTCCTCGTGATGCGGGTGTGACATACCAGACAGCGGAAACTGGGCTTTGTTCGTTAGTAGCAATTATTAATAGTAATTTTAGCAAAACTATACATATTGCTGAACTGTAGGAAAAACTAACGGTTGAAATAGCTGTTGCCGAGTTAAAAATTCTTGGCCGAGCTGAACTCGAGCCGTTTAAGAGCGTCCATCCGATTGTCGTCGAAACGACAATATATCGGTTGTATTGATCATATCGAAAGTTACAGGCTTTGAACAACGTTTTTTTAAATACATAATAATTTTCAGTTACTCAATAAGATAAAACAATTATAAATATTTTTAAAATGTTAAAAATAAAAGATATTTTTATGCTGACGAAAAATAAGAATGATCCAATGGATCCATTTAAATAAAATAAAAATTTAATACTCTTGTTACAGAAGAAAGCCCTGAATATGCAGATTATGATCGTACGCTACGACCACCTTCGAACTCTAGTGGTAGTACAACAGCAGGCAACATGAATAACAACAACAATAGTGGCAACAGCAGTGGTGGTGGATCCGGCAATCCAAAAATTTATGACACTATTAAAATACAATATGATACGGCACTGATGGAATTGAAAACGCTAAGGCATCAGCATGCTGACTCAGTGAGAAGGTGTGACAATCTAGAAAATCAGTTGGCATTTTATCAAGAACAGTATAATGCTGCAATGAATCAAATAAAAAGTTCCGAACGCAACAAACTAACAGATGTAGCTGCGGAGAATGTGCGACTGAAACAACAAAATTCCATGTTGGAAAGAAAACTTATGCGTTTGGAGAATGAAAGTACGAATCCACAAACGGAGAGAAATGCCAATTCATATTATTGTGATTACAGTGATGGTGGTAGAGGAGGCCCTGGAGGGAATGGAACGGCCGTTGGCAATTGCGATGGCACTTGCCCGAAGAATGAACAACTCAAAGAGGAGATAATTTTAAGTACGGAAAGAAATAATGATTTGTTGAAGGAAAAGGAAAAGTATAAAAAGAACTATAGTGCTGCATTAATGGATTTTGAAAAAGAAAGAAAATTTTTTTGCGATGCTCGTGATCAATTCAATATGCAACGCGAACAATTTCAATTGCAGCGAGAAATTATGGAAAAAGAAAATCAAAAGCTGAAAAGTTTATTAGCGGCAGAATCTAACAAAATGTTAATGATAACAATGCAGAAAGGTCGCATCGAAGAGGAATTAAATCAATTGCTATCAGAGAAAGATAATGTTCTGCAGGAACATCAAAAAATGTCTGATGATTTGACTGCAGCCAATAAAGAGCTTGAACAGTATAAGAAAGATGAAATAATGTATAAAAACGAACTGAAAGCTCTACAACAAAGCATAGCGGATTTGAAAAAAAGAGATCTGTTGAAATCTCGAGAGAGCACATGGTCCAAGGAGTTTTCGGATAGTAAAGATGATTTTAAAGAAATCGAAAAATTACGTAAAAGTTTAGAAAAAGCTCATGCTGAAGTTGATCGCGCCGCCCAAGATACCGAAGAAGCTAAGAGAGTTAGGGATTGGGCAATATCGCAGAGGGAAAAAATAGTTCAAGAAAGAGATTCCGTGAAAACGTTATGTGATAATTTACGCAAAGAACGAGATAAAGCCATTTCAGATTTGCTATCGGCCATTAGGGATAGTGAGAAAATTAAGAAGCAAAAGGATGAAGCCCAAAGGAAAATAGATGTTCTCAAAGAACAATTGGAGCAAAACCAAAACAATGATTCATCTTCCCGTCGCAGTTTCCGTATGAGTGCTTATGAGGCTGAAGACATAATGGAAATAGAGTTGACCAATTATCATGCTGATTGTGATATTGGCATCATCATAGATGATAGCCAGCAAAGGCAATTGGTATGTGGCGTAACAAATGTTTCGCCAGCTTTTGGTAAACTAAAAATAAATGATGTTATAGTTAAGGTCAATAATTTGGAATGCCAGGGTGTTAGTAAACGCATGTTAATTGATGAAATTCGTTCTTCGGCACCACGTTGTAATCTATTAGTGTCTCGTACCCGCCACAGTAAGAGACATTTCTATACAGTGCATCTGAATTTGCAACAAAATCCGAATCACGGCTTACACTTAGACACAGGAGTGTTCATTTCTAAAATTGAACCAAATTCTTTGGCGGCATTTGAACCTGAACTTGAACCCGGTGATAGAATATTGTCAATTAATAATAAACTAATGGAAGGTATACAATCTCTAGAAGATGTTATGTCTCTTTTGAATGATAATCGTAATGAAACTATATCAATATTTGCATTAAAAAATGTTCAAGAATCATCTAATTCAGAATCACAGAGAAGAATGACTACGTCAGCAGCACAAACTGACTCAATTGATTCAATGCACCGTGTAACTGGCACAAAACATCCCTCAAAAATAGCGGAAATGTTAAGTAAATTCAAAGAAAAGATACACATTTCCAAACCAGGCTCGGACGGCGATCATTTTGCTCAAGAACATGATGCTTTGGCGGCCTTAGATTCAGTATTAAGTGAAAATTCTTCGGAAAAGAGTAAAGAAAATCTTTTCAAACGTAACAAAAGTAAGAAGAAGGAGAAAGAAGCAGCTGCAAAAAGTATGGGTACATGGCCAAGAACCAACATTTTACAAGCATCTCAAGAAAATCCTACTGGCACTATAGTACAGAGGGAAAAGAAACGTGCACCATTGTCTTTGTTTACAGCAGGGCCGATTAATGTAGACAAGGATGACGAGCGCGTAGATTCAGATGAGGCTCCTCCCCCTCCTTTGCCACCCGTGCATAACAAACCACAAGCTCACATACGCAACGGAGTGGGTTCTAATGCAAAGCACAATCCGAATAGAAATTCTAATCCTATTCCAGCTTCTGTATTGTTTCAAAGCGCTAACTCTTCATCTGGTAATGGCAACAATAACTATACAGTTAATAATTATATGAGACATTCAGTTTATGCCACGCCTTCTAGTATGGAGTCAGAACCTTTGGTTATGGAACAGTCGAAGCCTCTGCAGAGACCAAATCCAATAATGGCAGCTGCTCCCAATATGAGGCCTAAGCAAACTGATAAATATGGTAATCCAAGAATACAGAATCACAATTATCAAAATCGTTACTCCTTGAATATTACACCAACTGAATTGTATAAAACTACCGGTCAACAAGCTCAGCAGCAGGTTATTAACAATGGACAACATAATTCACAACATCAGCACCAAATGATTGTTGGAGGCGATTTAATATCGCGAAAACAACACCTGTTTGACATGTTTCACAACAATTCATCACCAAATAGCAAATCTGCTCCCCATCCGGCACTGTTTGTGCCGTTACAACCACCTCAACCCCCGCCACACTCAACGAATTTCATGCGATCAAATTCTTCAAATCAACAACAACAAAACTCTTTAGACATGATTTCCTTAAAGTCGCAAAATTCAATAGATTCAATTCTCTCCACTAAAAGCCCGCCAATAAGCGAATATGCTGTACTTGCCAATTATCCTAAACGAGGCATTCCAATGCCACAATCGGCTCCAGGGTTGGCATCAAAAAATGTATCCAAATATCCTAGCGATAGTGAAAGTATTGCCTCGGGCATAACCAGTGGTGGTGGTCTCTTTCACTCCTCCAACAATGGCCCACCCTCAAGACATATGCCTCTCTTTCCTTCCTTTACCCAGTCAACACATTCAGCTATGAGACCTATACGCCACTCTAGTCCGTTAACTTTGCCCTCACCGCCAACTCTGCATCCAGGTGGTTCAACGTCAAATACCCATCCTCATCATTTGGATTCGTCTATTGGCATACCTACTTCATCGGTGGATAAATTTGATATGGATTATATGAATTCGGCACACAATCAACACCATCAACAAACACATCCTCATTATTTAAATGACTACCCGCCTAATATACCCAATCACAATGCCTACCATCCTCTTCCCAGCATTCCTTCGTCGGGGCAAGGAGTTATATATGAGGGTGGTACTTTTCCTCGCAAAAAAGATCACCAGCGTTTACGCATACCCTCAAACCCAAGTGTAGCTAGTAAAAATAGCGGTGTTAAAAATAGTTCTGGTTCCATCGATCATCATTATGCATCAGCAAATAATTCCTCAGCCCTTATGTCATCGTCCGTTGCTCCATATTCAGCTGGAGGTGGTATTATGTCGCATCATCATCATAGTGCTTTGGCAAATGTGGCCGCTAATGGTGGAAATAGTGGCCGTGGTTCACCCATGCCACAGGTTCATGTCGAAGTGTTATCGCATGGCGGTAGTAAACGCAATTCGAATGTGCCGTCGGATTTTTTATGCCCTGGAGATCTTAGAAGAGTCACGATTGAAAAGAGCGACAAATCGCTTGGTATTACAATACAATGTAATAATAATGGTGGTGGTATTTTTGTATCAACTGTAGCCGACAAAAGTATTGCCACTCGTGCTGGTCTTCAGGTGGGCGATCAACTCTTAGAAGTATGCGGTTTGAATATGCGTTCGGCTACAAATGATATAGCAGCTAATGTCTTGCGCCAATGTGGTAATTCGATAACAATGTTGGTGCAATATAATCCGGAAAGTAAGTATTGCATAGTTTAGAGGAGTGATAATAAATTTTCATTAATTTTATTTGCAGAATTTCACTCAACTGAATATGAAGGCACTCACAATTTAGAACCTGAATCTCCGGTCAATCATTCAGGATCACCTACACCACGTAATTCTCCCCGACCACCAATACGTCCAATAATGACCTCCTTGTCACCAATGCCTATGCCAACATCTACGCCATCAAATTCAATAACACAAAATGCAATAATGCCCCAATCGTCTTCAATGATTTCACAAAAATCCATAAAAGATCAAAGTTTTGCCGACAGTTTGGAAAATCAATCTGATATAAGTAGCAGTCAAGATATACCATCATCAAATGCTACAACCACTACAACGGCCTCGACTACTTCAACATTGCCATACGAGGAGGAACCGCGTTATGTTACTCTACACATGGATAAATCAAAAAACCCCGGTATAAAACTATTTGGTGGCAATAAGGTGGGTATATTCGTACATGATGTTCATCCGGGATCACCTTCAGATCGCGCAGGTGTACGTAAAGGCGATCAGATATTGGAGTATAATGGTGTCGATTTACGTTGTGTGACTGCAGAACAGGCTGCTAATGAGATCTCGAAATTAACTGATACTGTAACCATGTTGGTGCAAAATAAATTAAAAAGTATGTTCCTTTCTAATTTATTTATTTTATTATTTTTATTAAAGTTATTTTTCTTTTTGTAGAATTAAAACAAATAAAAGATAAGTCGGGTGACTCTTTTTATATACGGGTGGGGTTTGACAGAACCGGTGATTTAAATGAAGGTGATTTGCGTTTTGTAAAAGATGAAGTTCTCTATGTTGACAACACTGTTTTTAATGGAACTTTTGGTTTATGGCGTGCTTGGAAATTGGATGGCAAAGGCTATCGTAAGGAATGCGGTATTATACCTTCGCAAATGAAGTGAGTTTTAAGTTAAATTAAATCTAAAATATACAAAATTCTTGTTTATCCAAAGTGACTTTTGTGTAAATGTAAATTTTCCCCTTTTTCATTGGAATATTCTCTCATGTGCAATTCTGTCTGAATAATATTTTACGAACTAAAAAAAATTACTGTGAATTAAGAACCATATCGGATCTTTGCTGCAATAGAGTCATAACTCAAAAACGTGATTTTTGAGTTAATAAGCAGAATTAATCATCATATTGTTCATTTTCATATTGTGCAAAAATTTCATAAAAATATCTTGTATGCATACTCAACTCTTGAGAGAAGAATAAAATTGTCTTACCATTAAGTTGTTAGTAAACTCAAAACTTTAAACTCGTTTTCTATAAGTTACGTTTTTTGAGTCATGACGCTATTGCAGCAAAGGCCCGATATATGTAGATCCATATAATCACATTAAATACATTTTTGTATATGTTTCTTTAGGGTGGAGGAAGAACTACGAGCCGCAGAGGTAGTTGAATGTGAAAGTGGTAGTACGGCACGTCGAGGGAGTACTTCTACGCGTCGCTCGTTTTTTCGTCGTAAAAAACACCAACGCAGCTCATCGAGAGATTCGACAGAAATCGCTAGTTTTAGTAACACACAATTGAGTTATTTTCCAGATTCAGGCATCCTGAATGATGACGGTGGGATCTTAAGTTATCAACGGGTTGAACGATTGGATTGTAAGTAAAATAAAACACTTTTTTCAATAAACTATTTTAAAATAGATGCAAGGCTTTGTGTTGGAAAATCTTGCTGATCCGCCCGCAGTTCTTGTTTTACATGAATTCTTTGCGAAACAGCCTATGTAATTTAAAATATAGTCTATGTAAATCGTTCAAAATGTGTTCAAAAGTTACACTGCAAAAAAGAGTAACCACTACTTTTGGTCAGGGTTAGTGTGATTTAACTTGGTTTTTATGTTATAAAATACAATTACTTATGTTGGAAAAAGCTATTCTTACATATATAATTTTTAATAAATGCGAACCAATATACATACATAGAAAAAAAAACATTGGAACTAAAGAAAATAAAAGCTTAGTTTGTCTGTTGGCTACATTTTCTTCGTCAAATATTTGCCAAGTGTAACCACAGCTTAATGCGCCTACTTGACACTAGATGCGCTATACTACTGCTTTCACAATTGGGCAAAAAATGCAAATCCTTCTATCAGTCTTTTCCATACTATCCCTGTCCAGAGAAAGTAACACATAATTGTTTGGCGTTTAGTATTAAGATCTTAAGTCATAGTCTATAGTTTTTCGTAACGTTAACTTCAAAATTATGTAATTTGCATTTTAATATGGGACATTATTTTTGAAGCGTACAACCCAAACAATTTTTTATCCGCAAGAAATTTCTGGATATTTGGCATAACTACAGTTCTAGTGGTGTGCGAAAGTGCTGCCATTTTTGAATTTTCTTTTTTATTTATTTATTTGTATCCAAATAGAAAAAAAAATTAAAATATGTAAGTGATTCTTAAGCAAATCATCTGATCTAACTGACCTAACCTAACCTAATTGAAACTAAAATTTTTCTTACTTAGACCCTTTTTATTTTATTTAGCAAAATTAGCCTAGGGTCCTCATTATACTGTAAAAGCTTGATAATGGGGTCTCCATAAGTTTAAAAGTTATGCAAATCGAAATTTTTAATTTAGTTTAGTTGTTGTTGTTGTCGTTGTTGTAGCCCCTACAGGAACAGTACATAGGGAAGAAAAGAGAGATTGGAAAGAAAAAAGAAAAGAAAGAAAACATTAAAAAATAAAGAAGGGACATTTACACAGTTACATCCAGAGGTGTCAGGTCTGTGGATTTTGCGGGACATGCGAAGAGATGACGGGTGATGTGTGGTGAGTCACCACAGTGGGGGCACTTATCGGATATATTGGGATTTAGGAGGGATAGGTAGCTGATAAGGTGTCTTGAGAGTCCTGAACGAAGCTGTGAGAGGATCGCTCTGGTCTCTCTTGGGAGCCGCTTCTCCTCAGCATTTATAGGAGGTGGTCTTGTGGTTCGGGTGTTCTGGATCACATTTGATGAGGTGTTGCCTTGTGAGAAGGGTACAATGTCTTCGTACTGATAGCATTCCCGTTTCATAGCTCGATCCTCACTGCAGTCGGGTCTATGTCCCGGGATCGACGCAGGGAAATACCTGCCCAAGGACTGCTCCATCCCCAATACAGGGAAACAAGTTTCGTTGTTGTTGTCGTTGTTGCTGTAACATTTATATTTCTACATTCCTTCTTACGTCTACAATTAGAATGGGAAAAAGCCTGCCTGTGTAGTAAAGTATGGTAAAGTGAGAAAATAAAAAAAAACATCATTGATGACTGTGTTCATGTTTTAGCTTTGAATTGTTTAAGCTTTTTATTTATTTAAATAAAAGTTTGCTACAGTATATTTAGCTTTTCTATGAGATTTTTGGTTAAAGATTCCCCGACGATCTACATTTAGCCCCAGTGAAATGCTCATAGGAACTAGCTAATAGTCCTCAGTAATCAATGCCAATGTGTTCTTCTAAACAATTAATATTAAGTAAGAAAATAAAAAATTTTGGGAAATGTGCGATTATAAATTTTAAAAAACACAAATTTTTAATATTTGTACGTAATTATTAATTTCACTGTGCATGAATTCGACCCTATTTTTTTCCGGGTGCCCCGACGGGTAAACTTAATTCGAATATGCTGATTTCAATGGCGTTCACCGTTTTTCAATGTTAGCTCTTAAAACGGCCATATTTAAGATGTAAAATTTCAGTTTTTGGACCATCTTCATTGGATTAAAGGCGCAATTCTTAAGATAATTAGACGAAATTCGGTTCATAAGTTAGTCATGCACTACAAATATACCTAAAATTTAATGAAATCGGTCCATGTTTACACCTAGTCTTCATGCAAGCATCCGCCAAAATTTCAACTAAATGTCACTAGAATTCATTACTTGCTTTAGATTTAGCTCAAAGTTATCTTCATAGAAATCATACTGTGAAGTTTGAATGTGATCCGTATTATTGGTATGGTTGCTCCACGTCAAACAGCTTATACAAACCACATTTAATATTACTTTTAGGGTCGTTAACAATAAAAATGTTAACTTGCAGTTAACACTAAACTCAAAATTTAAATCTTGGTTAATAAAATTTCATTAACACAAAGCTGATTTAACTATTAAAATTCAATTAAATTTAACTGGAACCTTTTTTGCATGAATCAAATAAACAAGATTACGCATTCCGCTTTTCAAAATAATTTTCTACTGCGCATGACGTCATCAAAGACCACAACTGCTTGTATGTTATGAAAACTGTATGAGGTTCGTTGTGGCAAACTAAAAATAATAAGGCTTAAGACGTACTTTTAATAAAATAAAACACAAAAGCAAGGACTTTTATTTTGTACCATTTAATATCTTTAATTATTTTGTTAAATTTCCCTTTTCTAGATCTAGAACCAAACAAATCTAAAATGCATATGTACATACTATATATGTATGTACATTTTCTTTTTAAAACATTCCATTTCATTTTGTTCATAATTATTTTTTAAAAAGTTTTCCTTCTCGCGCTCCAAAAGCACCTCAGATTCTGCATGAAAGTGGGGTTGCATGGAAATTTCAGCTTCCATACATCTACCAAGAAATAATTTAGTGTAGAGTTATTATAAGTTCAAGTTTTTAAACTTTTCTTACCATTGGAGGAAGCAGACTTGGCATTGTGTTCTTTAATAAGCATTTCAACAATTTTTTTGTTTTCACGCTTTTGGACTCGCTGGGCACGGCCCTTATGACGCTCTTCGTTCGCAGAAGATAATTTACGGACAGTTTTATTCGATTAAACAGGTGTGAAACTCATAGCTTACCAATTTTAAATTGCAAGCTATTTTCGAAATCTTCTGATTTGAAATGTTCCATACAGATTTGCGACGTCTTCACATTCATTTTAATATCGCTTCCATTGCTTCAGTAAGCTAGGATCCGATGGAAAGCTAAACAAGCTTATTGTACACGGTTTTCTTTTATTGTTATTATTGAAATTTTTCACTGCGCACCTAATTTTAATTTTTAATTAATTTTTTTATTTATATGTTTCTCTATTTGTTCTCAACTTTTTTGTAATTTGTATTTTGCTTTCAAAATAAAACACAAAGGTCTTTGTCCACGTCATGCAAACAGCTGATTGATAGGCAACAAAACTAACGGACCTGCGCAATGCGTAATCTTGTTTATTTGATTCATGCCTTTTTTGCGTTTAATGTGCTGTTTCCACAATGCAAACAAGCACTGCTTGTCTAAAATTTATATGAAAAGCACAAAATTTTTTGAATGATTTCTATACAAATTTTTTAATCAAGTCGCTTGTTTGTGTTGTGGAAACAGTACATTAGTTCTTAACTGTAAAAATTATTGACATTTGAAAATAAATTAATTTTTTGTTATTTTGAAAATATTTAATATAAATTTTCAAGAATAGTATCAAATTCAAAGCTTCTTAGGCGAATGTAGCAATTCTTTGTGCAGCAGTCGTACTCAGATGTTGATCTATGATATTATTTATATAAATTGCAAACATTTTTCTATTTCAAAAAAATACTTTATTGCCGGCAATCAAAAAGTTGATAACACAAGCTAACTCAAATTTTTTACTGTTAACGAAAATTTTCAGTTATTTTAATTTAATAAACTTAAAGCTAAAATTAACATAACTGAGCTTTGTGTTAATGGCGGTTAAAATTAATTATTTTTTTAATCATTTATGAAATTTATTTGACATGTTGTCACAATTTTATTTTAAATGAAATTTATTTGCTGGTGTTTAAGCATTTAATAAATGTCTAATTTAGATTTTGTTTTTCATTTTGCCTTATAAATACTTTTATTGTTATCCGATGGATTTCTAATTGTATGAAGGTGTAGACAAATAGAATAGATTCATATCGAATAAAAAACTATTTGCTGGGTTTTGTATAATTTTCAAAGCCTACTTTGCTTATTTTTGAAAATCATTTACATATTTGTGAACTCTCAAATGGTTTTTGAAAATTTGTACATAAGATAAAGGGTTTCTAAATGTTCAAAATTGTGTTTGAAGTCTACTGACGATTTGGTAAAGCACCAATGAAATGTTGCATATAGACAATGCTCAAACACCAGCAAATAAATTTCATTTAAAATATTTTTTTTAATTTTTATACAATTATATTTATACCACGTTTGATCGTGGATACTTGTATTAAGGAAACAACAGCTATTTAACCAAATTTTATGACGAAATAGATATTGATAAAACGAACATAGATGCTCATATTCTATTTCGTCATAAAATTTGGTTAAATAGCTGATGTTTCTTTAATACTAATATCCACGATCAAACGTGGTAAAAGTGAACAAAGGACGCTTATGATGACAGTGTAGCGGCTGGCGAAATTAGTAGTATTAAAAATAATTTGAATTTACATTAATTCAAGTATTGAACTTAAGCCGAAATAATAACTTCGGACTTAAATGTTTTTTTTTAAGATCAACCGATTTCCTATAAGAATCACTTCTGTTAATTTTTTTGTTTTATTTTTTTCTAGTTTTAAACAATATGTAATTTAAAAAGGCAACACTTTCTCACCCCCCCCATAAGTCGACAAATCAAACATCATACAAAAAAATCTTCCATACACATTTATACCTACTAGAACTTTAGTTCTGCCAAATTTCAAGAAATTTCGGCAGACACATTTTTGGGTTGTCGGCTTCATTTGTTTGACTTAAGACCTTAATACTAAACGCCAAAGATTTGTTAGCCATAAATGTGTGAGTGTTACTTCTCTTAAAAAATAGAAACCCAAAAATTTCGGAAAAAACGCTCTTATAGCAAATATGGCGAAATTTTACAAAACTCCTAAAATTTTAACAAATCTAGTAAAATTGGGCAAAGCAGTGAAGAAGGCCAAAAACAATCGCTTATATCACAAAAATATCAAAATCGGAAAAAAACTTAAAACTTGATTAAAAATCGAAAACAACTAAAAGGTCCAAAAATTCAGAAAAATTGCTAACATCGATATAAGAGCTCCAAATTGGTTTAAAATATTTAAAACTGCAAAAATTAAAACTCAGAAAAATTGCAAAAACATTGATAAAATCGAAACTAGCTCTAAAATGTTTAAAAACTGCCCAAACTGGAAAATGGATAGTCTTAGAAAGATCGCTTTTTTCACACATATGTCAAAAACTCGCGATAATTCAAAAAATGATGGAAAACAAGTCTTAAAATTTATTGAGGACAGCTAAAACTGCAAATCTCCCAGAAATGACTATAAATTCGCGAGAACTTTCTAACATAGGAAAAATCACAAGGTTTAATATTAAATAAAAATCGGTAAAACTGCAAAAATTAAAAAAAATAATAATTACAAGACTCACGAAATACTTTGTAAATCAGAGACAATCTAAACTATCGAAAAGGCTCCAATATAGTAAAACTCACTTCATTTCGCGAAAATGGCTCGATTTCGCGAAAAATGTCGGATGAAAGTCTTGTTGCAGATTAAAAATCGGTACAGCTATAAAGGTATGAAAACTTAGAAAATCAAGGTTGTTATGGAATTCAAGTCAGAATTGAGAATCGATTCCGATTTGAATTGGTGTTAAGAATCATTAGAAGTGAAAAACTCTGGAAAACGTTGTCAAATCGCTTTTGCTGTTTCGTGAACTGGTTAGCTAGTTGATTACAAAGCAAATGATGGCTGAGGTTTTGGGTTCGAGACTAGTTTCAGGTCATCAACATCATGAATTTTTCTGATGTGCATTGGTGTGTTGTCATTGGACCTGAATGTGGAAGTCGTTGGTGTAAACGCCTAATAACACAAAGCTCAGTTATGTTGATTTTAACTTTAAGTTTATTAACTTTCAGTTTGCCTAAACTTGAGTTTTAACTGAAAGTTACCAATTTTCGTTAACAATAAACAAATTGAGTTAACTTGTGTCATCAACTTTTTTGATTGCCTGAAATTAACTATTTTTGGGAAATGCAAAAATTTTTGCAATTTATATAAATAATATCAATGGTTACACATATAGCTTAAGAAATGGTATGCGTGCACTTGACACTAGAGGCGCTGCAACACTGCTAAAAAAAAATTACCAAAAACGCGCAATAGCAGAGTTGTAAAATAATTAAGTTTTGTCTATCTCTCTCTCTCTCTCTCTCTCTCACTTCAACATCTGAAACCGGCATTTTGTGCAAATTTAAAATCGAAACAAAAAATGAATAGTCTCGAAAAATATCTCCTATCTTAACCTCAAAAAAAAAACCAACGACAATCAACAGAAATCAATTGATCCGTTGGTAAAAATGTTAGGCAAATCTGGTAACTATCAGGTGTGCCCCGCCCCCTTTAAGGTCAAATTAAAAATTTTCCAAATTTAAGCTCAATTTACAAAAAGTGATATTTCAGTTAGTGTAGTTAACAATTTTGGTGCGATTTGAATAATGTGCGATCTCTAGTGATCAAAGTTTAAATTTTGCGACATTTTAAAAAATGAGGCATAATTTGCAAACAATAATCTTTGACTGTGTGGGTGTAAAAATTTAGCCAAATTGGAGAACTCTAAACCGCCCCTTTTTGCTTCATTTTGGTAAATTTCACAGAATTTTAACTTTTGGGCACGCCTGAAAGTAATATCTGATTTGGCTAAAACTTTCACCACGTGAGTTTTATATCAAATGCTATCTACAAAATACAATCCAAAATATTTCACCCTAATTTAAATGAGACTTAAGGCCAGATTATGTAAATACAAACGCTTTTTGGGTTTTGAAATTTGTATGGAAAAAAAATTTTAAACGTATTTGCGTTACTTTTCATACAAATGTGAAACGTTTAGAAACGAAATTTTTTACAAAATCTCCCTATTAAAAAAATTTAACTAGTTATATACATTCTAAAATATGAAATCACTATTATGTTTCAGCTCCCGTTCGCCGACCTGTTTTAATAATAGGACCACTATCTGAATGTGTTATGGAACGTTTGACTATAGATTTTTCTAACCTTTTCAAATTTTGTGAAGTGACGGCAATGGATTGTTCCCAAGATGCCATGGAAGAGGGTCTGCAACAAAATATATTTGTTGATTATCGCAGGCGAGGCAATAAGTTTGAATGTACTACGGTTGAAACTATTAATAATGCATGCAAAAATGTAAGAAACAATAATTGCATAATTTATTTACAATAACTTGATATAATTTGTAAATATCATTGCATATATATTTAGGATCGTCGTCATTGTATACTTGATATATCCATATCAGCTGTTGAACGGTTACAGCGTTTACAGATCTATCCAATTGTTCTACTTTTACGTTTTAAATCGGCTAAACAAATACGGGAAATTCGTGACTTTGGCACTGATAAAATATCTGCCAAGGCAGCTAAGGAAATGTATGAGCGAGCACTCAAATTAGAAAGCGACTATAAGCAGTATATATCAGGTAGGTTTACTTGTATTGAATTTCGAAATGCTAACGTTTCCATTTAAATTTAATTATTGTTTACAGCTGTAATACCGGGTGTTAGCATTAAACATATGTGTACCCAAATTAAAGATGCAGTTGACAAGGAGCAGGATAAAATTTTGTGGGTGCCTGTATCAAGTATTTGATAAAAACAACGAAGCGTTATTTTTTATATAAATAAATGGAATTATAGTATTTTTACATTTGCCTTCTGTGCGCACATTACACTATACTGTAATTTATTTTCTTTAGTTTTATTATATATGTATGTATACTATATTCATATTGTTATTTTAAACTTATTTTGCTGTCTAACACAAGCCTAATTTTATATTATTCTATATTTTGCTTTTTAAGGAAACATTTGTGTTTGTCTAAGCACAGCCTTTATTTAAATTTATAAAAAAAACTTGATGTTTTCAACTAATAGTATTTTTTGTGTTGTAATTTGTATTTTTTTATTTTATTTTATTTTATTCGGTTATTTCTTCTACTAAGCGCTTAAATTAAAAAGTATTTTCACTTTATTATTTTTTACACAATATGCTTTAATATGTATTTTTTTATTTGTCTTTATTGTTTAACATTTAAGATGCAATTTTTTATCTTTATATATAATTTGGTTGTCTTTTTCTTTGTGTATGTATTTAATTTCTATTATCTTAAGCACGTTAACTATTGCTAATAATTTCATTATTTTATTTAAAAAAACTTATAATAAACTTATGTAAATTAAGTGCCTTCAATTGTTCATTTTTCTTATTAACGATTTAAAATTGTTAAAATTTTGTAAAATGTTTTGAAATAGACAATAATAATGAAATTTTATATAAATTTATTATGTATTCATTTCTTTAAACATATACATATATTTATACTATACACAACATATACATATAATCTGGGTTACAGGGTTCTATTTTAAAAAGCAATTTTTATAATTTACATTTTACATACGATAACTACATACATACATATATATTTGATGTGTTTATATTGAAATAAATTAAAAAAATGTAACCTAATATTTATACAATTACAAACAACAAATACTTTTTTAAATAAAATTTTATAAAATTTTTTTAAATAATAGTGCTTTTATTTAGTTTTTTTGTTCGTCTATAGCAGAGATCTGCAATAAGTATGATCGAGTTGTCTTATTCACTAGTTCTACCCTGCAGATAATATTGGACTACGTGGTCCATTTTAGCTGAAATTGACTACTTACAACATGGTCCTATGTAAAGCAGTCATGAAACATTATGTCATTTTCAAACAAGAGTTTCTAGTTAAGCGGCAAGTGTTGTAAATTGTTAAAACACAAGCACTTGAGTGTTCCATCAAGAAGTGACAGAGTAGTTTTACGACTACTCTGATGTAATGGATAGCTGGGCTCATGGTCCTGCCCTAGGACATCGTAGTGTTAAATTGATCATGTTTTCTCCATACATTAAGGTTACCTTCGAACTAATCCTAGGCCTCTATGGAGTATACTTTACATGTGTTTATGGACTAGTCGCGTTATCTGTAGGGTTTGTGTACTGTGTATGTATTAAAACGAGTAGTCATTTGACCAAGGCTTTCGTCAATGATATTGATTTGAAAATGATATTCAAAAATGAATCGAAAAAAACTACCTGTCGCTAAGTTTTGTTTCAGAAAACAGTTGATTTCGAAGGTTCGCTTACGAAAACCTGGTTTCGTTCGAACTCTAGAAATTACTCAAATTATCAATTACGATCACAGAACCAACTCAAAAACTTTTTGTCGCTAGTAGTTTGTTGACGTTTTTATCAAGTCAAAATTGTCTGAGTTTGAGATTTGACAAAATTGTGCAAACACTGTATAACATCCAATTCACACGGTGAAATTTATGACGGCTATTTTTCTCTCCTTTCCCTTTTGAAGTTGCTACCAAAAACATTTTGGGTTTTTAGTTGCATGTCATTTTTATATATTATTCTCAAATTTCGCTCTATTTAGTCACATTTGGCAAATTAGTCGGCAGTTTCCTGGTACGATGTGTCTGTAAATATTCTGCAATATTTTCGATTAATTTCCTTTAACACATTTAAGAGAACAGTCTGCACATTTTCTGTTCTACGTGATACGACTTTTAGCAGTCACTTCTGCACATTGTCTGATTTTAGTTTTTGTAATAGTTTTCATTTATTTCTTTAGAGCTTATATTACTCCTGCTTAAAATCAACCCTCCTCTATGGATGCAAATCGAGGAATGCAGCTCAGAAGGATATTAACTCTCTACAAGTCTTCATCGCTCCCTGCGGAGAATTCTAAAAATATTCTGGCCAGTTACGATAGCAAATGAAAGGCTATGGGCCCAAACCTCCCAAATTCCCATACATGTTGAAATACGTAAAAGGAAATGGCGCTGGTTAGGTCATACTCTACGAAAGCCCGCTGATGACATCACAAGGCAGGCTATTGAATGGAAGTCGCAGAAGAGGGAGACCATCAGACACCTGGCGACGTCAAATCGAAATTGAAACGGCCAATCAAGACAAGAGTTGGAATGAGATTAAAACACTAGCATCGGACAAATCAGAAAGGAATAAATTTGTTATGGCCCTATGCTCCTTATAGGAACTACGGGAACTTATATATATATATATATATATATATATATATATATATATATATATATATATATATATATATATATATATATATATATATATATATATATATATATATATATATATATATATATATATATATATATATATATATATATATATATATATATATATATATATATATACATATATATATATATATATATATATATATATATATATATATATATATATATATATATATATATATATATATATATATATATATATATATATATATATATATATATATATATATATATATATATATATATATATATATATATATATATATATATATATATATATATATATATATATATATATATATATATATATATATATATATATATATATATATATATATATATATATATATATATATATATATATATATATATATATATATATATATATATATATATATATATATATATATATATATATATATATATATATATATATATATATATATATATATATCTTTAGAGCTTACGCATAAATGTTTGAATTTTAAACTTATAAAATATGGGTAAATGTTTTCTGATGAGCTGCCATTGCCAGCAGAAAAATGTATGCCAGACAAAAGAATGAAAGAGGTCCTACAACCTTCTGAATCTATGTGCGAATTTAACACAACGTTTCTGATAAATTTCAAATTTTAGCTCCGACTTTTCGCAGATATTATTTAATTTTTTGTCAGACATGTCAAAAATTTCTTACGAATTTCCCCAGAACATTCTTCAGAATTTCTAGAGAATTCTCTGAGGCATTTCGGTAAAGTTTTTAGAATTTGCTTAGACAAAGAGTTCCGATTTTTTGTCAACAATTGAATTGAAATTTCTTTTTTATCTTATTTTCAGTGACTTATGTTATATGATATGTTATAAGCATTAGTTAATGCTGAATTGTTTTGTTATTCTTTTGTTACCAAAAATATGTTTTTTATTGTATGTAAAATTATTTTTTTGTATTTGCCGATTTCTTGCCGATTTTTAAAATTAAAGTGCCGATAGTGCCGATTTTTTCCTGAAAATATGCCGAATTTTTTTTATTAAAATTTATCTGGCACCTCTGAACCATTATTTTTTCATCCGGCAATACCTATAAACAAATGCCCAAATGTCCAAAATATTATTGTCAACAACAAAAGAACAGAAAATAATTAGAAGCACAGAATTAGAAGAATAGAAAAAGTGCCAGTGAAAAAATTGTAAAAAAGGAAACTGCAGAAAATTTTTAAGAACGCGAATGCTTTCGAGTCCAGAAGACCTTTTCCCGTCATTCCTTTTAGGAGCATAGCGCCTCAGAAGACCAGAATTAGTTATGGCTTTATGTAATAACGCGGCCAAATAAATCTTCAGTGGCGAACTCTGCAACCGGAGTAACATAAAATCAACAAACATTTTGGGAAACGACAAAAATTGGTGAAAAATAAATTGAATAATTTTTTAATAATTGGAAGCTAAAACAGCAATAGCGAAAATGAATATGCTTGGTTATCCATCCACAAATGATGACATATTTCGCATTTGTATTAAAGAATGCGGCATCATTACATCCACGGAAGATAAACAGTACTTTGCGCTTGGCTGCATTATATGTCCGGAGAAGTTTTTATATTTTGATGCTTTCATAGAACATATGCAGACAGTACATGTGACTTATGATAACAATGGGAGCAGCTGTGGTCGTGAGATGTATGGCCGCAATATAAATAATGAGAAAAACATACTGACGCAACCCCAGCAAAATGATGTTGAAGAAGATTTAACGGCACTGGTGATGATAAAGGACGAGAATGTTGAAGGGGACGATGATAATGTAAATTTAATTATTTTATATATGTATATAAAGTACCTTAAAGTTGAATTTTTAAAGGGAGCTCTTATACAAAATGAGCCCTTAGTGAACGTTTATAAACAAGAACATAATGATCCTGAAGTATACATTAAGTATATTGGTAGTTATCAGAATGATTATGCTAGTGTAGACGATCTTTAACTTATGACGTGGTAGTACATTTTACACCGTTTTTTATTTCTTTAAAAACGTCTCTGCTGCACGCACATGATTTTACACTCTCAGTAGTACCCTCATGATATATGTATAGTGACTTTTTAAAACTGTCACATACTTCGATCTAATCGATTTAAAATTACTCGATTTAGGAAAATTTAATCCAATCAGGTGTGTCGCAGAAAGAAAACTGATACGAAAGTGAAAACGAAATTTTGTTTAGCTTCTCTAGAAAATGAAAAAAATTAAAAAATTTGCGTTTTCAATTCCACCCTACAATAAAAAAGTGGGAATAATACTTTGAAAATATACAAACAAAAGCAGCATTAAAATAACCGTTTTGCATACTTTTGGGAGAAACAAATTAATATTTACTCCGTAAGTTTTGTATGTTCATAGTGGCGCCTTAAGGCATGTTATTCTTTTGTGTTTGAACTTTGTTATGAAAAAATGTGAAAGCTGAAGAAAGAAAACCAAATCGTTACGAATTTGAAAATGTGAATATTTTCACTTTCGTACAAGTTCTGTGACAGACCCGAATATAAGCGAATTTTTTTCAGACTTTTTTGTAGTTTTCTATTTTTTTTACAGCGTAGAATATCATATCTGAGTTTTATTTACTATATATCGTCCCCTTAATAAAACAATAGTGTATAATTTTTTTGCCATTTCGAGATAATGGAGCTTTAAGTTTTTGTGTTATTAGACATATGGGAAAACAGTAATATTTCAGAAAATAATCGATGTTTTTAAGTTGTGGTCATTTAAATATGTGATGGAATAATCAGGCTTCTGATATATGATATTTCATTAACTTACAAGTGCTCTAATTGCAAATAAATTGGATTCAAAGTACCATGATGTCACATAGGCTATTTTATTTGTTTTATATTATGTATGAAAATCATTATACACTATTTTATTTTGTATGGTATACACTATTTATATTTGAGTCCTTTACACCACTTATCACCAAATACTTTTAATTTGTCGGACAAATGTTCATGCAGTAAAACAAATTATTTGTGCTTAACAATCCATTTTATTCATAATTCGCAGTAATTTTTTGCAATACAATATTTACACAGTTTTAATCAATTCAAAAATACATGAAGAAAAGGCAATATTCATCTACGGAAATATCCTCCTCCACATCAGGCTCATCCAAGCAATTTTTGTTTCCCCCGGGTTGAAGATTAAGATAAAAATAATGAAATTCTTTGGGAATGACATCTTTGGTACACATTGTACTTTAAGGAAGATATGGTAAGCTATTGCTTAAATTTAGGGCACAAATCACAGTTATAAGTGGTTGATTTCTTCCTCTTTCGTTCCATTGTGTTAATTGCTTGCCACTCGGAGAAATTTTGTGTGATATATAAAACAGTGTATAAGTGTCATACGTATTGACTCCAAATAATATATTGCTAAAAAAATTAGTGTATATCAATATACGACATTTTTCGATTTTATTTTGTTATGAAATCATAAAAATAATAAAAATAGTGAATAATAAAAATAGTGTATGCTTTTTATACACTATTTTCCTTTGAAATTATATTCAGAGTAACAACTAATTAAAACACCATACCTGCACTTACACAATTATTAATGAAAAGTTTCAAACACGCAATTATACGCTAATATTTCAATTGATCTTTTGACCCACTTTGTGGAAGTAGAAGTTCACCAAATTTTGACCACATTTAGAATCAGTTATGTAGATTTTTATCATGCAATAAAAAAAATAATGGTTTACATGTGTATACACTATTGTTTTATTGAAGGGACGATATGATTTAAAATATATCAATGGGACCATTATTTATTTTTGGAAAAGGAAAAGTTACTCGAATTAGGTTTACAGAACAGGGCCGATAGTTTGTGTGACTTTTTCATAGAAAATATTTTACTACCACATCTACGTAGGAATAAGTTTTTTGTAGAAAAATATTTGTTCAATTCACAAGCTCGTATTAACGTCGTATGCGTTGTGTAATCGTTTGTCTAGGAATATTCTATTTGCTAGATTAATTTGTAAACTAATATAAGGTATAGAATGGGAACCAGCT
Organism: Panzeria rudis; assembly: GCA_956483635.1. Lineage (NCBI taxonomy): Eukaryota > Metazoa > Arthropoda > Insecta > Diptera > Tachinidae > Panzeria > Panzeria rudis. Next base: position 118,545,983 of record OY101449.1, on the reverse strand, counting down.
ATAACAGCTTGTGGAAGAGTTGTTCAAAAAACTTCGCAAAATTATGATTATTTGCAAAATCCAAACTAAATAAATACAAACATCGATATCAAGGCTTGAAATATATTAAAAGTGGCTCGAGCTCTAAAAATGCCAAAAACTTGGAGTAAATCAAGCATATCGCAAAAATGTCGAAAATTCGCGAAAACTTGCAATATTGGGAACTAGCCCCAAAATTGTAAGGAAAGTCAAGCAATCGGGAAAAACGCGAAAATTATGAAAATTTGCAAAAACTTTCTAACATTTTAAAGATTACAAAGCGCAATATTGATTAAAACACCCTAATAATGTAAGAAAGCCAAAGAATTGGGAAAATTACGAATGTCGCAAAATAAGTGAAAATTCGCGAAAAATTGCAAAATTTTAAACAAGCAATAATTTTTATTAAAAATCGCTGAAGCTGTGAGGAATGCAAAAAAATTTGGTAAAAATCGCGTAAATAGCGAAAATTCGCAAAAAACTTGCTAATAGCGGCATGATAACAAAGTCTAATATTGTTCAAAAATCGGCAAAACTGTAAGGAAACTGAAAACTTGCAAAAATTCGCTTTTATCTCGAACTTTGCGAAAATTCGCAAAATCGGAAACAAGCCCTAAAATAGATTAGAAATCGGCAATACCGTTAAAAAAGAAGAACTTCGGAAAAATCGCGAAAAAATCGCAAATTAGCGAAAAATTGCTAAATTTATTAAAAAAATCACTAAACCTGTAAATAATAACAAAATTCGTTTTTCGGCATAAATTATTTACAGAAAATGAACTGACTACATTGAATTAACATTTGAAATACGAGAAAATAACGGTACTACAAATGTGTCTGTTCACAAGCACACAAGCAAGTGTCATCTATTTTTAAAACGATAAGACGACATACGACTGAGCTTGTGAATTGAACAATTATTATTTTGTTTTCGTGTTTTAAAACAAGTTTCATATCATTTTGATATTATACAATTAAATAGGGGAAAATGACACATTCAAAAAATGTGAAGCTGGAGGAAATCACTAATATCGTAGAAGAAGATATGGACTTTGGCGATGATGAAATTTATGATGATGGAAGTGACGTTGATGACAATGTCGTCGATCTAAACTTCTGCACTGAAATTTATAGTGACAGTAACTCAGAAATTTCGGAAATGGATAACGATGAAGAAACAGACATGACCCTTATTGCTGGAGAAGTCATCGAAGCGCGGCAAAACGAAGTCGAACTAAATAATAGCTCTAGTTCTGAATCCCGTTATTATTATGGAAAAAATAGTTTCAAATGGTCGGCCCAACAACCACAACATTTTAGTAGAACTCCCCTACATAATATCGTAAGATTACCAACTTCAGTGGGTTACAAAAAGTGTCAAGACGAATCGGAAAATATAATATGCCGATATTGGTCACAATTTTTTGATGATTCTATTGAAAATATAATCATTAAACACACCAACAAAAAGCTAGATATAAAATCTCAATCAACAAACAAATTAGAAGCGAAACATTTGGATAAAATAGAGTTTAGAGCATTTTTGGGCTTATTGCTCTATTCATCAGTTTTGAAATCTAATCGAGAATCCATAGATCTCATATTTGCAACTGATGGAACCAGCAGAAATATTTTTAGAGCAACAATGTCCAAGGTTCGATTTGTAACCATACTTTCATGTTTACGCTTCGATAATTCTTCTGACCGAAAAGAAAGATTATCAAACGACCCCTTGGCAGCAATTTCAGAAATTTTTAATAAAATAATTGAAAATTGTAAAAAAAACTACTTCATAGGTTCTCATGCTTGTATTGATGAAATGTTAGTACCATTTAATGGCAGATGTAAATTTAAAGTTTTTATGCCTCATAAACCGACAAAATATGGGATAAAAATAATGGCTTTAACGGATGCATGTACCCACTATCTTGCAAATGCCTATATTTACCACGGAAAAAACTCTGACGGTATTAACCTTACAAGTGATGAAAAAAACCTTGCAGTGCCAACTCAATCAGTATTGAGATTAACAACTATAATTGCAGGGAGTAACAGAAATATTACTGCAGATAACTGGTTCTCATCAATTCAGTTAGCTGAGAAATTAAAAGAACGCCAACTAACTTACTTGGGTGCTCTAAGAAAAAATAAAAAAGAGATTCCTTTAGAATTTTTACCAAACAGAAATAGGTTAGTTGAAAGTTGTATTTATGGATTTACAAAAGATATTACACTTTTATCTTACGTACCCAAGAAAAATCGTTCAATGATTTTAATTTCTACTATGCATCATCGGATATCAAATGATCCATCAACTAATAAGCCAGAAATGATAGCCGACTATAACAGCACTAAAGGAGGAGTTGATGAGCTAGAGAAAAAGTGTTCAATATTCTCATGCAGTCGCCGTACACGACGTTGGCCGTTAGCTTTATTCTACAGATTAATGGATATAAGTGCAGTTAATGCATATATTTTGAATCAATCTTCTCATAATTGCAATGAAATTTCAAGAGCGGACTTTTTAAAAAGACTTTCCAGAAATTTAGTTGTGCCTCACTTACAAAGAAGAGAACACAACCAAAGATTATCTCGTTCTCTACGAGATATTATTCATACAATATTGGGTTCTGACTCTCTTCCCCAGCCTGCTGTGCAAAAACGAATTACGACAAGCAAATGTTGTTACATTTGTCCTAGTAAATTAAAAAGAAAAACAACTCACACATGTTTACAATGTGAAAAACCAATGTGTATGGGTTGTAGCAAGCGTTTATGTATTAATTGTACGATTACTGATTTCGACGAGTGATCATTTTAACTTAAAAGACTTTTATTTTTTAGTATATAAGAGATATTAAAATATTTCCTTATTAAAACAATTTATTTAACTTGCAATGTTAGTTGGTTTGTTAATGGCAAATCTTGCGACAACTTTTTCTACTAGTTCCACTGTACAGATTCTTATGAAACTTTGAACACACATTTGCTTAATTCACAAAACCTCTCGTATCTTTGTATCGAGTGTAATATTGTATTGAATACAATAGTGTAAACTTGTTGTTGATAAATTTCATATAAAAATTAGTGTATTCAATACACTTTTATTTCATATGTTTTGAAAAAGTCGTGTTTATTACGATACTCAGAGAGCATTTGCATGTACTCTCTGAGTGTATTTGCATGTATCTTGCTCTTCCTTTGTCCATCAATACAATTAAGGTGAATTAATTTTATCAGGTGGTGTTGATTCTAAAACAACTACAACATTACAATAACATTTGACATCTCAGCCTCTATGTCAACGTATACAAATTTTGACATCCGAGCATCTAATTTGCGGAAAAAAGTAGAACAGCTGTGCTTATGATATCACCTGTATAAATCCACCTTGAATACAATATTACAAGCCGATACAAATTACACTAGGTGTTCACAAACAAATAAACAAAAAGTTTGATACAAGAACGGCGATACAAATTGTTGTGAATTAAGCAACCGACTTCCCGTAACAGTATAACATTGTGATTAGAAAAGTGGCCAGTGCTGCGGCCATGCAGAGGGAGAACATTTAAATAAAAGGTTGCTTAAAATTTTTTTTACTATTAGTTTTTAGTAAATAAGGACACTAAGCTGGGGGAAAATGGCACTAAATCTAATATTTTGTTAACCTTATTATTCGTGTGAATTGTTCAATCAGAATAAATATGTTATCTTGGTACAACAAATAAGACAACGTTTGTTTCAATAAATTTATGCAGTAACGATAGTTCTTCATATATCCAAACTAATAAGCTGAATGACTATATTGATCAGAAGCAGAGTGTGCAAACAATCAAAACTTTTCGCAAACGTTTCATGCGAAGACACAGACTTTGAAAATATTTTTAATCGTTTCGTACATGAGCAAAACCAAAACAAATACTTTTGCAATGACAAAAAATGGAAACAAAACAATTGGGTTTCACTCATCTGCGTGCTTAAATATCCCGTTTCAATCGTACAATTGCAAACAAAACAAAAGCAGAAATGTATTTCGTTGAATGGTTCATTATATTTAGCATAAATACACTAACACATTCTCTACTATGATGAGCAAATCAATATTGCAAATGTATTGTCTTAAAACTTTTCAATTTTGTTCTTGCTCTTTTCTTTTCTAGCTGCGTACATTTAAGTTAATGTAGATTTTTTGTACACAAGCACAAACAATACAAAACTAAATAGGGCTATCATTCTCGTTGTTATTGTTTTGTTTTTGTTTTGCACATTGAAAAATACAAAACAAAACGAAAGCAAACGTTTCGTTTAGTTTATTTTCCTAATCTGATCAGAAGACAAACAAGAATTTTGAAAATCGGTTTTTACAAATGACAGAGTTATGCATGGGGGAGCAAACATCCCCCCTCCGATTTTCGAAAAAAAATTATGAGACCAAACTGCTGGCAAACCCTTTCCAACAAAAAAAAAAATTTAAAAAATCGGTAAAAAAAATCGGTGTACAAACATAAAAAAGTAAAAAAAGAACATACACACGAATTGTTAACCTCTTTCTTTTTTGAAGTCGGTTAAAAGGAAAAATTTTCATAAGTACGTATGAGTAATATAATTGTACCGTCATATTACTCATACGTATGACGAAAATATTGGAAATCTGTATTTTCTTCACGCATATTTTTAAATTAAAAATTCATAAATTTGCAGAGAAATTCGAAAACTATAAACCGTGAAAAATTACGCCTATCGCGAAAATTCGCAAAAAATTGCAAAACTTTAAACAAGCCATACTTTTGATCAAAAATCTCTAAAACTGTACGGAATGGCAAAAATTAAAAAAAATCGCGAAAATGGCGAAAATTCGCTAAAACTTGCTAACAGCGGCATGATAACAAAGTCTAATATGGTTTACAAATCGTGTAAACTGTAAATAGCCTAACAACTTGTAAAAAGTCGCTCCTATCACGAACATTGCAAAAATTCGCGAGAAGTTGCAACATTGAAAACACGTCCTAACTTGAGGTCTACACGTAACATAATATGTAAGATGAGATTGTAAAATTCAATCGCAGAGAGAATTATGTTACGTGTAGACTTCAAATTAGTGTTATCTCAATGCTATAGGAATTTTTATGAGAGCGTTGTTATAAGAATTCTTATAACAACAATCTTATGAGATGAACTGTCAAAAAACACATGTACATAAAAATAAAATAGTGTGCATGTGTGAGTGTTTATTAAAATAAATGAAAAGCGATGTTTTTGATAAAATTTCTGTGTTAAATAAATGAATAAATGAATAAATGTGTTTAGTTGATTTATAAATTTAAATTTGTGTGAAAAATTAAAAATAAAACAACTAATTATGCAAAAGTGGTACATGTTAACTCGATAACCATTTGCATAAAATGAAATCTTATCGGAAAAGTAAAATTACGTCTTCCCCTAGTATGAGATTAAGAGAAAATTCGACATTTTCTTTTTAGTATTCTGCCGACGTTTTCTCTCATGTTATCTCAAAGTTAATGTCTCGTGAAGACGCTGTGTAACATTGAGTAGAGACCGCTAAGGCCGCATGTTCACGAAAAATTTGTTAACTATATTGAAGAAATCACTGATATTGAAAAGAATAGCATTTCAGAAAAAATTGCTAACATCGCTGAAATTGCAATGTATAGTTAACAATTTTGTTCTTTAATTTAGAGGTCGTAATAAAACTTAATCATATTATTTGTTAAAAGTTTACTTAATTAATTTTTTCACACATATTTTTTACTATACAAAATCCTCCATCTTATACCGCATTGAGTATTTTCGAATAACAAAACCATCTATCTCTTCATAAAACTGCCAATAATGCAAAATTTTAAAAATAAATTACACACAATATTAAGTCCTGGATTTTAAAATATATTATAGAACAAAGATTTTAAAATAACCTATCAATGAACGAAATAAACAGTTTTTATGCTCTCCTGAAAATTTGTGATTTTTAATATAGAGGATTTTGAATATAGACCGTCGATATACGTTGTACATTAAATAAATGAAAATAATTACTAATTAATATTCGAAATAATAAACAAAAAATGCAAAGTGTATGCAAGAGCACGTTATTTTCTCCGGCAGTGTATTAATATATTTCGTTTAAAAGCTTACATAACAAAATTTCATTATTACTAGCCTTAATATTATATGTGAAATGGTTATAAAAATTATTTACAGAAAAATTCTAATAGCTAAAAAAACATTATGTATATCAAAATGATCTCAAAAATGCGTTTAATAATTTAATTGAAATAAATAAATAAATTGTTATGGCCCGCTTTTTTGTGTGACAATAAAAATATTATATTTAATTAAATTAAAAGAAACAACAAACAATTATTCTAAACAATTTAAAACTTTGTCTCCTTTACGAAGGAGGCTTCTTTTTGTACAAAGTTTTAAAGTATTTTTAAGGTACAAACGCTCTGTTTTAATGTTCTTCGTTTAAGAAAACATTATGCTCAACTATATTTACAAAAAAAAAAACATAATGTTAACAGTTAAAAATATATGTATGTGTGTAAGTATGTATGTAAATATGTATGTATAACTTAATAATATAACTTAATATTTAAAATAAATAACAACAAATTTTGCGACTAGTTTACAAAAAACAAGAAAAATAATTAAGTTAAAAAATGTTTTAACAAAAAACAATGATAAAAATATAATACAATTTAAATCAAACAAAATGTACTTTTTCTTAATATTCAATACTCATGAAGCTTTGATTGTGACACATTTATCAGCCTTCATAAAAACTAAAATCATCTTTTGGCCGATACCATTCTTCGGTAGCATGTTCATAAATTGCATTCTTAACTTGTTCCTCTGCCACTTCGATGGGGTGTCTGTACTCGCTGGTGCCGCTTTCTGAACGCGGCGATCTCGAAGTGGCTCTAAAGTCTAATGGTACATTGTAACATTTGCATATACAGCACGACGGAAACCTAAACCAATCCGAAAATATACCGCGACATTCATTGTGTGGATCATAGGCCAAAAGACGATGCAGACGGTATTGCTGTTCGCAGCGACATCCTTCACGGCAATACATTTGCTTGTGCTCATGTGTACATTTTTCCCAGTGTACGTACTGTTCGAAGGGATAAAGATTAAGCAGAGCCAAGACCTCACCACGTGTATTATTGGCCCAAAATGGTGCGACTACTTCTTCCTTAACAGGGCATGCGTTACTTAAATAGAACAACAAATTTTTGATTATTAAAACTCACAATATCTAAATATATAATATGTGGTTAGTATGTTAAAGTATGGTCAGAACGAGCAAATATTTGACGAAATAAGCATAACCCTGCAGATAACACGACTAGTCAATACACTCATGTAAAGTATGTTCCATAGAAGACTAGGACTAGTCCAACGGTAACTCAGATGTATGGAGAAAACATGGTCACATTACGATGGCTTAGGATCGGACCATGTAACCCAGTTTTGCGTTACATCGCACAGTGGGGACTTTCGCAAAATAAATGTTAATAGTTTTGGAACTGCAAAACTCTTCTAAAGATGTTTAAGGTTTCAGCTTAGAAGTTCCAGATTTATTACCATTTATTTTGCGAAAGCCCCCACTGTGCATCGGAGTGATCTCAAAACTACCCTATGCCACTCACTACTTGATGGAGAACTCAAGTTAAAACGCGAACACTTCGAGAATTTAACATTGTCGTGCACCCGTCACCACGTGGCCAACTGGGAAATGGTTACAATAAAATTAATCGAATAAAACTATTCGAATAAAAAATTTTCGAACAAGAATTATTCGAATATTCGAACAACATTTTTTCGAACAAGTATTATTCGAAAAAAGAAATTATTGGAACTAAAATATTCGAATAAAATTTATCTAAAGCAAATTAGTAAAAAAAACATTTCAATGCAATGACACTGACTTACAAATTTTTAATTTTGGAAGGTATAGAGCAGAACAGGGGAAAGATCTGGTACAAAGACCAGTACTGCGACACCTAGTGGATCTTTTGTGTCATATTCAATAAAATTATAAAACTATGGATTTTGTTATTGGCCCTTATTACGGTTGTCGTAGTTGTAGTCGAATTTAAACATCTCCAATGTAAAACATATAGCGAGTGTTGCCACATTTTATCGATTTCGGCGCGACTACGACAACCGTAATAAGGTTGATTATTTGTGGTACGAAACAGCTTCCGAATTAGCAACAATTGCTAAAAACACAAAAAATTTCATAAAATTTTGAATTTTATCCACTATCACTTAGGCATTTTTTATCCGATCAAAGCCGATTATCCACTATTCGACGCGTAATTTAGTAGCCTTTCTAATCGAACCAGCCTTTAACTTTTGATGGCCCTTTAAAAAGAAGTATACATCGAAAAACATAATTGTTCAAATTACATTTTAAGTAAATTCAAATTCTTGGATATTAGAACCTCTCAGCGTTTTATTTCAAATTAAACGTATCTGGCTCTAAAAAAGATACCGCGGCAAGTTTTCTTACTGCCTGTTTATCGATGTCGAAGGAAATTTTTTTTCTTACAATTCCATTTAAAACAAAAATAAATTTTAAAATCAATTTTTGTTTTCAATGAAATTATAAGAAATTTCCTTCGACATCGATAAGCAGGGTATTATCTCTATATAATACTTACACTCCTCTTGCACTGACGAGCGGAGCGACTGGCTCTTGTTTCATAGTATCTTGGAATAGTTGGCTCTCCTTTAGTACTGGCTTATTAGAGTCAACCCCCGCACCAGTCACAGATGCACTTACACTTGCTGCCGGCTTTAATATTTTTTCTCCCAACAAAAGTTCAGCATTCGATTTAAGCGATTGTACAGATGGTGTTAGAGATTGTGCAACAGGTGGAGAGGCGGTGGGTAGTGCATAACGATTATTGTGCAATGTGGTGTAACGATTATAGTTTTTATTAAAATGGTTCTTGAAGGGTGATGTTTTGCTGGACGTCAGAGGCGTTGTGGACGATGAGTTATTTGCTGTCTTAGTTTCATTGTTAGCACTGGCAGCTAACTTGGGAGTAGTTATTCTAGAGGGAGTGGCTTGTGTAGGATTCATTTTCAATTTTAATTTTACCGATATTGTAGAATCTACTTTTTGCAAATGTTGAGATGGCCTTTGACGTTGCGAGAAGGGAATATAAGGTTTCCTCTGTTTGAAGGGCGCTCTTTCTGCAACACCTTCGGGCTTTAATGTGGTTGCAGTTTTTGTGGTTGCAGTAGTAAGAGCGGAAGAAGTTGTAGCCGCTTTTTGAGTTGTGGTCGTTGTTGTTGTTAAAATCACTGTAGAATCTGTGGTTAAATTAGTAAAACCCAATTGTGGCGATTTTACGATTTCAATGTTATCGCCAAAAATTTCTTGTGGTGCTGCAGTTCCATTGGGAGTCTCATATACGCTATTAAACTCAATATTAACATCTTCGTCTTCTTCATCTTCCACTGTTGTGTTGTCGACTTCGTCCAAAGCCGTTTTGGTAGTTAACTCCGGGTTTTCTTCAATTTCAAGTAATTTTGACTTTAAATTATTTTTATTCAAGTTTGTAGTTTCTATAGTGGTGCTGTTGCCATTAGGAGGAGCAGTCATTTTGGTTTCTGCCTCCGAGTAGGTAGTCTTTTCCACTTCACTATTATTTGTTGTTGTCTCCAATTTTTCTGTCGTACTAGCTGGCAACTTTGTTGGTATTATTGTAGTTGTGGTTGTCGTCACTGGCCTAAAGTGCGGTTCGCGCAAAACATCATTTGATTTGAAATTATCAAAATCTTCTCTATTATGCATGAGCTTTGAAGCTCTGTGATTAAAACCGTCTCGGGAATATCTTTCTGAAGCAATTTCTATATCTTCGACCTCGATTTCATTGTTAATAATTTCATCACGTAATACAGATATATGACGAACATCGCCATACATTCGTTTCATTAAACCCTGATTTTCGTGAACGAATCGTCGTACGGCGTGCCAAGGATAAGCTGCTCCCGGTAGATTGCAATAAGCTTGTGTTTTCAGATCACAGGGAATAGCGGCTAGCATTTGAGCACGCCCTCTTCTGGATTGTTTCGTATTTGGGCTACACGATGTTGCCGAATCGAATCCGAGCGAAGAGGCCTCGTCGATCGTGTGAGCAAAGAGGAGAAGAAATATTAAATGACCCTAGAATGAAAGAAAGGAGAATATTTAATAAAACAAATTAAAAATAAAATAAGAAGAAGAAATAGAAACACGAAGAATGGTTGAAATTGCGGATGCAGGATCACTAATATCACTGAATTCATATAAAAAACGTGATATAGAGGGAGGTCATATAAATTAAATGAAATTTTCATACTGTGGCTGAAACTTTCTGGTGGATTGGATAGTTCTTATGCTAAGCAGTATAACTATCAAATTAAGAATAGAAAGCGAAAGCCTGAGGAAAATAGTGACTAGGAGTACGCCACAGAGAGGAGTGTTATTACCTGTACTGTAGATGTTGGCGATGAAAGTATTCTTAGGCGTTTTAATAGGAGCGGCCGGAAGATAGTCGCTTATGCGGATGAAATGGTGATACTGGTAGCGGGAAAGTTTCTTTCCACTATTACGGAAGTCATGCAATCCTACGCTTAGCGAATTGTCCTCCTGGGCTAGCAACAAGGAGCTCAGAGTGAACCCAGAGAAAACGGAGCTAGTTCTCTTTACGAGGAGGTACGAAATAGATAGCTTTGAGCTACCTACAATTGGAGGGGTGGAATTGAGGCTAGCAGAGGAGAAAACTAAATGCTTGGGTATTTTCCTAGATAGTGAAACTTTTATAGAAAAGGAACATGCAGAAAAAGCATAAGAAAGGGCTCAATGCCTACTTCGGGTGCAAGAGCTCCATAGGAATGGCCTAAGGCCTGCAACCGAAGGTGCTAAACTGGATTTATACATCGGTTCTCAGGCCGGTTCTTACATATGGATGTGTGGTATGGTGGGAGACATTGAGGAAGGAGCGTCATAGGAAATTACTAAGGCCCAGGGATGTGCCTCACTTGGTGTCATAGGTAAAAGGCACACCTTTAGGCTGCCTTGGACGTCTTTTTTCATTTACTTCCCATAGGGAAGTTTGGTGAGAGCAAGATTAAGCTCTATGAGGATTGAGCGGTCTATACAGACGGGTCAAAAGTGGTAATAGGTGCAGGCGCTGGTGTCTTTATTTTGGCGATGAACGTTCGTAAGCCTTTCGGACTCCGGAATGAATGAAGCGTTTTCCAAACTAGCTATCCAAAGGGCTACAAAATCGGTGACCAAAAATATGACTGAAGGCGAGGAGGTAACCTTCTACGTTTATATTCAGGCAGCGCTAATAGCTTCAAATGGACACAGTGTTAAATCGACTGTAGAAGGCCTTCAGCGTGTTTATGGACAATTATAGTGTCAGACTATGTTGGGTTCCGGTTAATTTTTTTATGTTGAGGCAAAGGAAACCGTCGACGAACTGGCGAGAAGCCATTGGCTCTTTCTGGGGTATAAATCCTAGAGGGGTCAATTGGATATTAGAGACAGTAATCAAGCCGATACTATTTTAAGGCATATCAGTCTGGTGGAAAGCAATGGACTCGGCGAACAATCGATCTCGTTTAGAGAGGATTCTTTCCATAATGGCAATCATGATAACTGGTGCCCTAAGATCTACGCCAACGAAGATAGTATTTTGCTCTATTGTGTGGGGTGTCTACTTTGCGGAATTCGGGATTAAAATATCTTTCAGACTCCCGGACGAATGTAGCATCCTACAAGCAGAAATATCTGCCATCAAAAGAGCAATGAGCTCGCTAAGGTTTTATCGGATATGGAATAGCGATATCCAGATCATAACCGATAATCAACCGGTGACTGCAGCCCTTACTGGAATGTACACCACATCCAACCCAGTCCTGGAATGCCGCACTACACTAGACGTAATGTCGAGTCATTCAGTCATCACCCTCAAATGAGTACTCGGACATGGGTCCATTTCAAGCAACATCATTGCAGATGATCTGGCTAAGAGGGGAGCCTTGCTGCGGTATGTCGATATTGACAATCTCTGCGGTCTCCAACTCTCATCTTGCTGGAAATTAATTCATGCTGCCCTTATGCAGCATCAACCTGCTGTATAGCGAAAACTATCTGGCCTCGACACAAAGAAACCTAAGCAGCTCCTAAACTTCGCAAAGTTGCACTTACGGAACCTCATGGTCACGGTCACGGCGCAATGCACCTTTGGAGCCCATGCTAGACATATGAGTCTCCCATGGTGCTTAAGTTGTAAAGCTTCACCGCCTCCACCTTCGAGGCAAAAGATCCTTCAGAAGCCTCTCCGAGATATCAGTAAGGGAGCTCAAGAATACAAGCTCCTACATCAGAAGCAGCGGTTGGGTTCGCTCGCTGATTACCCAAATGGTGTTTTAGTTCATTAACGATCCCTTCTGCACGGAACTTCGTACGCCTAACTCCTCTCTTCTCTTCTTCTCACTCTCTCCAAATATTTTTAACAACAGTTCTCTTTTCACCTCTATATACTTTTCTGTTCTTTTCTATTATTTCTTTCCCTACCAAGTGGGCTGGAATCTTTTGCTTCATTTTCACCAGCAATCTGATAACATAACCTAACTGGCGATAAAAAGTTCGACGATAGATGAGGAATGAAGTGACGGATCGGTTAAATTGCCAATTGGTTACTACTGTATGGAATCCAGTAATTGGGTGATGGAGAGGACCAATCGTTCCTCGGGTAGTAGAAAGTATTGTAGAGTCTCGAGGGATATGTAGCCACAACTTGACTTAGGAAGATCCGAACTACTTCAAGGTATGAACAGAAACGTTATATATAAGAGTCTCGATAGGTGCATTGACTGGTCACTGCTCGATCAGGACCAGAACCAGCATTTGGGAAACTAGCACTCCAAATTTCTGTGGGATGTGCGAGGAGCCAGAAACAATCTAGAATATTACCTGCCAATTCCTAAGGCTGTGACCTAATAGGCTTAAATGGTTGAACGGCCGTTTCCATGAGAGGATTACTGATATCACGAAGTGTACACTGGAGGATATCAGAGTCTTCATCATAGGAATTAAGTGGCTTAATGACATGTAACAGGGTTTTCTTAGCACAAGGGGGCTATTTATCTATGTATAATTTATAGAGAGAATCGCAATAGATCCACTTGGGTCACCGAGGGTAAGTGTATATCGTACTATCCTTCCTAACCTAACCTAACCTAACCTAGCCTAACACATATTGGGTTCCAGCTCACTTTAATATTGGCGGAAATGAAACCGTCGATGAACTGGAAAGAATACGTTCAACGTTAGCTGAGGAAGTAAGTGATGGATCGCTTAAATTGGTGATTGGTTACTACTATAAGGAACTCAGTAATTGGGTGATGGCGATGAGCACCCGTTACTGGGACAGTAGAAAGGATTGTAGAGTCATGAGGGATGTGTAGTCAAAACTTGAATTAAGAAGATCCGAACTATTACTAGGCATGAATAGCAACGCTATAAGAGTCTGGGCTGTGCGACGATGTAGAGGAATCAGAAACAATCGAGAATATTACCTTACATTGCCCAAGGCTGCGACGCAATATGCTTAAATGGTTCGACGGACGTTTCAATGAGAGGATTAGTGATATCGTGAAGTGCACACTTGAAGATAAATTTGGCTTCAGCATGGGAATTAAATGGCTAAGGACAATTAATAGAGTTTGTGGACACAAGTGGGTATATCCATATATACATGGCTATTCTGTAGATGGGAATCAGATGGATCCAATTGGGTCTCCGGATGAAAGTGTATTTCACACTAACCTTGCTAATCTAACCTAACTATTGTTTTCAATACAAATTCTCACACAAAATGTTTTTAAGGTCTTGTGAAAACAGACAATTAATCAAACAACAAAACTAAAAACATAGTTTAAAAGATTTGGGATTGCAGAAGTTCATTTAAGCATTCGTGGGAAAGAAAACATGTAAAAATTTTTCAATAAGTTTACCATAAATATTTTTAATCGGATTATTTTCAAAGACTAAAAGTTTTTCTACTGAAAATATGTGAACCATTAGTATTTGTCTTACAAAAATTTCGAAATATTTTTAAAATCTTAAACGGAAATCCATATTCAAACATTAATTGCTTATATTAATCAAAAATTGTGCAATTACAACCAAAACGTTTTATAATAATCTTAATGGCTCACCATTATGTGTATCTGGCTGGCTTGGTTGGCTCGCTGATAAATACAAAATTTGTTTTATTTGTACAGCTTAAAGCCTGACCATATAAATATCAATTATTATTATTATTTTTTTTTTCAATTTAAAGCCAATATAAATTTTTAATGAAATGGAAAGTATTTCCATTCATTAATTTCCTCCGTTAAGGGCTTAGGTGCAATGTTTTGATTCTCTTTTTGTCAAAGTTTTTTACGCTCGACTAAAAGTGAAAGAAATACAGACTGATTGAAAAAAAGAAGACGATGAAATAAATAATAATTATAATGAAAAATTGGTTTTATGTTTGCCATACAACTTTTACTTTGTCTTACAGTAGGTTGGCTGTTGGTTGTATATGTTATGATTTTTTTTTTTAGATTTTATGCATCATCGTATTGAAAATTTTCTTTAGACCGTTTTATTATATTTTGGTTGAACTATTTTGCTTGATCACACTGTCAATGTTGATTGAATTTATGCGTTTGTTTTTAGTTTAAGTTTCGCTACAATGTGTTTTTTAAAGTATTGAAATTAAATTTTCTTTGGTTGAAAAAAAAAAAAACGATTTTACTTTCTTTTCTATAAGTATTTTAGTTGATTGAATTTGCATTTCTCCTGATAGTGGCTTGATTTATTGCAGTCATAGTTGTGGAAAGGCTATTTAGGTGGGGGCATAGCCCCCTTGCAATTGCTTCTACACTTCTCTGCTTAGATTTGAAAAAAATGTCTGTATAATGAATCGTCACCAACAGGTCACAGATTTTTTTGTTAAATATAACATAGCCCAATCAAATGGCAATAAAAAAGTGTAAATCTCGGAGTGAGAGAAAATAGGCTGTAAACTCGTATACACACCTTATTTTGGCGTTATAAAAGTAGGTCTCATAAAACCTCGTGTTTGCGTCGTAAGTTATTCAAGGTCAAAGGGCACTAAAATCGCGACTTTGCGATTATCTACACACAAAAAACATTTCAAAATTTCTTTTCTTGAAACTTGCTTTAAGTTCAATAAATAGTTTATCTGATTCAACAACAAAACAATTTAATTTTTAATAAACGTGTTGTTTGATCTTACAAAAAAACACTGTTAAGTCATATTTTAATAAAAAAAACTTTCTGAACTTATACATTTCTTTGTGGTTATGAAAAAACAAATTTTAGACAATTATTTTCTCTGATTCAGTAAATTATTTTGTTTGAGTTTGGTTTTTTCATAATAGAATACAACAACAAATTTTCAAGACTTTTGCAATAAAAAAATTTATAAATTTGGACAAATGTCTGAATTTACAATTGTTTTATAAGTCCTAATTCATCATAGTGACATTTACTCTGTGTATATTTCTATAGCTCAAATGGTGTTAACATTTATTACGAAAATTATAGAGCATACAAATTTGCGACAAACTTTGTTTCAACAATTTTTCTATGCGTTCAACCAGTTTTGACATAGAGAGCATAATAAATTTATACATATTAAAAAAAAATCCACTGTGGATGAATTCAACACTTTTTTTTCCAAAAAAAGGGACACCCAGTGCGTATACTTAATTCGAGTACACTGATTTCAGTGGCATTCACAGTATTTCAATGTTGCTCTTACAAAAGAGATATTTGAGATTTAAATTTTTAGTTATTGGATAATTTTGATCATTTCATTTGGTGCAATTCTTAAGATATTTGGACGGAATTCGGTTCATAAGTTAATTTAGCTATACAAATATACCTAGATAAAGTTTGAAGAAATCGATCCATGTTTCCACCTAATCTTCATACAAACATCCGCCAAAATTTTATGTTTAATTTAATTACTTATTTCATAAATTATATAATTAATAAATTTATTTAATTAATTAATTAATTACTTACTTACTTAATTAACTAATTGATGAATAATCAATTACTTAATTAATGAATAATTTATTAATTAACTAATTAATTAAATAGTTCATTATTTAACTAATTAAATAATTATTTAATTAATTTATTTACTTAATTATGGTTTGTTTATAATTGGTTAATTATTTGATAATTAAATAAATAATTAATTAATTAATTAGCTAGTTAAATAACTTATCAGTTAATTCTTTTATTATTAATAAATTTAATAATTAATTAATTACATAACTAATTTATTAATTATTTAATTAATAAGTTAATTGATTATTTAATTTAATAATTAACAAAAATGCTCAGTTAATTAGTTTTTCATTAATTAAATAAATGATTAAAAATTCATATAATTTAGTAATAAATTCATTAATTAATTTATTAATTAAGTAAATAATTAGTTAATTATACAATTAATTATTAACTAATTAAATAATAGTTCATTTAACTAATGACCGAATTAATAAATTAATTAATTAGTAAACTAGCTATATTACCTAATTAACTAGTAAATTACCTAATTGACTAGTTGATTAGTTAATTAAACAA
This sequence comes from Panzeria rudis, assembly GCA_956483635.1. Lineage (NCBI taxonomy): Eukaryota > Metazoa > Arthropoda > Insecta > Diptera > Tachinidae > Panzeria > Panzeria rudis. The sequence continues at coordinate 118,529,251 of OY101449.1, read as the reverse complement.
TTAATTAATTAAATAATTATTTTGTTAGATAGCTAATTAGTTAATTATTAGTCAATTAGTTAACTAACTAATTATATAGTTAATTAATTATTTAATTAACTATAATTAATCAATTAAAAATAAAACAATATTAATTAGTTAATTAATTAATTCAATTAAACAATTAGTTAACTAAATAATTACTGAAATATTTATTTAACTATTTAATTATTTGCTTAATTAATTAAAAACCTAACTAATTATATACAAAAAAACTAGTTAAGTAAATTATTAGTTAACTAATTAACTAATTATATAATGTATTTAAATAATTAATTAGTTAATTAAATAGTTAATTATTTAGTTAATAAATTAATTAGTTAATATATTACTTACTTAACTTTTTAATTATTTAGTTATTTAATTAGTTAATGTATTAATTAATTACTTCTGTAACGAATTAAAAAATAAAATTTTTGAAACGATTTTTTTTTAAATAAACTCAAAACAATGTTGACTGCTCCAAATTTGATTGAAATTGGTTGAATGGTTCGAGAAATATCGATGTCGAAAAATTTCGAAAAAAGCGCTTTGTTTTAGCAGCTCTGAAAGTTCTTTTCAAATTAAATTTGAGATTCATTTACTCTTTCGGAATTGAATAACTGTGCCAGTTTTTAAACTAGTTAGAAATGTATGAAAATCCACTTTGAGCTTGAACTTCAAGGGATGGCCTGTAAGGTTGACCGTATCCAATATTTTTTTAATTTAATAATGTACACAAAATTTACACAATGATCTGGTACTTATATTCTCCTCCTGAGAAACGATTGTTCAAATGATACCAAAACTCTAAATGCGAAAAAAAAATCGTAAAAACAAGAAACGCTAAAGCGAAAAATACGCTAAAATGAAAAAGTCCCCGAAAACAAAAAAAAAAAAAAATCGCATTCGTACGGAACCCTTCGTGTGCTAGTCAAAGTAGGACTTTACTTAATTTATTTAAATCTCCAATATGAGAAATGTATTTTCAATTGGTTGTATTTTTTGCGTCTGCTTATGTGTATTTTTATAAAAATAACTTAGTAAATATATTTCAAAATTACATTATTTTTTCAATATTTTTCCTGTTTTTAAGGTTGCCCCTTTTGCGTAGCGGCTTCCGAATGTGTTCTGCTGTCCTTGGAAATATTGATCGTGTCTTAATTTTTTCTTATAAGGTTGGTAAGTTTAGCTTATATAATCACTTTAGATTAAAAAGCAAATTAGTTCGAAATAATAAATACATTTGTTCACAATAAAAGTTTGTTTTCTAAGTCTTTCGTTTCTATCCTTTAGTATGATTACCGACTGTTCCATAGTTTTTTTTTTATAATTTAGCAATGGTTTATCCGATTTGATTGAGATGTATACATAGTTCTTGGAAAAAAGCCGACTCTAAAGCAGAGATGGACACTGAATCTGAAACAAACAAAGCGAACAAAAACTTTAAAGTGGAAGTTATCATTTGAAATAAAATAATTCCATATCAGACAATAAATACAGGCGCTATAATGTAGGATTTATAAGTCGATTTTATAAATTTGATATACCAATATTATTAGCTTGTTAAAGGATTTTGACTTTGCCCTTCTTTAGCAGCGCATACATGTGAAAATAGCCAAAAGTAGTGGCTTGTTTTTTGTAAAACACTGTAAAGGTCAATTGTGTTTAAATAAATATTTAAAATGGAACCATAATGACTCACACACAAATTGATTTTAAAGAAATATTTGCTGATAATATTTTCACCGATTACATAAAATATTTTTACGTCTTTTTTATAATATCTTTATAATTTTCAATTTGACAAAAAAAAAAAAACAAAATTTCATAATCGACCTAGATTAAAAAAAACTTCGCACTAAAACTAGTATGGATGTATGTGTGCATATGTATGTGTATAATAAACCCCATAACCAATTTTAAAAGACTGCAAAACAACTGAAACAGAAACGCAAAAAAAACTAAATAAAAAAGCAATGTCTGTGACAACTTAATGCCAATTAAATTAACAAATAAAAAAAGGCAGTTAGTGGCAATCCAACAAATGGACAGAAACTTACAAAGAACAACAACTTTTAATATAAATAGTGTGTTGAAAATCAAATAAACATGATAATGACGATTGTGACAAATGTGATGGAGACGAAGTCTTTCTATTTCATTTCTCCAATGGGACACAAGAAAAAAAAAAAGCGTACGCATGTGCAATAAGAAAAAGAAAATAAGAAGACAGATAAAGATGAAGCAAAACTACTTTCTTCATACGCGTATTAGTTCTAGTCATAGACATATAAACATTAATTCCAAAACAAAAAACACTTGTATACTAACATTGTATCAGGGTTGCCAAGTAAAATTTTTAAAATATCCCCAAATCGAAAAAATACCGCCTAAATTTGCACTGAGGCAAAATAAAAGAGCCCCAAAAAACTTTTCGTACAATTTTTAAATATATTTTTTAACATAAATACCATTTTTTACTACTTTTGAGTATCAAGTACTCTAAAACCGGTCGGTATTGAGCACTCATTACCCAAACACTCGATACTTTTACCACTCTATTCAAGAAACTTTTAACCAGTTTTGTCCATGATATAAGTATACAAGGTAGATTCATTTTCTCATCTTTGCTGGCATATTACCTTTTGACAGAAACGTGGTTTGACGTCTAAGCTAAAAATCGTGCTACCATCCTTCACTTACAAAATCCCATTTTTATATGAATTTTAAGTTTGTTTAAAAAATTTGTTAGTAATTATTAGAGATATTCTCCCAATTTTATTTTAAAAACGTTTTCTTTATTGAAAAGCTAAATAGATTCAAATCGAATAGAATTGTTTGTTGTGTTTTGTATAAGTTTCTCTATACCTACTGCGCTTATTCTATTGAGATTTTCAAAAAATCTTTTGTAAATTCTCAAATGATTTTTGAAGGTCTCTGCATAAGATAATAGGTGTGAAACTTTTTAAAAGTACGGTTGACGTCTACTGATGATTTGTTAAAGCACCAATGAAATACAGCCATATATACATGCTTAACCCGCTACAAATAAAACTTTCTTATAATAAAACTTATATCAAATAATCACCTATAAATTCATTTTCTTTTTCGCATTCTTTTCGTATTTTCTTTTACTATTATTGATAATACTACTAAATAAAATCAACACTTAAATAACCCTAAAATATCCCTAAATAAAGTTTTTGCACCCTAAATTTCCCCCTAACTACTTTTTACTCCCTAAAATTCACCCTAACCGGAAAACTAAGCCCTAAATTTTGGGTGAAAGTCCCTAACTTGGCAACACTGCATTATATTAAGTAAAATCTCATTATTATAAAAATTTGTCATTTATTTTGACAATACTACACATTTACTTGTTCATCATACTCAAATGTGATCGTGAACGTATGATAAATGGCTGTTTTCCCATTTTTGAAGTTCGTTATTTTAATATATTTTTTTAAAATAAATATAGGCATTTCCATGTCAGCGTACGTGACATTTGTACGCCTACAAAGTGGAATAGATTTTGCAAGAATAGGAGTAACTGAAAAAAATGTTGTCGTTATATTCCATTCAGAGGGTATTATGTGTGAAAAAAAATTATTACATTTGGAGCTCTGTTGTCCAAAATATCGAGGGAAATAAGGGCATAGTGTACGTGAAATAAAATGGAAGTGATGTTAAGGTGCATGTAAAAATATGTGAAAATATGCGAATTGTGAAGTTTTTGTTTTCTAGCTTCTTAAGTAGAAAAGATATTGCAATGATTTATGCTATATTTCATAAGACACTAATGAGCATTTCATACTGCTAAGCAAAACTGAATTGAAATAATTAAGTGGCGGAAAAGTGACCACCTGAAAATTACATTTTTTTTCGTTTGTATCGATTTTTAATTGAACCCTGTGTGAACCTGTTTTTTTCAAAAATTTATAATTTTTGAAAAATTCAAAATTTTGTTCTTCAAAAAATTCACGTGTGGCTTAAAATAACAATATGATATTTTCAGAAAATATAGACCAGTACTTCTTTATTATGCCCACTTTCGCTATGTCCACTTAGTGACAATCTGTTATTTCCATTTCTTCACGAAATATGATTTTTTGAGTGCTGCTCTTAGAAAAATATGAAAATTAAAATGGAGACAAATAAAATGTACTCAAAAATATGTACATATTTTTTCTTTTATTTACATATATTTTTAAATAAAAGCAGCACTAAAAATGTGTGCTTACAAAGAAAAGTTATCATAATAATATTTAAAAAATCCCGGGAACTCCCACACAATTTTCCCGGGATTTATTTCGCGAAAAATGTGCGGGATCCCGGGAATTTTTCGCGGGATATCCCGAATGAAAAACACTAATGCTGACTATCATGATATGAAAACGGATGAAGTTTTTTTTTATTTTTGAAAATTTATGTAAATTTCACCTTTTTTCAGTACTATAATAGCGTACGTGACGAACTTTAAATGCTTATAAAATTTTTGTTACACCAAGTTGAAAAAAATGTCGATCATTATTTGTTTGCGATAAATATCTTGCTTTAAACTTTTATTTTGAGACAGTTGCGACCGGTCAAATTCAAATGACGTAGACAAATAATGTTTTTGCACTGCGTACGTGACATTAGAATTAGGGATGTAACGAATACAGATACCGATACCGATATATCGGCGATACTTCAGATTTTCCGATACATCGGTATCGGCGATATTTTACTGTCGATACGACGATACTTTTAAAACAATTTCAGAGTTTTTTTCTGACAAATTATTTATCTTTTGTTAATTTTACCATGAACTAAATTCATTTCGTTATTTTTTAAATCTTATTAATATCAATTTTAAAAATTAATAATATTTTATGCTGTTATTTTGTAAAAAAAATATTTATTTTTGTTAATTTTACCATGAATTCAAATTCAATTCGTTGTTTTTTAAATCTTATTCCAGCAAAAAAAGACACTCCAAAGAAGTCATGAAAATGTAGAATTCGCAATCCGGAAATTATTTATTTTTCGTTAATTTTACCATGAATTCAAATTCAATTCGTTGTTTTTTAAATCTTTTTCCAGCAAAAAAAAGACACTCCAAAGAAGTCATGAAAATGTAGAATTCGCGATCCGAAAGTTTTGCGAATTTGGACAATTTCTAATTAGTTTTACATATCCTTGCCATTGCAAGAAGTTCTGTTTTTCGATTACCAATCACCCAATTGGAAGCGATGCTAGGACAAATTTCTTTTTCCGTGTTCTATAATGATTTTTCCTCAAGGAAAAAGGATAAAAAATTACCCATTTTCACAATTTTTTTTTTAATGCGAATTCAAATTGAAAATTGTATTTTCATCTAAATTTAAGTGAATAAATATAAACTTTTAGAACACTTTTAATAATTAAGCTATTAAGTTATTTAGAAGACTATTAGTTGATAAATGTTCTTTAAAAATCGATTTTTTAAAAAGCATGGAGATTATTTTTTAAAATTATAAAGGAATTAAAAATTTGTTCTTGCTTTTTTACTAATTATCTGCATATTTTTAATACAGATTTTTTGGAAGCAAAGAAAATGTAGCTCCTTAAAAATTACTTCCAATTTTTTATACTGGGTTAATATCAATTTTAAATATTAATAATCTCTTACACTGTAATTTTGTATAAGAAAAAAATTGCACTTGAGTTTTGTTAATCTAATCTTGAACTCAATTGCAATATTCGTATCGGTATCGGAATCGGTATCGGCGATATTTATTTTTAAATATCGGTATCGGTATCGGATCGGCAAAACGGCGTATCGTTACATCCCTAATTAAAATAGCATCCAAAAAAAAAAAAAAAAAAAAATACACAGCTCATCGAACTCTATCTTTTATCTTTCCTCGCAACCTTGTTCTTTTATGTTGAAACATTAATTTTAAAGTATAATATCAATGTTATTACCTAAATTTAGTCGCTAGAAAAGCGAAAATAGTTTATTGTAATTGTCTTAAAATTAGTCAAAGAGACATTCAGTTTAAGCTGTTATTTTTGATATTTAAAAACTGTAGTAAGTTATAAATACCTCTGTATAGTAGAATTTTATTATTTTTTGCTCTTTACCATATCTTAAAAAACCGTTTAAGAGTTCTAATATTTTCAGTCATAGTTGTCATTTTCATGGAAATGCCCATATGTAGAATATGCGAAATGTAAAATAAATTCATATCGAATACAAATTATTTGCTGAGTTTTGTATAATTTTCAAAGCCTACTATGTTTATTTTTGAAAATCAGTTACATATTTATAAATTTTCAAACTGTTCAAAATTGTGTTTGAAGTCTATTGACGATTTGGTAAAGCACCAATGAAATGCATATAGACCATACTTAAACAACAGCAAATAAATTTCATTTAAAATAAAATTATGACAATATGTCAAATAAGAAATTTCTTAAAATTTTTATTTTTATTTCCTAGAAAATTTGTATGAAATAAGTTAAAAAACATATTTTATCTGCTGATAGTTGTATTAATTGTTCCAAATGTACTTGTGAAATTAGTACAAGCGAAGATAGGAAGGTACCGTAACCGGTTAATATAAAATCTATCACTTGACTGGTACAATTGTTCTAAACTTGAGAAAACTTTGAATTTAGTGTTAGTGCAGGCAAAATCTTTTAGATCAGTTCAGTCACCTATGACAAACTGTCTAAGAGATACTAATTGCTCTTTCATATGACAAAATCCTGTTCAAGTCATAAGTCCCTCCCTTTCTATCTCGAACCAATAGCTATCCCCAAAGGACTATTCAAGTGACAGCTTCTATGTCAGTTCACTTTCTCGTACCATAAAATGGGGTTAGTGCACTAATGTTGCAGTTTCCAGTAATCTTTAGTGATAGCCCAAAATTGTTGCACTAATTTAGTTGACGGTTAGTGGCCTCACAAAACATTAGTGATATCAGTATAAATATGTTAAAAAAATTTTGCACTAAAATTAGATTATTTTAGTTAAAAAAAATCAATCTTCAGTTAATTGCAATTTTTTTCTCCATTAATTTGAGTGCAACGTAGACATTTCGCGCACAATTTGCAGCTAAAATTATTGAAAGTTTAGTGGGAGTGTGTGTTTGAATACAGTGCTGGTTAAAATTTTGCATTAATTGAGTGTAGTGCAGATTTTTTGCACTAAAAGTGAAAAAATTAGCACTAACACTAAATTTTTTTAGTAGTAGTTAAGAAAAAAAAACCGTGATAATGGCTGGTGGCCCATAGTATAAAAGCAATTTTTTCCAAATTTTATTTAGTGCTAGTGCAATTCTTATTTCAATCAACATTTAGTGCACTATCCGTAGGGCCATAGTTTTGCTACCATAAGGATTCTTGCTTTGCACTCGTATTAAGTTGGCAGTATCATGCCAATATTTCGCATCTAATACCTTTTAACTATTTCAACTTAACTGATTATACGTATTGAGTTTTCGTCACAATAGAACATTATGATAAAAGAAGTGGGCAGTGTCACGTCCATTAAAAGTAAATATAATTTTTTAGTGACTTCTACTTAACTGGTTTTATGAAACTTTACGTACGCATTAACTTGCTCTGTCAATAAAACTCAATTATTAGAAAGGTGGGCAGTACAACACCCGTATTAAGTAATTAATAATGTTTATATAAGTTTTTTTTAGCCAATTTCTATAAAACTTTGTGCTAAAAAAACTTCAAAACAAGCATGTATAGATAGATATTTTAATTCTAAAAAAGTGGGTGGTTTCACGCACATTAAAAATAAATATTTTTCGCTACTTTTACTTAACTGTTTTTATTTTTATTAAGCTTTGCCCACCCATTGAGTTACTCTGCTAATGAAATTTAATTATTACAAAAGTGGGCAAAGCTACGCTCATGCCATGTAAATATTCATTTTAAAATGCTTCTCCTTAGCCGATTCTTATAAAACTTTGACGTTGAAAATATTTCGAAACAAACATTTACGTAGCATATTGCCATTCTAGAAAAGTGGTCAGTATCACGCCCATCCAAAGTGAATATTCTTATCAACCAGTTCTACTTATGCGATTCTTTTGCTACACAATACATCATTTAGATAAAAAAAGTGGGCAGCGTCACACCTATTAAAAATATATATTGTATTTGCAGTACTTCTACTTAGCTGGCATTTATGGAACTTTGCACATAAGTATGTGCATTGGGTTGCTCCGTCAAGACTATTTAATTATTGGAAAAGTGGGCAGTGCCACGCCCATAACAAGTAAATATTAATTTGTATATATTTTCACTTGACCAACTCTTATGAAACTGAGACCGTAAACGAATTTTAAAACAAGTATGTGTATAGTTGTTCTAGAAAAGTAGGAAGTGCTACGCCCACACGAAGTAAATATGTATTTTTTTTTGCAGCCACTTCTACTTAAGGTACTCTAATGAAAAGTAGCACACATATTGAGTTATCGTCTCAATACAACATTATGATGAGAAAAGTACCACGCCTATCGAAAATAACAAAAATTTTGTCAACTACTTCTATTTAAGTGATTTGTGTGACACATGGAGCCATTTTGATGACACAATTTAATTGCCAGAAAGTGGGCAGTACCACACCCATATTTCTACTTAACCGATGCTTATGTAATTTTGACATTAAAAATATTGAAAAAGAAGCGTTTATATTGTTCTCAATCGTATTATACAAAGAAATTGGTATTAATTGTACATGGTTACTGCAACAGTTAATACTAATTTCTTTGTAGAGGCATGACACTGCCCACTTTTCTAGAATACGATTGACAACAATATGCACGCTTCTTTTTCAATATTTTTAATGTCAAAGATTCATAAGAATTCGGTTAAGTAGAAGTAATATTTCCTGTGTTTGGCCGGAAAACTGCCCACTTTTTTGATAATTAAATTGTGTCGTCAAAATAAATTACTTCAGGAACACTTAAATAAAAATTACAGTAATAAATTTCCCTTTTCACAGTTTTATAGGTATAGTAGAATTTTATCGGCTCGTTATAGCAATTCTCCTCAGAATTCCGGCCATTCATGAACCGATTTGGAAAACTTTTCTTTTTTGTGAAAGATTATGTTACCAGATTGGTCCCGTTGCTTAAATTTTTGGAACGAAGCTCCCTATGGCACGTAGTGCATATAATATGAAGCATAAAAATGTTTTCTGTGCTGTGGGGTAGAAAAAAATTTGTTTAAATGAAAAAATGCGCATAACAAAAATGTGTAATGACAATTCAAATCGAAGGCAGCAGACCGGACTCAGTGTTTCCGCTTTGGTATTTTCGCGGTTTTCGGTGTTGTCTTTGTTTTCCGGGGAAGTTCTGGGATTTTGGGGACATTTCGGTCCTAGTTTTTGCGAGTCCGGGGAACCTTTGGGATTTTGGGTAGATTCTGTCCTAGTTTTTTTTGGAGTCCGGGGAACTTCTGGGATTTTGTGGAAATTTTCGTTAAAGTTTTTGTGAATCCTTGGACCAAGTATATGTCTTGGCTAATAGTTGGCTTCCTTGTTAAGTGAAGCTGTCTCGGCTAAGCAGCAGGTGCTCGGCTAAGTTCTTGAGAAGTATCGCCTAAGTATCTTCGGGCGACATTGGGTTTTTTTGACCAATTGTCTTCTTTTTTTCATCTAGGGGTTGAAATTACTGTCTTCATTTACTTGATGTCATCAAGCACAGAAAAAATTATTCCTAAAAAATTTTCAATTAATAGACTTGATCAGAAATTAAAATTAGTTTCAATTAATTTCGTAATTGAATGTGATCAAAAAGAAAATTTTCTAAGCAATTTTGCAAACTTTGAGTAATTGAAAATTTTAATTTCGGTAATTGAATATACAATTTTAGTCGTTGGTTGAACTTCAACAACACAATTAATTGAATCTGCAGTTTTCGTAATTGAAATCGTATTTTATTTTTTTTTCTGTGAGGTAGGTGAAATTTTTGTTTTAAATTATAATTTTTATTTTTGATGGCGGTTATGGCGCCGGGTCCGGTGACTAGGCGGTGTGTGCCGAAGGGCGATAAAGATGATGGGGCGTCTGACATAGCGACCGAACAGGGCCAATCGACGGTGGCCGACTGAAGGTGGGCTGCCGATGGCATAAGGCCGACAGTAGTTGGCCGAAGACGGTTGGCTCAAACTGATAGGGACCAGGTCAAAGGTGACATGAACTTCGTTCCAACCAGATGTCCCATGACACCGTGCGTTCTTTTTTACTTTAGACTTGCTCTTCGTCCATCTTTTTTCCGACTTTTTGTTTTAGAGTCGGATTTTTTTTCAAAAATTAATTAAAATCATCTTATGTTTTATAAATTTAACCGACAGCAGGGTACCTGCAACACTAAATTTTTCTCTTTTGCTATTGACTGGTTATTGAAAATGAATAAATGTGTCGCAACACCTTAAAATTTTCCTTGTTTTCATACATCATTTATGATGCCATCCATGTAATGAAACTCTAAACTGAGAAAACTTTCTATGAAAAATTAAATACAAACAAATAACAAATATATGTATGAGCGAACAACCCGGCAAACATTTTCTTTTGTGAAAGTCAATAAGATGTGAAATCAATATGATCACAAACAAGAATATGATTAAAATTTCCTTTATTTTTTAAGAAGCATAAACTGAAAAATCGTTCCTTCGGCTTAAATACAGAAGCACTCAGCGCCGGCCCAAGGGTGGAGCGAATGGAGCTATCGCTCTAGGCGCCAAATTTCTAGCGCATTTGTAGATTTTCATTATAAAAATTTATAAAATATGAAAGGTGAGCGTGGCTTTAGTAAACTGAAACTAATAAAAGCCTCAGTTTCAAAGCTTACTAGGACTATTTTTGAAAATAATTTGTAAATTCTCAAATGGTTTTTGAAAGTCTGTACATAAGATAAGGGGTTTGTAACTGTTCAAAAATGTGTTTGAAATCAATTGACGATTTGGTAAAACACCAATGAAATGCATATAGACAATGCTTACCCATCAACAAATAAATTTCATTTAAAACTTAATAATACATATTAGAATTAATTTAACTAAATTTTAATAAGTGTTGATTCTTGTAATAAAAAATGATTTTTGAAAATTTTGGAATTATTATTTATTTAACATAAAACCGAAATAGAATTAACGTACATAGAAACAAATCTGTGGCCACAAGGAATAGCAGCTAAATTCGAGTTAGGCCAAAATTAAGTTATTACTACCATTATACTCTTTGCATTCAAAATTTTATCATTATAGCTCGAAAAATTAATATTTTATACGTAAAAATCGAAGCAACATAAGCCGATATTTCACTTTTACGATTTTGGAACAACAGCCTATCTCAAGTTTGTTCAAACAAATTTATTTTAATAGTCTCTTAAGTAGAAGTAGGATTTTATTCCAAACCGTGCCGTGAGTGTAATCATACGTGAAAATTTTGCCTAGCTCGAGTTTAGCCATTATTGCGTTTGATAAATTGATATTTTTTAATTTCCAGCAAAAACTTTGGTTAATGGTAGGCAAAAAAGTATATTTTTTCCGGTTATATTTATTTATTGTATCTTCAATAAAATTGAACTAACAATAAGTAATCAAATCTTAACTCTACAATTTTAACTTTTAAGTCCAGCCAGTGCCAGACAAAAATATTTGTTTCAGCGGTTGGTTATTTGGTTGTTTACGTCTCTCGTGTTCGGCTGAGAGCAAGCGTGTCCCTCCTTCTCAGCCGAGTGTGGCCTCTAAAGTTAATGATGTTTCGGGCTAGGGGATTTGGGTGCAACTCAAGTTTTTTTATGTAGCTTGTCACGTGTTTAGAAAACACTGTCTTAACCAGCGGCACATCTAGGTCTTTATGAATTCGCTTGTTTCTGACATACCATGGGGCTGCTGTAATCGTACGGAATATTTTATTTTGTTGCCTTTGAATTTTTCCTACGTTTGATGCCGAGGCAGTGCCCCATAACTGGATTCCGTAGGACCATATTAGTTTTATAATGGAGTGAAGAAGTTTACAATCTAGGCTTAGAGTGGAGTTCCTTCCAATGAGCCAATTCATTTGAGCTGCTTTTAATATCATTTGGGTCACCTTTGCATTTATGTGACTTGCAGACGACGATCAAGATGAACACCGAGATATTTTACTTCAGTGTGTTGAGATATAGTTTGGTTATTTATTTGTATATGTGGGCAGGTTTCTTTGCACAATGTAAAAGTAATGTGTAGACATTTTTGTTCGTTAATTTTTATCCGCCATTGTTTTAGCCATTGTTCCAACTGGGGTATATAATCTAGCAGCTTGCGGGTGGCTTCCTGATGGCTTTTGTGACCACTTAGAAAAGCTGTATCATCAGCGAATATTGATATGTGTATGTTAGAGGAATATATGAGATATAATACAGGACCGAGGATGCTGCCTTGAGGAACTCCGGTTTCAATGGGTTGCGGAGGGCTTAAAAAATTACCTTTTTTAACAACAAATTTTCGCTAAGTTAAGTAGCTTTCTAAAATTTTAAGGATGTTTTCGGGTAGGTTTTACTTTAGTTTATGTATTAAACCTTCATGCCATACTTTATCGAATGCCTGAGAAATATCGATGAAGAACGCAGAGCAATATTTCTTTTCTTCGAAGGTTTTTCTAACCACGTTCACAAGTCTATGTGTTTGTTCGGTCGTGCTATGTTGTCTCCTAAGACCGAATTGGTGGTCTGGAATGCATTTAGTACGATTCAGTATGGGTGTTAGCTTTTCAAATAGTTTTGACATGTTAGACAATAGGCTTATAGGCCTATAGGACTCCAACTTAGTATGATCTTTGCCTGGTTTAGGTATCATGGTAATCAGCGAAACCTTCCATTCTGCGGGATAGCAATTGAGGCGCAAAATACTGTTAAAAATAAATAGAATTATCCGTTTTGCAGTATAGGGTAGCTCTAAGAGCATTTTATTGCTTATTTTATCAGCGCCTGGAGCTTTTTTCGAGTTTAAGCCCGCAATATAGTGTTCAATGGCAGCTTAACTATAGTATCAGAAAAAACTATATGAGGATTTAAGTCGTAACTACTTAAAATTTGACTCGATAAATACTTATTTTTGTTTGAGAAGTCCCAAAAATAAGGGGCACCTCTTACAAATGTATTTAAGTTGTCACATCAATTAACTAGTTATTATTTGGCTTACTTAGAGCTAAAAAATAAGTAGTCAAATAAACAAATTATAATTAAAAAAAATTTTATACACATTATGTTTTATTTATATTTTTTAAATTTCATTCCATTTTTCTATTTTTATTTTTTTGACCCAGCTGGGATACGAACCTGTGCTCTTTCAGATATGAAGGCAATCAGTTTACCCAGTCAGCTATTGTCGGCATATAAGTTTAAGCGACAAAAACTAGTTTTCATATACAGACACATGTTGACTCAAAAAGTGGTTGTCTATTTATTTTATTAATACATATCAACAAATTGTAACTACTTTCAGATAATGATAAAAATACGTACTAGTTTTATTAAAACTATAAGTAGTAGTTCTAATATGAAGCATAGTAAAAAGATAAATAAGAACCACTCATTACTTTGTAAGCCATTAATAAAGTACTACCGATTACAAAAATGACAAACGTTTTTGTTGGGATTCTAAAAAATTTCAAACAACAGGCTTGTTAAAAACAAAAATTTTTTGTTTTTAATTTAACCATATTTCAACATTTAAAAATATAAAAAAAATTAAATGATGCCTATTATTAAAAAATAATACGCCAGCTTCAAAATTTCTTCCATATTTTGTATATAAAACTAGGAAGTTATTAAAAATAAGAAGCGTTTTCATATTTTCAGCAGGCTGCCAAAAATATTTTTATTTAGAGATAAATGTGAAGCATATAGACAAAGAAAATTTTGACTACGCCGAGGGTTGAACTGACGTTTCGATAGCTCCCGCTAGTCTTATCAGAGTTCTTTAGCGCTTAGACTACTCGACCAAAGTCGGTGGCTTGCAGTCAATAGCTGAATATCATCTACTTTTAATCAATTCATAGAATAGAGAAATAACAAAAAAAAAGAACCTTAACACAAGACAAAGGAAAAACTAAATATCAATAACTATCAAATGAAATACAACTCTAAGGGTAATTATTACAACTAAGCAATAGTTAAAGGCAGGACTTTGTCGGACGAATAAAATGTTTACCTTTATTAAAACTTTACTTTAAATGAAAGTGAGCGATAAGTTAAAGTCAGGGGCATCCTACCTGGTAGGTTAAAGTAAATTTGTAATAATAATAAACTGTTTATCCGTCCGACAAAAGCCTGCTTTTAGCTATTATCAAGTTGTAATAATGGCCCTAAGAGTGACAGTATGAATTGATTAAAAGTAGATGATATTCAGCTCTTAACTGCAAACCATCCAATTTGCTCGAGTGTTAAAGAACTCTGATGAGATTAGCGGAAGCTATCGAAACGTCAGTTCAAACCTCCGCGCAGTCAAAATTTTCTTTGTCTAAATGCTTCACATTTATCTCTAAATAAAAATATAATTTAATTAAAAAATTAAATTAAAACCGAACTCAACCCAAAATAATTAAAATTCCTTTGGATATAAACCCATACAGTTCGACTAAACTCATAAACAGGGCAAGTTTAAATATGCACAAAATTAAAGAAAAAAAGCAAGCAAAAAAGCGCAAAATAAACACAAAATAAGCCCAAGAATAAGCAAAAAAAGCTCAAATAAGCTTCCAAAAATTAAACAATGTAACCACTTTTCATTTATTTTACTGAAATAATTTTTTATTACAAAGCACAATCATATGTTTTTTTAGATTTTCAAAGAGGAAAGATCTTCGATTATCGCATAAAACTGTAGAATATATTGAAAAAATTCTTTCTACATCATTGGATGTAGTAGGAGCGAACTTAAACAACAATAATTCGCTTGGAGATAGCGAATCAATGTATTCATCAGCTTCGCTTTTGTTTAGAAAAATATTATTTTTAATTTTAATTAATGTTTGAATTCCAACGTTTCGATTCATAACTTTATTGAACTTTTCAAAAAATATTTTGTTTTCAAGATTTTTCATCTTTTCTTCCACTTCTTCTATGATGGACAAGCTTTCTTTTAAAGAAAGTCCTCTTCTTTCTAGTTTGATTATATTTCGGCAAATACATTCGAAATTACATTTTATGTACGCAAGATCAGATTTTAAAGATTCATTTTTAAATAGAGTTTTTGCTTTACATATTGATTCCGCATCATCATCGGAAAGTGCATTTAACACATTGTGAATTTCTGTATAGTTGTCACAATAGTAAATAGCAGCTTTGAGCCAAGTACTCCATCTAGTTATACAAGGAGCGGGGGGCCGGTTATATTTGGATACATATCGTGCAATAAACCAATCCGAGATGGTGCCTAGAGATTCATGATTGAATTAAAATTGTTTTAAGCATATTAAAAATATACATATGTATATAAGTATAGTATATATACATATATACCACACATAGTATGTATGTATGTATTACATACCTTAAGAAAAACAGCTTTCCAATTTGCAATAAGGGAGTTTACATCTACGAAGTGCAAGCGTATGAAATCTGCAACTCTATGCAGTCCATGAGATAGGCACGTAACGTGAAGCATCTGCGGGTATAAAATTTTTAATGATTTCATTGCAGAAACCATATACGGTGCCGCGTCAGTAACAACCAACATAACGTTTTTATATTCAATACCTGTTTAAATAAAAAATATTTTTAAACTAGAACCTGATCATGAAATTTGAACTGTATAAATACATACCATTGGGCCATAATAATTGCAAACTATCTGTAAAAAAAGCTGCCATAGAGCTATCGTTAGCTCTTTCGACGTGTGCCAAATTAAGAAGATAAGACTTTTCTTTTTCTGTTTCATCCAATATGCCAAAAACAAAGTTTGCAACCAGGCGTTTTTGACTATCAGTTGTTTCATCTAAAGAAACCCAGATTTTTTTATTAAAAGCTTTCGATTTCAGTTTCTTATTATACTTTTCATAAAGTGTTGGTACATATTTATTTCGTAGAACTGTCTCAGATGGTACAGAATGTTTTGTATACTTTTCCAAGAAAGATTTAACGTCTGAATTATTTATTTTATGTAATGGAATATTTGCTGCCAAAAATGTTTGGCATAATTCCATGCTAAATTGGTTTATACTCGGGTCACTTGAGTAAATTGTCAACAATGATTGTGAAGGAGTTGTTTGAGTTTTTTCATCGAACTTTTTGTGTTTAGCCGTTCCTAAATGCTGCTGAACGTTATATACTTTGCATACAGAAATTGTACAATTGCAAAGCACACAAAAAAGAATTGAACTATCAGCCTTAAACACTCCTGGATATTCTCTTACAATACGAGCATTAAATTCTTTTTTAGTTTCCTTAGGCATTTTTGGTTACACAGAAATTGTTCACAGTTTAAATAAATTACAATAGTTAACCAGAAACTAACTGCTTTTTTCAGAAGCACAACTACACATTAACAAATGCTAGCAATGTCAAGAGTTAAAGAATAGAAAACTGCATGTGTGAGAAAAGGACAAACACACTTTTGCTTTTTATTTGCAACAGAAAGACTCAAAAATTATTTTCAAGGGCTGCCAAATTGCATTATAAGCAAATTCAAGCAGAGTGTATCAAATAAAGCAATTTTGCAAAAAAAAGGTACAAAATAAGCGAAATCAAGCTTTTCCAGCAAAATGCTTGAAAAACTTGCCCTGCTCATAAAGAAATAATAAGTCAAACAAAACAAGTCAGATAAAGATAATAATAAAATTTTAAATCAGCTTCAAAAATATGCTTGTTAAAAAAATATATCATAGTTTTTTCGCTCCACCCTGGAAAAAGGCTAGGACCGGCGCTGGAAGCACTTAGGGGCATTATTACAGCTCGGCAGTAAAATAAAAGTTAGTTTACAGGCATCTTTAACAAAAGTGAGTGGTAAACTGACTTAAAAAAATTTTTCCTTATTACCACTGGCTTGTAGAATAAAAGTTATATTTTTCAAAGTATGGCTACACCATAGCATTTACAGTCTGTTGTGAATTGTGATAAATTGATAAAATTAAAAGCTATTGAAGCTTATGAAAATGTGGCAACTTTAAATGACTAAGCTTGCCGATAAAAGTTATAACTAGGGATGTAACGATACGCCGTTTTGCCGATCCGATACCGATACCGATATTTAAAAATAAATATCGCCGATACCGATTCCGATACCGATACGAATATTGAAATTAAGTTCAAGTTTAGATTAACAAAACTCAAGCGCAATTTTTTTATTATACAAAACTACATTATAAGAGAGAATATTTAAAATTTATAAAACATTGGAAGTAATTTTTAAGGAGCTACATTTTCTTTGCTTCCAAAAAATCTATATTAAAAATATGCAGATAATTAGTACAAAAGCAAGTAAACATTTTTAATTCCTTTATAATTTTAAGAAATACCCGCCATGCTTTTTAAAAAATCGATTTTTTAAATGACATTTATCAACTAATATTCTTCTAAATATCTTAATAGCTTAATTATTAAAAGACTTCTAAGTTTATATTTATTCACTTAAATTTACATGAAAATACATTCGCATAAAAAAATTGTGAAAATGGGTGATTTTGTATCCTTTTTCCTTGAGGAAAAATCATGATAGAATACCGAAAAAGAAATTTGTCCTAGCATCGCTTCCAATTCGGTGATTGGTAATCGAAAAACAGAACTTCTTGCAATGGCAAGGATATGTAAAACTAATTAGAAATTATCCAAATTTTGCAATACTTTCTGATCGCGAATTCTACATTTTCATGACTTCTTTGGAGTATCTTTTTTTTTTGCTGGAATAAGATTTAAAAAACAACGACTTGCATTTGAATTCATGGTAAAATTAACAAAAAAATAAATATTTTTTTTACAAAATAACAGCATAAAATATTATTAATTTTTAAAATTGATATTAATAAGATTTAAAAAATAACGAAGTGAATTTAATTCACGGTAAAATCGAACAAAAATAAATTATTTCTTAAAAAAAACTCTGAAATTTTTTTTAAAAGTATCGGTGTATCGACAGTAAAATATCGTCGATACCGATGTATCGGAAAATCTGAAGTATCGCCGATATATCGGTATCGGTATCGGTATTCGTTACATCCCTAGTTATAACAAGTATAATGAACTTACCTATAACTTATCGTTCACTTTTTGGCTAAAGTAAAGTTCTGATAATGAAAAACTGTTTATATGTTCGATAAGCTCCTAACTTCAAATAAAGCCAAATTATAATAATGGCCGTTACGGCCCTTTTCCAATATACGATTAAAAGTTAACGTTGACTTTAACGGTAAGTTTTGTATGTCGAACTTGCCGTTAAAGTCCACTTTAACCTTTAGTCATACATTGCGAAAAGGCCGGTTAGTCTGATAGTTTGGCACACTACCAACTATTGCCTGGGGCTCCTTTATCATAGTGCCGTAGTATTTTTGTTTTGTTTTTATAAGTCAAATCTTCAGGACCAAATGATAATAATGCAATAGCTATATTGCATTATTATCATTTGGTTATGGTGCAATAGGGGCACCCTAATAATAATGCACTGACAGTAACGTATTTTGTAAATAGCAAATAGCAAACAATTTCTTCTAACTAACGCCCGGAAGAAACTAAGTTGAGACATCTATAAGAAAAATCGTCTAAATGTTTTGGAGGAACCACTTGAAGTATAAGAAGTAAATATGTACTTTTGTTGTTTTCTATTTTATTAAACTTTTTAAACATAATGAAGACAAGTCTTCATACACAAATTTGGTTTGTTCTAAAGACGACAACAGTAAAATGAAAAAAGCCAGACATTTATGAAGAGCTAAAATTTAATATGATTTCTATGTTATTGAAAAGTGTCTAGCTAGTATAAATAAGTCTGTCAGTCAGTCAGCGAGTCAGCCAGTCTACTTAATCTATGTGTTTGCAGTCATACAAGTATTAAAAATAAAGTTGTTTGTTACATTTATCTGTTTTGGTTAGACTTGTTGCAAGTTGTGGATTTTTTTATTACTATAATTGTTGTCGTTGCTGCATTTATTTTGTTTGTTTAGAAGTCTATTTAAAAATACTTTCTAAGCATTTGATTGTATTAGAAATTCTATAGAAACACCTTAACATGACTAAATTTGGTGTGAAGAAATTAAATATTAAATGGTTTGAAGTTGATGGACAAAAAGTCATCAAAAGAAAAATATTGCAAGATATTAATTTATTAAAGGATTTTTATTAAAATTATAGCAAAATTAATATTAAAGTACTGAATAAGCGTTTGTTATATGCGTTTAAAGAATACTGAAAATTAAATATAATCTAGTGATTTTCATAAGAGTTTTATTTACGTGGAGGTTGTTTGATCAGTCGCAAGTTAATGAAACATCGACCTAAGCTTAAAAAATAAATAAATAATAGTTATTTTGGGCCTCTGGCTGAAAGTATTTCAAAATAATTCATAAAATAAACGTGTACATTTTAAAATGAAAACTGCTTTAGCATGATTTAATAGATTGTAAATAAATGTACAACGAAAAACAAAAATACTATTTTTCCCCTCTTCATACAAAATGGCGTGTCCCTAATGCCTGGTGTTGATTCACATTAAGAAACTATGATTTTTTTCAAAAACGACATTATAACGGGCTTAGAATATTTGTATTTGGTTCTCTTATTTTATACATAAAAATTTTGAAAATCATTAGAAATTATAATTGTTTTTAAATTATTGTTGTCCGCATTTATGTGTATTGAGCGTTACGAGTTTTTAGTACGCTTCATTACTCAATTTAATTATTAAAATTGCATTAAGAACATACACTAAAATAACAGCGTAGGTTTGTACTTCTAAATATTTAAAACTTTTGTGAACTTTGTTAAATACTCGTAGTATTCTATTGCAAAACATTTCATCAATCAATCATCATATCTATGTATTAAAAAAAAGTATTGAGTGTTATCCATATTTTTTTAATATTATTGAAATTTTTAGTGAATACCGAAGGAGGTTATGTTAAAATATATCGGAGATTATACATCTGAGTTGTATTCAATATAAAAATTTATAAAAATGTATGATGACCGTTACATACAATTTTTTTTAAATATAATTTATCTATAAATTTTAGGACTCTAAAAAAAGTTAACAGCAGCTGAAGGGTAGAAACGATGTAACGAACATTTTCTATTTACAAATTTCTGCTTTTCTTTGAAAAGATTTTGCTTCTTTCTCACTGTGGGTTGTTATATTTTCGAAAAATGTATTAGCCAACAGCACCCTCATATTTTGCATTTGACGTGTTTGACTACAAACCCTGAGGTCTTGAGTTCAAGACTAGTTTCAGGCAAGCCAATAACATCATGCATTTTTCTCATGTGCATTGGTGTGTTATTGTATTGGTTGTTGTTGGACTGTTAAAGTGATGAAGGAATAGCACTGATCACCTTGGCAGTACCGGCAGCGATTAATACTAACATATCCTAATGCACTTCACAGCACCCTCCTTTGTCGGTATTGTAACAGAACCGTCGGCGATGTAAAATAACTAATAAAATGGCTAAACAGCTTAGGCAACTTAATGCCTCTACTTGACACCAGAGGGGCTTGCAACACAGCTCTACAAAAAAAACGAGCAATAGCAGGGTTGTAAATGAATTAAGCTTTCTATCTCTTCCACTTCACCAGCGTTGCCCAAGCCCTATGCGCTTGGTGCTCATTTGTTTTTGCAAAAGCATTTAGCTATGGGCTGTGTGTTTTAATACACGCACAGCACTAGCAATACGAAATGCACAAAAAACTTTTTTAGCTATAGACTGTGTGTTTTAATACACACATACAGCACTAGCAATACGAAATACACAAACAACTTTGTCTTATTAGTTTTTTTGTTGTTCTTCACTGTATACAGACAAGTGCAAACCAACAACAAATAAATATAGGAAATATTTTTTTCTTTCTATGCATTGGTTTTTACAACAAAAAATATTGAATAAAAATTAGATTTTCTTTAAATGTATTGGTGTTTGCTCTTCCATAAGAAACTTTTGGGCACCCCTGCTCTACACTATCCCTTTCCCAAAGAAGATAACACATTAATTAACTAACGGATAGGCATTAATTGCCTGATTGTGTTACTTCTCTTTATAAAAAAATAATAAAAAACAAGAAATTATTTCAAGTTTACATAACTTTTGACATTGTTGGTCGATTTAAGTAAAATAAGTTTTATTTGAAAGAAGAGTTAGCCTACTTTTTGCTTATGTATAAATGTTTGTATAGTATTATTTAAAAAATAATAATTTTATTTTTCCATGTGAACCGAAGCTAAAATTGAAAAAAGTTGTCACAACTTTTAATTTCGTCCTGCGATTATTATAATTTTTTTGTTTTTAGAGAGTAGATGTATAGTGCTTTCAAACCCAATACTCATATTTAAAAAAATTTTTGCAAAAATTATTCCTGGAATAACCGCGAAAGCAAATGTAACGCTCAATACACAAAAATATTAAAAAAATCGAAAAACATAATTTTATTTCAGAACCATTGAATGACTCAGAAACTATAAAACAATAAAAATCCTATTTCCTCATATATATATATTAGTTACCTTGGTAAAAAAGGACACAAAATGTATATTTAGAATGATAATCAGCCATATATGAATACATGTGTATTATCATTTAAACGTAAAAGTAGTACTTTACAGATGATATTATTTGGTATTTCAATAAAAAATCAATAATGAAATTGAAAGTAACTTTTACATTGATTTAGTTTCAATTGCTGATGAAATTGAAAGTAACTTTTACATGACTACATTTAAAAAATTTAATAAACATTTTAAGTATCTCTTGGTAAATCGAAAATGTTGCAATACAACTACAACCAAGTGAACTACCTTAAACAAATTAAGCCGAAAATCAATTCTACTTGAATCTATTTCCAATAAAGCTTTCATTTTCTTTTTGAAGCAAGTCAGCAATTATTGAACTCGATCAAGTTTGATTAAGTGCCAACAATTTTCAGAATAAGTTTAACATTCAACAAAACTCGACATAAAACAAAAGAAATAATGCATATCATGTATATTAATTATAAACAAACAATTGAAAATCCAATACACAAGAAATCAAAGCAATTAAAATTCCAATAAAAAAGACGAATGTAATCATTAAATTAGTGAAAAGTAATCGTAAATTATTAATATCCATTCATATATAAAAGTATTGAATAGCAATAACAAATTGCATTTAGCGTTATAATAATAAATTAATAGATAGACAGATAGACAGCCAGAGAGACAGACAGATAAACATATAAACGTATATAGATACATACGTATAAAAATTTACTTAAAAATTAACATATTTTATAATAAGAAATTTTGATGTGTGTTGCAGCATAAATAAAACGCAGAGAAAGAGATAGAAATAGAAAGAGACAGAAAGGCGAAAAAATAAAAGTTTCACTTTCTTTAAATTTTATTGCTATTATTTTTTGTTTTGAAATTTTAATTTAAATATCTAGCAACCATAAACCATACTTGCATTGCAAACATTTGTACACTTAAGGTGCTATTGACACATAGTCATACTTTTACAAATACAATCAAATAATTATACTAATACAACTAACATAATATTGGTAATGTAATGTATGATAATAACTGATGGTGGGATTGTACACACGTGACTACTCGTACCTACAAATATTTTTGTTGTGAAATTTTGTAAATTCAAGGTGTAAATAAATATTTATAAACTTACAAAAAACTTGAAATTTTCCTAAAAACTACATAAAATATTAATTTTCTATGCACTTAAGAGATCGTCTGTCTGTTCGTTTAGTAAATACATATTTATTTTTGATTTATTTGTGTTTGAAAAAAACACGCTTGTTTCTGAAGTCTTTCGTTTTGTGAGAAAGAAATTTGAATATTTCAAATATTATTTATATAATCGAAAAATGTTTCTGTTTCACCCCTCAAATTAGAAATCGGTTTGATTTAAGGGGAATCCTAAAATATTTTGGCGGTCTAGCGATGACCGATTGTTTCTCTCAAGACAATATATAAAAAATAGTAAATTCGTAACACTCCATGGAACCAGAAATCTAAGATGTTTTAACGCTTAATCAAAAAGGAAAAATAGTTGAGCTTCATTCTATCTTTCTTCTCAAGTCGCAGGCTATGCAGACATGACACGAGGCGGAATATATTTCGGACTCTTTATTGACAGAGCTACGTTCAAAAGAGAAATAGGAAGGTATTGGTGTTTAAGTTTGTTTTGTTTTTCACATACATTTGTAAAATGTGCTACACTTCTATTTGAATAAAATTAAACACAGCCACATAATTGTTGTCTCTTTCTTAAACGGGCTATGTCAAAAACTGATTTGGGCAATTTTTAGCTGTCAAAGTTTACATGTCTGCTTGGTCGGTGCCAAGGCGAATTCATAGCAGGTGGCCTTCACAGATCAGCTGATTATTTTTTGCTTATTTTCGCCGCTTGTATTTTTAATCTAGTTCGGATAAGAGAAAGCCAGTCGATACAAAAAAATGTGATTGCTCTAGCATATATCGAGCATTTTTATGCTTGTGCTTACTTATACCCATTCATTCTCATACTTGCGTATACCCCTTCGCACTTTAATACATACTTGTATGTATCGATACACATCTTGTTTATATTCTGGCATACCTACGCATATCTATCGATATACCACTGCCTTCCAACACGTTCTGTTTTTCAACTTTTTTTTTGATAAGTGTTGCCAGAAAAGTTTGTTTGTAATTGTGAAGTCCTAACCATTTTTTCAAACTATTTTTATGCAAAATTCAATTAATATGTTTTATCCATAATTCGAATAACAAACAACTGACGTTCGGGAAGTCATCCTATTTTTTAATCAACATTACGCTTAGCTATTATGCTGATGTTATCAAGTTATTTAAATTTTTCGCGAAAATTCGCGCAAAATTGCAAAACTACAAACTAGCCGTAAAATTTATAAACTAGCCGTAAAATTTATTAAATTGTAAGGAGTGCCAAAATCTCAGAAAAAGTCGCCAAAATGATGAAAATTCGCAAAAACTTGATAAGATTAAAAGAAAGAAAACTCTGATAGTGATTAAAAAATCTCTAAAACTATAAAAAATCGAAGAACTTACTAAAAAATCACTTTTATCGCGCAAATAGCGAAAAATTGCAAAACTGCAAACAAGCCTTAAAAATAGCTAAAATCATAACAAAAAATTTGAAAAAAATCCCGAAAATGACCCAAACTCGCAATATTGGCGACAAAAATTATTTTTTGTCAGTTTATGGTTTTTTTTAAAGTTTTATCGATTTTTAATCAATATCGGATATCTTTTTAATCTTATCAAGTTTTTTGTGCATTTTCTTCATTTTTGCGATTTTTCCGAGCTATTTGCATTGCTTACATTTGTAGCTATTTTAAAGCAATTTTAAGGCTTGTTTGCAATTTTGCAGTTTTTTGCGAATTTTCGCTATTTTCGCTAAAAAGTAATTTTTTTAAACCAGTTCTTGAATTTATTGTAATTTCACCGATTTTTAATCGCTGTCAAACTTTTCTATGTTTTTAAGGTTAAAAATTTTTTGCGAATTTTCGTAATTTTCGCGATTTTCAGGAATTTTGGCATTCCTTACAATTTTAGCGATGTTTGATAAATTTTTCGTCTTGTTTGCAATTTGGTAATTTTTCGCGTATTTTCACGGTAAAAGTGATGTTTTGCGATTTTTTGCTCCCGCTCAAGGTTGTGAGTATGAAAAAATTTAAGAGATTATTTCTTATTTTTACAAGCTGTAGAAATTTTTCGTCATTTTGGCTATATAAAAGTCTTTTGAAAATTTAAAATATAATTGATTATATTGTAATTAAAATAAATTTGTTCTTGTAATTGTAATTGCAATCATGCCAATACAAAATACTTGTAGTTTCAATTGGCATGATTGCATTAACAAATACAAGTAATTTGTAATAGGCTTCCTACAATTACGATTATTTATAGTTGTAATTGGTGCTAGAGCAATTACAATCAGAAGTAATTGTATTTGTTATTAGTCCAAATACAATTACAAGAAATTTCAATTGCACCAAGTCAATTACAAATTATTTGTATGCATTTAAAGTGAAAATGTAATCATTACTCCCAAGCCTGGTAACATTGTTCTTATACTCATACTCGTCGATACATGCTTATGCACATGCTTCTTTATACCAATAAGTCCCGCATATTTGTTTGATCGAACTAGTACCTATCGATATGCGCACTTATTTGTGTCGATACTGATAGGTATGCATGCCTGTGTGTATACTCATGCTTGTTGGTGCGCATATGCTTTAATACTCATACTCCTATGTGCATGGACATGTTACGAGTATTAAAAAAGTAACTTTTCGGCCTTCTCTGGTTCGGATGTCAAGTGTTAACATATTTTTCAGTACATTTTTTTACAATCAAAGTGCCTATTTTCCAAATAAACTTTATGCTTCTCTTTTTTAGATATTAGCGGTTACGCAAACAAATTAATGGTGTGATCCACAAAAAATGCATGGATGAATTATAGGCAAGGATAACCGAATCAAGTTTGGCGCTATATGTTGTTGTATAAGACCAATTTTACCAGCAAAATTCTTAACTCTTCCAAACTATTAGATGAGTTATAGGCAAAGATATAGGATACAGGTTCTGTAAAAATTGGACAGCTATTTTTAACACAGTGGGCGCTATATTTTGTTATATAAGAGCAATTTTACCGATAAAACTCTTTGCGAAAAGGAAAGCTTATATCTTCTAAGCTAATAGTCCACAAAAAAATGTATGGATGAATTATAGGAAAGGCTGTAGTCTATAAGGTCTATAAAAACTTAAGCAAATATTTTTAACACATTTTCGCTATCTGTATTTATATGCGACCAATTTAAAAAATTCAAAATGCATTAAAAATTTCAAAATGCATTAAAATTTGAAAACGCATTACAATAACGGAATGTACTTTATTCGAGAAGTATTATGTGCAGTATTTTTTAAATTAATAAACATTTAATATTCTAAGCAATATTATTTTAAACTGATTTTAGACTTCAATACAGAAAAAATTATCACCAAAAAACGTTTAAACAAAAGTTTGTCTAAAAAAAATATAATTTTCAGTAAATGTTCTTTACTGAATCAGTGAACTTTTTGTTCAACTTTTATTTAGGACGCAAACAGCAAAAACAATAACAAAAACAATTTTCTGTGACGTAAAAAAACAACACCGATGACGACATATGCATAAATACCAAGAACAACAATGATAGCAAAAGAAAGCAATGTAAAAAATTTGTTTACTGAATTTTGTTTACCTAATGAATCAATTCGTTAATGTTGTTGCGTTAATTCTCATTCATTTGTTGAGAGTCTTTAGATAAACCAGGCGCGGTTACAAAGGGGGAGGGGGGAGGGGCGAACGGGATTTCCGCCCCCAACATGACTAAAATATACCCAATTTCTATTGAGTTTCTAAAAGAAATTTTGCAGAATAGTGTGTTTTAGTTAGAATAGCATTTCTTTACTGAAAATGAAATTTAGATTTTTTCTGTTAATAAAAAAATACTAAGGATATATTAATACGGATTTTCGATTGCTAAAAAAGCACAAGTATAAAGATTACACACACACAAATACTCCAAATATTCTGTATGTAAAATTAGCTGAAATTGTAATTTAAAATATATCAATATTCATTTAAAATAAGTAGTGTAGTGTATAGTAGAGTTGGGCAAAATCGTTCCTTTTGTGGAATCGTTCCAACCGATCCGGAACTAGAGAACTTCTCTGTTGCTCCTAAAAGCGCCGAAAAGAATTTTTTATTGTTTGCTTTTATTTTCTGGCATAATAATATAATTCTTTGTGTTTTCGGAAAATATTTCTAGAAACACAAAAAAATAGTAGCCCACAATAACTTTTTGAAAATAATGAAATCTATCACAAAAATAAATAAATAAATCATTCTCCTATATAAAGTTCACAGAAAAAACTATCACAAAAAATTTTTCAAACAAAAGTTTGTCTAAAAATAAATTTAATTTTCAGTAAATGTCCATAATCTATGAATTGTTTGTTTGACATTTATTAAGAACGCAAACACAAAAAAAAAAACAATAGAACTGTGTCGTAAAAAACCACCCCTATGACGACATACACACAAATAACAACAACAAACATAGCAAGAGGAATGCAATTGTACCAAGTTGTTTACAAAAGATTTTTCAGTGAATCGAATTATTTTGCTTAATAGTTGTTAGCATTTTTAGACTAATTGTTTATTAAATTCAGACAGAAATATTGTTTGATATTTTTCAGAAAATCCAGT
Source organism: Panzeria rudis (assembly GCA_956483635.1). Classification (NCBI taxonomy): domain Eukaryota; kingdom Metazoa; phylum Arthropoda; class Insecta; order Diptera; family Tachinidae; genus Panzeria; species Panzeria rudis. Next base: position 118,501,778 of record OY101449.1, on the reverse strand, counting down.
AAATATTTTTGTTTGATTTAGTAAATTGTTTTGTCTAAAATTTGTCAATATTTTTAGACAAATTATTTTATAGATTTAAACAATTTGCTCACTGAAAAAACACGTTTTTTTTCAATGAAATTGTTGAGGTATTTTTGTCTATATTTACAAATTCGTTTGTAGGTCCGTTCATAGACAAAATATTTACTATTTCATTGAATTCCTTTACAGAAAATGAAATTTAGTATTTTCTGTGTTGGTGTCGACTTTTTATATCGGTTTTGACGTTTGTCAAGTAGAAAAGGAATAACAATTCCCAAGTTCTTTACATTGTAAATGAATCAAACTGTAAATGCAAAACTCAAAGAAATAAATAAAATAAATAGTCGTACCAAAGCACATTAACGACTCCTCAAGACGGTAGATGATAAAATAGGAATATTGGAAAGAGTCCGCACCGTTCCAATTAGGGAATCGTTCCATGGAACTACGTCGTTCCGGAATGACACAACTATAGTGGATAGTGTGCTAGACTATTAACCGGGAGGTCACATGTTCAATTTTAGCCAAGACCATGCGTGTGTTTTTTTTTAATTTTTAATGTTAAATGCATTAAAATGGGTAAGTTTATGTTAACTTCGTGCTGCTGGTTTACATAATATGCTTTAGCCGAGTGGTTAGTGCGTTGGATTTCAAACCTAAAGGTGCTTTGTTCGATTCCGAGTTGAAATTAAAATAACAACCAATGAGTAAGAATATAAAATTAATAAAATAATAATGAACGATAAGAAATAATAAGTCTTTAACATTTAAAAATTAACAAAAAATCAGTTATTTTTACGGAACTTGGGATTGATTATTTAACGGTAAATTTAGCAGAAAGAAGGGGGACACATCTTCTTTTTTTTTTGTATTCAATAGAACACTGAAGATAGCATATAGCGGAAATCGGTATGTTTATCAATCAAAATTAACGTGGGATGACGTTCCAAACTCAAATAAACCCCGTCAGAAGAAAAACACAGCACGAAAAAGCTTTTATTTTTACGCAAGTTGCGATTAGCTCTTGTAACAGTTAAAATTATCCAAACAAAGAAATAATAATTTTTTACGGTTTAGTTTAAATAAATTTTCATTTATTTTATATTAAAAATTCAGTTAATTTTACGTACAGAATATTTTGAGTGTATTTCAAAACATTGATAACAACTACTTGATTGGTATTTTAATTTAAACCAAATCATACAGAAATACAAACAAGTAGAAAATTTTCGCATCTAACTTTTGGAACAATATTACTCTATGTATATTAAGGTTCCACAAAAATTTCAGGTGTATTCGGGGTAACTTTTTTTGTATCTTCATAATAATTTATAAAAATTTTCAAAACACAATTTTTCTGTATTAACACTTCTTATTAACCTTAACTGAAATAGCGAATAAAAAACCCGTTTAAAATAGCTTAGATAACACTTTTCAAAAAAAGTTACTTTGTCCGAAAATGTCCAGCATTACCGATTGAATACACCAACAAATTTGATATAAAATTCAATAAATAAAGGGTGGTTAAATTTTAAGGGCCGATGTTGATTTTGAATAAAACACAAATTACTTAGGAAATTATTGTCATATCTTTATATTATGATAATATGGTATGGTTCAATTATGTATGGCACAAAATATCGGCCAAATGGCCGGTGCGACCTCGGCGGCACACCTCCCATGGTCCAAATTTTCGATGATGCTGAGGCATAATTGAGGTTCTATGCCGTTAATGTGCCGAATTATCTCATCCTTTAGCTCTTGAATTGTTGCTGGCTTATCGTCTTACACCTTTTCTTTCAAATAACCCCAAAGAAAGAAGTCCAACGGTGTCAAATCACATGATCTTGGCGGCCAATTGACATCGTCACTACGTGAGATAACACGGCCATTGAATTTGTCGCGCAAAAGAGCCATTCTTTCGTTAGCTGTGTGGCAAGTGGCACCGTCCTGTTGAAACCACATATCGTCCACATCCATATCTTCCAATTCGACCCATAAAAAGTTCGTAATCATCTCACGATAGCGAACACCATTCACAGTAACTGCCTGACCGGCCTCATTTTAGAAAAAAATACGGCCCGATGATGCCGCCAGCCCATAAACCGCATCAAGCGAGCTGTACGAGCATACACTGGTGTTTTCACATCTCCTACAGACCCGGTTTGCTCAAATTTTTACACGATTTTTCCGATTGTACGCATATTTGGACGATTAAATTGACAGAAAAAATCACGAAGTGCACGATATGCATTTTGATTTGAACGCTCATTTTCATAATAAGCCTGAAAAACTATAACGCGTTGCTCGATTGTGTATCTTTCCATGGTTCAAATTGAGTTAGTTTGAAATTGAGAAATGTGAAGTGAAATGCAGAAAAAAACTTGACGTTTAGGTGTGGTTCACATTCAACATCGGCCCTTAATATTTAACCATCCTTTATTACAACCCAAATTTTTTCTCAATGTTTAAAAGGCTATATTTTCCGAACCCGGTAACTTCGTGTTAAATAGATTTTTAAATTTTTATCATATACCAGAAAGCTGGGTATATTAGGAATAAAATAAATAAGTGATTAAAATCGATGGGCAAATGGTCCCCTCCTCCTTTGGCCAGTTCGCGCAGCATATCGGTATAGAGACTATGTGTTCTTTAAATCGGAGGTGTAGAATATGTTTACCAATTTTGTAGAAAATATTAAGGCAAATATATTAATGGAATATATTAGTCCCCAAACTACCCTATATAATGGTAATTGTTGACTCTTTTCTAACCAATTGCAAAAACACACCTAAAAAGATGGAGGACGGGGGATGAAATATTTTACAAAAATATTGGTCATGAAATTTTATTATAGCTCTTCAAAGACAACCAAGCTACATAGTCAACCTGTACGCCAGAAATCATTGAAAACTTATACTGTGTTTAAGGGTTATTTTCATACTCATGCACAATTAGTACTCGGCATAGGAAATCTTGTAAGTCCTAGGCTTAAGGTATTAGATGGGCTCAGTACTTTTATGCAAAACACCACGAGAAACATTTTTCTGGAACATTTTAGCTCTCTTCTAACTCTTCGTTGTATGCGTCTTTTTGTCCTTTTCCTAAAAAAGTGGCCAGCAACTCCCCTTCAGTGGCGATATAGCGCGCCTTGGGATATTTCATTTTAAAAATAATTAAATACATAAATAAAGTAAAATTGTACAGAGAAAAAGTCTGAAAATTTTCAAACAAAGCAAAAAAAAAATTCTTAAAAACAAAAGACTAAAGACACAAACTTGATTCACCAATAAGTAATAAGATGGCATTTCTTAAAAGAAACCTAATATTTTGTTACAAGTTGTTATGTAATTTAATGACATATACCTACATATTTGAGTCATTAATGTAAATTATAGTCAAAGAGTCATTAGTTATGAGTTAAACGGGTGCAAATCAACAGAGATGTGAGAAAATGAAAATGATCGTAAATATAATTTATTAAAATGCCAAAGAAAAAACAAGTTCATGCTGTTATAAAAGCAGTAAATTTTCATTTAAGCAAAGTTTTAGTTTATAAATTGAGTAGATATATGAATTAAAACAAAAGACTTAAGACACAAGCATTAAAATAGAAAAATATTTATATTCATAAAATACTTACAATTAATATTTTTGATATTTTAAAACGTTTATCCATATTTATGTATTCCATGTCTGTATTATATTCTTATTTTTCGTAGATGAAGCACAAGAAAAAAAGATTTGGCCTAAACCTCTCAACGCAGCACAGACTCATACACAACAAAAGCAGGAAAGATGATTCAAATTTTGAATTATGGTTTATGATAATTAATCAAAACCAAAAACAATACTTTGTTGTTAATTTTTGTATTATCACATTTACATACTTGTTTACACACAATATCTTAATTAATAACTTAATTAATTTGTTTGTTTGAAAATTAATTGTCATTAGCTGTCATCGGTAGTTGGACACTGTCGGTTTATCTGCTTAACTGACAAATTTGTTTTTGAATTTCTTGTTTTTTTTAAACTTTAATTTTTAGCTTTATTGGAACTTGTTTTGTTTAACTTTAAAATAACATATATTATTATTTAAATATTTGTCTGTGGTGTTTATTAATTTCCACAACACGTAGCTTAGCACTGAACTATAAAATACACAATGTTTTTTATTTCATTTAAAATGAGATTTGTCGAACTTTTTGTTTCAAACTTTCACAAAAATTATTTAGAAAATTTTACATTTTTATTAATTTTTTTATAGTGTTTTATAGAGATATTAAAATTTGTCTGCTGATATAATTTTCTTGTTTTTTTTTCTTCTAAATTTATGTTTTTTGTTTGTTGTAATTTTCTTCAGTTGTTTTTGTAATTTTCCTGGCTGCTGTTATTGTTTGTTTCTTAAGAAAAAGTAAAATTCACGTTCACACGCTTTGCACTCACGATTGCAACTGTTTTGTCTGTCAGGTTTTTTGTTACTTGGTAGTCTGTCTACGAATACGACGAGTACCAGGCCATAAACAAACACCCAAAACAACCGACAATCATCTCGACCGAAACTATTGAACCAACTAACAACCAGTCATTCATCGTTTTTGGTAGCGTAGTCGTAGTAAACTATAGCTAAACTTTTTTTTTTGTATGCTTGTGGATTTTTTTTTGTATGCGATTTATTTTTGTAGCTTAATGCTTACGAGTAAGACAAAAAAGCTAAAGAAAAAAAGACTTCAAACCAAACTTAGCTTGGTACAACTTTTTCTTCTTGCTATAGATTAATATTTATTGGTGTTGTTGCTATTTGGTGTTGTAAGTTGTTATTGAATGACCACCAAACACGTCTTTTTTTTGTTGCGTTTAGATCACTTTGAATTCATAGGAGTGTAAATGACTAGAGTTTGTACTTGTATGTTTTGTTGGGCCAGATGTTGTGTGCATGTATTGTATATAATATGATGTCTGCTAAGTTTGGTTTTTGTTTTCGATTTTTTGCTCTCTTTAAGTGGTGCTAAGAAAGCATCGGATTACAAAATATAAACATAAAGACTAAGGGGAAGGAAGCTAACCCGAATAAAGTAGAAATATAAGTAATTTCACTAAACATATTTCATAATCCCACACACAAACAAAATAAGTCTCTAATTTCCCCCAATTAATTGTTTAGTTAGTAAAAAGATTTTTAATTAATATTTTCATTAAATTAATGTTTATTTTTTTTTTTGTGTTGACTGTTCTTTAAAAATAGTTCTTTCAAGAGATTTTTTTAGAATATTGCCGCATATTGTTGCAAAAAAGTTCAATTAAAATATATTCTTAATAGTTTCAATTAGTTAAATATAATTTTTAATCAATTTAATTAAGTTCTTAATTGGTTTTGAAACTTTAAGTCACAACAAGAAATATATAATTTCTGGTTTTAGTCTCTGCTGCTGAATCCAACAAAAAATAGTGCAAATGGACGGGAGCAAATTCAAATAGTGTCTTCATGACTTCTTAGGAATTTTCTTCTGCGAATGCACTCTTAATGCCATTGCAAATTATAATAGATAGTTTTTGAACTCTTGCCTTAAGTATCCAGTGAAAAAGACATGCATGTTGAAGTTATGTCGAAAATATATTTTTCAATTTAAACCTATTCAGTTCAAAGAATATTGAGCAAAAACATTAATTTTCTAGTATTATTTCAGAGCTTCTTAGCATATCGGAAACATTTTTCTCAACTGGAACGGCAGAAAGCAAATATAATTATTTTCTAAACTATGAGAGATAGAAAAAATAATGAGTAATTTTCTTTCCGATTTTCTTGCTTTTTTTAATCAAACATCTTTACAATCGGTGCGCATTTGAGAGAGTTACGAGCTTAGAAATATATTCATTACTCGAAATGTTAAACTTTAATGCCCTGTAGCTCATTTTGTATCATAACAGAGTGTCGAGAAAACACTCTTTCTGAAAGTTTATGTCGTAGTCTAACTTTTTTGTATACATCATTTTACATAATTTTTTATTTAGGCGCAATTCATTCATTCATTGCAAAATTTTTAAAAATTTAAAAATATTTCAATTAAATTTTTATTATTCAGCCTTTAAATTCGTTCAATTGAATTTTACAATTACATAAATCATTTTTAATGAGAAAGTATTTTTCAAAGCATGTAATAATTGGAAAAGAGCACTGACCAATTTCTTGACTTTCAATTATTTAAATTAATTTTTGAAACAGATTCTCTAAAAATATTTCAATTAATTTTTTAATTAATATAATATTAATTTAATTGAAAAAGTATGGTAAAACTTTTTTCAATTAGAACTATTCAGCTAAGGCATAATAAAACATTTCTCTAAAAATTTCAATAATCCAGTTCATCAAAAATTGAGATGGCTTTCAATTAATTTAATAATTGACTCAATTATTCATATGATCCAAAAACAACATTTTCTAACAATTTTTTTTATAAATATTAGTAATTAGCAATTGAAACTTTAGTAATTGAATATACAATTTTCATCGTAGATTGAATTACAACAATACAATTAATTGAATCAGTTTTTGTAATTGAAATCATATTTTAGTTTTTTCTAATTGTTTTTTTAAATCCAATCAACAATTTTGTTTTTCAATGAATTTGAGCTAAGATTACAATAAATTAAATATAGTACTTCCTTGTATACTTTTTTATTGTATATTATGCTGAAGATTTTAATTGAATTTTCAAATAAATACCGAAATCAATGTTTATACACAGAAAAAAAATAAGTTTCGATATATTGATAACAAAATTATTTAAGAAAAAAAATAGAAATTAAAAAAATGCTGACATTGCTGGAATACGAACCCGGGCTACCCGGACGTAAAACATGCTATCTACAGCGGAGCCATATCCCTGTTATTTTTTTATGAGATAAAACTTGTTTTACGTACTTAAGTATAAAAAGAAAAGAAATAACCGACATCGGAAAGAAGTACATACAACGAAATATTGTATTAAGTTAATAACAAATGTTATTGAAGTTCATATTTTTTTTTTCAATAACATGTTTTTATTGAACATAATTCTTGTCTATTTTTTTTCTGTGTAAGCAACCTTTGGTACTTTGAACAAGTAAACTTCCCCATAATGGACATGTTAATATAAAGAGAACCAATTTGTAAACTCTCCACTACTCTCAGGTGTTCAATACATACATATATAAATTTTTTTCATGCTATCATTATTTTAGTTTTTTATATTATTTTTCGCCATAAGATTCTCTTATGACGTTTAGACTTTTTTTGCGGTTTTATGTGTGTGAGTGTTATACGATTTCCATGTTTTAGTATAAAACGCGTGCTCGAGACTTTTCTGTTAGTAGGTCAGTAGTGATCTTCTTCACTAAACAACAACAAAAACGACATCAATATATTCTAAGATATCAGCAACTCTACTAACAGCAATGATACAAATAATAACAACAACCAATCTACAACACACTTACACACATTTTCATACCCTGCAGATAATATTGGACTACGTGGTAAATTTTAGCTATAAAGGAATAGTAACAACATGGTCCTACACAGAAAGAAAAACGCCGTACTAAATTCAAGTATTTTCTACTTACTTTGAGTAAGACTAATTTAAGTACGAATAACACTAAAATGTACTTAAGTCAAGACGAAAACGGGATAATCACGTAAAAAATCTTGAATTAATAACAAAATACTTAAATTCTGTACAAAATTCTTATTTTAAGTACTACTATTCGTATAAACTTTTTACACACTCGTAGTGTGTTTGTATTTGTTTCCTTGTTGATAGCTTCAGTCGCATGTTGTGCTTATGTTGTTGTCTTGTTGTTGGTGCACGAACAAACAGAGGTTCGTGCACTGCCGGCTAATAGCATACAAACGTCGTTTTACATGTTGCTGGCTTATAGCGGATTTTAGTCGTCGTTCTTTCTATACCGAGTTAGCTGAGTTGTCTAATGCGTTGGCTTACAAAACATGATGAGTTAAGTTCAATACCAGGAATGAACAAAAAGAAATTTAGATTAAAAGAAGTAAGTAAAAATATTAAATTTATATAAGTAGTAAAAATAAAAATGCTCAAGTCTGTTCCAGGATTATTAAATAAGTAAAAGTTAGCCTGATTCGGGATTGATTCAAGCACGCGCGGTATTTATTAAAGTACGCAGTTCATTGTTTTCTAAATCTGTCTATTAGTTTCAGAGAAGTCGTAAAAGTTTAAGCCTAAAATAAAAATTTCTTAAAAAATTTTAAAAAGCTCTCTCACTAAATTGTGAAAAAAATCAAAAGTTGTGCACTAATTTCAACGAAAAAAGGCCTATTTCCTTTAAAATATATTAATCTACATGATACTATGCAAAATATGGGATCGTTGGTGTATTTAAATTTTTTTTATGAAATTTTATAAACAAAAATTTTTAAAATTTTTTATGAATCATTTAATTTTTAAGCTTGAACTTTTACAATATCTCTGAAGCTAATGGGCAAATTTAGACACTGTTCACTCGGTGTAAAATTAATTTTGTTGTTGAATTTTGGTTTTTCTTTTTTACTGAATAGGGCAAATCCTTCTCTAGTTATGCTAATATATTTCGTGTAAGTGCCTCCATTTTTGACACAACGGTGTATCTCGAAAACTAGAGCTGATAAAAAAATGCGAGCGTAGTTTCACGTTCAGCGGCCAAAATAACTAAAGAAGCAACTACAAGTTCTAGGGAATGAAAAAGTTTACCGAAATTTGTAAATTTATGGGTGTTTTTGTTTGTTATTTTAATAGTTATGGGCTATTCCATACTTTGCTGTTTATTTTGTTAAATATGCGGAAAGGCAAAAGTTGTTGAAAACTTCACAGACAAAAACTTTTTAGATTATTTTTGTAAATACTAATATCCTGTTCAGACATGGATTTTTGATTGAGACAATTTAATTTTAATTGAGCAATTAAATTTAGTGTTCACATATAGTAAATTAAGCTTACTGAACTAGCATTTGACTTGCCAATGGTGTTATAAGTACACAGGTGGCCGCACAAGGGCAACGAATAATAAATTAGAACAAAAACTAGATAATGGTTGTCAAAAAAAATACACTTGTTTGAAGTAGCTTATGCACAAAATTACCAGAGCAAAAAATAATCATCTGACGTTATATTGCCATCTGTATACTTATTACACAATGGGCTTGCCACTGTATACAATTTTTGCTTCTCACTGAACATACTTCGCAGTAAACATACTTGTCACAAAGGGTTGCATTTCGAACTTTACTCAATTTATGAAACAATTAAGTACTAATTGCTCAATTTAGTAGTTGAAGCCTTGTATGGTAAATTGAGCTCAATTAAGGCCTTAATTGCATAAATTTCCTAAATTGTGCAATTAAGGTTTATGTCTGAACAGGGTATAAGCTATGCTAAGTTATGAGACATAAAACTAGAAAAAGAGCGTGCGACGCGACGCGCCTTAATCTCAACTGATTGACCTGAAATTTTTTTAGGGTATTTTTTTATAAAAACCCATGGATTTGGGGCATGAGACTTGAAGAAATCCAAATTTTAACATTTTATGACCACTCTAATGGAGTATATTTTACATGCGTGTATGGACTCCTCGCGTTATCTACAAGGTAATGTTCAAAGACACATTTATTAATATTTGATTCTACAATTTCTTTTCTAGTTAAATAAATGGAGAAAAAGCTGAAGTTGACGTTATTTAAGAAGACCAATACCAAAAAGAATATTGTCAATGAAAATAAGATTTTTAGTGTCTACAATGAGTATTTGTTATTAATCAGTTTTTCAATTACATTGAAAATTGTGTAGATTTATTCTGTAAAAGATCTTGTGTATTAAATTATATCTATATATATCTATTTCTTAATGAATAGTAGTAAGCATAATAAATTATATTTTTATTAATTTAACATCTGTTAAAATTATATCATTGCATAGAAAAAATTTCAATTTGAAATATACACACACAAAAAATTGACAAGAATTATGTTCAATAAAACCATGTTATTGAAAAAAATATGAATTTCAATAAAATTTGTCATTAACTATTTTGGCTTAAGTTCGATTTTAATTTAATTTTTCAATTAAATCATATTTTTATTTAGAGATAAATGTGAAGCATGTAGACCAAGAAAATTTTGACTGCGCGGAGGGTTGAACTGACGTTTCGATAGCTCCCGCTAATCTCATCAGAGTTCTTTACCGCTTAGCCCACTCGACCAAAGACGGGTGTTTGCAGTAAAGAGCTGAATATCATCTACTTTTAATAAATTCATACTGTCACTCTTAGAGCTGTATTTCTTTTGATAGTTATTGATATTCAGTTTTTCTTTGTCTTTGTATTAAGGTTTTTTTTATTATTTCTCTATTCTAGTATGAATTATCATTGATAATTACAAGTACTAGTGTGTGAATGTTTGTCTGTTCAGTTTTATTTGAACATGTACATCCTTTTGGTAGGTGCCTTTAGAGTTTAAAATTAAGTTATGAGTTTAGTCGAACTGTATAAACAACTGAACAAACAAATATTCACACACACTAGTACTTGTAATTATCAGTGATAATTCATACAAATAATAAAAAAAAGCTTAATACAAAGACAAAGAAAAACTGAATATCAATAACTATCAAATGAAATACAGCTCTAACAGTGACAGTATTAATTGATTAAAAGTAGATGATATTCAGCTCTTGACAGCAAACACCGGACTTTGGTCGAGTGGGCTAAGCGGTAAAGAACTCTGATGAGATTAGCGGGAGCTATTGAATCGTCAGTTCAACCCTCCGCGCAGTCAAAATTTTCTTTGTCTAAATGCTTCACATTTATCTCTAAATAAAAATATTATTTAATTGAAAAATTAAATTAAAACCGAACTTAAGCCAAAATAGTTAATGACAAATGTTATTGAAATTCATATTTTTTTTCAATAACATGGTTTTATTGAACACAATTCTCGTCTATTTTTGTGTGTGTATATTGCAAATTTCGATAGCGAGAGCTATCGAAAACGTTAGTTCAGGCCTCCGCGCAGTCAAAATTTTCTTTGTCTACATGCTTCACATTTATCTCTAAATAAAAATATAATTTAATTGAAAAATTAAATTAAAATCGAACTTAAGCTATTTTCGCACATATTCATTGACTGACTGACTCACTGACTCCCTGACTCATCAATTGTACCAAGTAAAAGCTTAGAAAAAATAACTCAGATCTCCACAAAAATATAAATGTGAAAATAAGGCCAAGTTCCTATACAAAAATTTCGGCCGTAAAAAGTACTACATTAAAATAAGGACGAAGTTCCTGATAGGTACAATACCATATCATTTCTAGGCAACCTGTTTGCTTGGCAATATTTTTTTGCCTTTCTAATATGGGAAAGAATTATGGGAAAAATGTTGCCAAGCTTGCAGGTTGCCTAGAAATGAGATGGTATTGTACCTGTCAAGAGCTTGGCCCTTCTTTTGATCTCAGTACTTTTTACGGCCGAAATTTTTGTATAGGAACTTGGCCTTATTTTCACATTTATGTTTTTGTGGGGATTCATTCCACTATGATTTGTCAAAATTTTCAGGTGTCTTTATGCATCAATTTTGTTTTGTTGGAGCCCAAAGGGAAAGCAAATACCTTTGGTTTTTCTAGATGACTTTGTTGTAAAGTGATTTTATAATGGAAAATGTAGTGAAAAAACGATATCCTTAGAGTTTTAATTTTAAACAGTCATAAGTTCTTTGTCAGAGAATTATGATCACCTCCCTCATTATTGCCTAACTGAAAATAGCCCTCTATAATAGCATGTACCGATCCAAAACCACAAAGTTAGTTCCAAATTTCAGTTTTAAGTTCTTAAAAAATACTCCTGTTCAGTAGATTAGAACTACAATGATAAGAACCACAATATTTCTTCTTCTATTTACAGCTTTAAAGGAATAATTTCTAATAAAATTAAAAATAAATGCAAAAAAAGATAAAACATATCTTTGAAAGTTCTATGCTGTTGTTGATGATGAGTTTGACGAAAATACAAACTTTTTATAAACATTTCGACAAGTCTCAAGTACAAAACTGCAATTGTGAAAATGAATAACAATTCAAACGAATACTTTAACTGATGATAAATTGTTTATTTGATTTTGTTGGATTTTTTATTTGTTTGTTTATTTTCCTAAACATATTTAGTGGGTTGTTAATTTAAACATGACGTTTTCCTTATAGTACTATTTTGAAAAATGTTACTTTAAGAGTTAGAAAGCTGTGAGAACAAAAATTACAAGATGTTGTCCGTATGTTGTTAAATATTTCGTAATAAATTGCTGTTAAATTTATGGCATAATCGTTAAAAAGTAACTGAAAAATAATATGAGATGAAGGCATTACGTTTGTTTAAATATTTGTTTTGGTTTTTTAATAAAAAAAAGACACTATTCATTAATGAGGCATGTATTTGACTAGGAATCTACTGTGAGAATTTTTAACTTTAAATTTTGTAGGATATGAAGAAGGAATTTTACCTTAATGATACAGCCCTTCCTTAGAGCAAACTCAAATAGCGCCATCAGAGTTATTACTAAAAAAAATTGTTTTACAGAAAACGAGCTTAAAGACTAGTTTCAGGCAAGCCAACATCATGATTTTTTCTGATGTGCATTGGTGTGTTATTGTGTTGGACTGTTAAAGTGATGAAGGCATAGCACTGATCACTTTGGCAGTACCGGTAGCGATTAATACTAACATAGCCTAATGCACTTGTCAAAAAATTAACAAAGAAGTCCCACAGCGCAGTTCCAGTATTGTCCTGTATTATAGATTTAAATCAGTGGTGTTCAAACTCTCAATTCCCTATGCACTCGTGCATAGACGGTTTAGACTCACAGCCTATCTACACATTTAGCCGCGAAGCACACGCGCACGACCAATCACATAATGTGATAGTGCATGTATGAGCGACACTGATTTAAATAAAAAACTTTCAGCGAAAGTTTTTTCTGAACATGATTTTTTAAATTTTTAGTTTAACTAAAGATATCATTTTTTAGCAGTAACCACACAATTGATATAATATTAATTATAGTTGTAATGAAATTTATGTCTTTATTCTAGTGATGAGCAGTGTATATTAGGGTGACCTTTAAAATTAAAAGTAGATTTCTTTCAGCCCTTTCAAATTTAGGAAAAACCATAAAATATAATATTCTGGCCTCATAACTTCAAAAATATTAATTTCACAAAAAAGTTTTGTAAAATAAAAAATTTTGCTTCTGAAGTTTACAATATTTTTTACTAAAACAACTTTTCTCTAAATCTCATAGTTAACAAGCTCCACAAAAAATTTTCTGATATCAGTTGTTTATTTTAATGCTACCTTCGCCTACCAGCTTATGACAATTAAAAACACCAGTTTACAAGGGTTTAGACAATTAAAAGTTGTTTCTTATGTTATTTAGGGTGCTGAGTCTGAATCTGTAGTCGGTTTATTTATTTTTCTTTTTTAGGCAAATTCCAAAAATTTTCCACCAAGGAGAAAATTTTGAGGTTATCAAAACTGTTCATATATGTGACGCGCAAAATAGAAAGGGACCTAAGGGTAAAAACCGGTTGAGCGGGTTGGTATTGGTCTCATTTGAAAGCGACACATCTCATGACGTCAGGAACGTGTTGGTCAACCTTGAAAACGCGCGTAGGTCGTCCCTACCTTTTGTTTTGTGTAGTTGGTTTTACTGTTTTCTACCTAGCGCGCTGTTTCCATGAGTTTGATATCAGTTTTGCTCACGTTTTTTCGAATCCAGGTTTATTTTCTGAAATTATTAATTGTGAATTATAATAAATACTCATTTATAATTCTTTTAAATCGTGAGTATCACTCTGTTAGTACGAAAATTTTTTTCACATAGCCTTATTATATTATTCGCGAAAATAATTTAAAACTAATAACATTCTTACTGACTGTTTTAGGATGAAATGGTGGACGAATGCGAAGAAGTAGATTTACTTTATCGCTTCCCTGATGACGAGGATGATGACGATCACTTCTCAGAATTATCGGATAGTGACTCTGAAGATGATACCGATAATATGTACTTTGATAAATTTGATCTTGATTTACGCGAAGAAAAGGTAGTTGCTCGACTGTATGGTTCAAAAATACCCCCGTGTTGTTCAAATCAATGCAATGAAGTGATCCCTAAGAAGATACGTCTTTCATGAATTTGGATAAGGAATCCCAAGATTTAATTATTCTCGCACATCTGGCAGCTCACCGTGCAATGCTCATGTCAAAAGTTGGTGATCGATCGCGAGCTATGAAGAAACGTTACAATCAGATATATTATTTTCGAAGTTTGCCGATATGCCGTGATATGTACTTCTTCCTGTATACAATGGGAATTAAACGCTACAAAAATCTAATCGAACATTACGACAAAAATGGTGTTTATCCACGCGAACATGGCATGACGAATAAAATTAATCGTACAGATGCTTTAACTACTTTGGAAAAAAAGAAATTGTTTCATTTATCTGCCGTTTTGCTGAAACTGTTGCTATCACTTTGTCGTTATTATCGTTTATTGAAACTTCCAACTACTGAAAGTAAGACTTGTGTTTACACTAGACACACCAACAGCGTCGAACCGGGTGATAAAATCGTAAAACTTCGCACTTTCCAAACGCTTTGGAAGAAATATTGTCCCTACATCGTTACTATGAAGCCGGCATACGATTTGTACGAATTGTGTCGAAATCTTGCAAAACATGCTGTTAATACAGTAAACGTTACTGAAATTGAAAAAGAAGCGGCATTGAAGGTGTATTCTGATCATTTGCAATCTGCCAGCACTCAGCGAGAGTACTATAACGACTTGAGAACATTAGTCAAACCTGATCCAAATGCCATGTATCCAGATATTCCAGAGGAGGATTATCTAGTAATATCTATGGATTATGATCAAAATGTTAGCTTTCCGTCGGTTCCACAGCAAATAGGAACTGCATACTTTAAATCAGGTCGCAAAACAGCAATTTTCGGAATTACAAACGAACGTCAAAATGTTCAACACATCTTCTGTATTGACGAAAGCGATTCCATTGGAAAAGGTCCGAATTCAGTAATATCAATGCTTGATTAATACCTACTAGAAGTGCATTCAACTAAAAAATTAGTGATATTCGCTGATAACCGTGTTTCAGAAAATAAAAACAATGCGATTATACGATATTTACAACACCTTGTCGATACTTCCAGATGTGAGTCAGTTGAATTGAACTTTTTGTTAAGCGGACATACAAAGTTTTCACCTGATCGTTTATTCGGAGTTTTCAAATCAAAATATGCCCAAACTAATGTCGACTGCTTCATGGATGTAGTTGATTGTGTTAGAAAATCATCTTGTAATGGATTTAATGTTCCTGTACCTATTCGACTTCCAAACTCAAGTGAGCCTGTTGGTGAGAGGAAAAAATGGGACGAATACTTCTCCACTAAATATAAAACTTTAATTGGAATATCGAAGTATCATCACTTTGTATTTATTGCTCAGTCACCAGTGCAATGTAAACTGCTTGCGAATTCAGCCATCATAAATGAAAACGTACATCTGAGTAGCAATACCAGTTTCGATGACAAACCAATTATAATTCCGTCACCAGGGTTATCGATGAAGCGTTAATGGTACTTGTCTAAGGAGATCCGGTGTTTATGTTTTGACGATTCAAAAAAAGATTCGGTTGCTCCTCTTCCTTTGGTCTCTGGAAATGGAAACGAAGAGGAAGATTCGGTGGAAGTGGACAATCCTCAAGAAGTGGAGGCAGCAGACGTTAAGAAAGAATCGAAAAAAAAATAAAGGACCGGTACCGTCAAGTTCTAAGGAACCGATGCGCAAGAACCGTCGATTAAAATGATTTTTCTACTTTTTTTAAATTGTTCATAAGGAACAAAATTAATAAATAAATGAAAATAAATAAATTTTACCGTTAGGTCCCTTTCTATTTGCGCTTAGAATCGTCGACTTCAATTTCATAAAACGCGCATATCTCTGGGAGGGAACACTTTTGGGGCATGGGATCGGTCTCATTCGATGCTCAGATGTTGTCCTCATCAAAAAAAGGGAAAATTGATTTTTTTTACCCTTAGGTCCCTTTCTCTATGCATTATTATCTATTACTCCACTAAACACTGTTTTCTTGTAAATTGTATAATTAAAAAGTTATAGCTACTAAGAAAATATGTAGCGTTCGTCACGTAGCGTGCGTCACAAAAGGTACACGGCTTTTGATAAAAAACGGCAACAATTTTTGGTTGCAAATAAGTTGATTTAGAATTCTCTAATATTCGTCTTTCTTTTATGATTTAGATTTTAGGTGCTTTATTGTGCAAAGTTCGCTAAAAAATACGAAAACACACTTCAACTTTCAAAGTTACTTACACTTTTTGTAGCGTGCATCACAAAACTTTGTGATCAATTATATCGAAACAAATAGTTGTTAAAAAAATTATGTAGTATGCCATTCGAAAATACAATTAAGTCCCACTTAACACTATGCATAAGTTGAAAGACCCAAAAATTTGCCCATATATTTATTTCAAAAATGCAAAAGTTGCGCGATTAATGTTAATGTAACTGGAGAATGATTTATCTTATTCAATTAAAAAGAAACTCAATAACAATATTTTCTTTAAATGGGGCGGACATTGTTTTTTAATCTGTTCAGTAGTTTCAGATATAACATCGAACTTGTGGCAAAAATTTATTTAAAAAAAATTGTTTGAAAAACATTCATACAAAATAAAAAATTAAAAAAAATCCTTATATTTTTATTGGCAAGCCCTATTTCATTAAAATCGATCCACAACCTTTGATTTTATTCACTATCAAATCCGGGAAGTCCAATAATAAAAGTCACGATTTTCATACATCTGTAAAATCTTAATTTGTGCAATTTTTATCAATTGAGTTCCCTCACTTATTAGTGTAAAAAATCACAAGATTTAGATCGATTTTAATTAAATATGGATCGTTTTGAGAGGTCAGATCTTATCCCCAAAAAATAATATCTGAAAATTTGGCAAAACTTGAGAAAAAAATGGTGTCATATAGCTAAGGGCCACCCTAGTGTACATACATAAATAAGTTTGCATCGATAATTTTTTGCCAAAGATTTAACACACAATGCATGTGATTTAAAATAAGTTAAAGTACCAAATAAAACACAGAAAACCGAATGAAAATTTCTTCACACACTAACGCCGCCTAAAGGTAAAATTAAAAGCGAAGAAAAAGACAACGACTAAGAAGAGATGTTAGTTTTCGAAAGAAACAAAGTTTCTAAATGTTAAGCTTTCTTTTATTTTTAAAGACAACAAACGTGTGTGAAAAAGGTTTTCTATCGGTATATAGCGACTTCGACACTCGCATTTTAATGGTTGTTGTATCTTAAGAAAGATTTCAAATAAAAATGTACGAAGCCGATTATGCATTTATTTTTGACAGCTTGTTGCCTTCTGTTCTGAACGAACTGGAGAAACTTTATTTAGCTCCCCTTCCCCCAAAAGAAAAATTCCTAGCTGCCCCGATGTATAGGGTAATTAATAGTTTTCATGATAGGGGTACCCTTCTCCATAGTCCTACTCAGTTTTAGGCTAATAATCCACTTGGGATTTTATAAATATCCAAAGTTGAATTTTAAATGTGCTGGTATTAAAGACGTGCACCACTATACCACAAAGTATTACTAAAATATATGTACTATTTTACTATAAGTATAAATGATGGAATGAGTGTAAATGATATTGTATGATTTTATTCTACGCACACATTCTACGTATACTTAACAATAAGAGCATTGGATAAGAAATTTTCATGTTTTTTGTTTTAAAATATCTGTTGCACCACCGATATTTTAAAATAATTGTTAGTACAACAGATAATCTGTGTGCGTATGTTTCATACATATAAAACACATTCACATACACTGCATGTGCACATTTATTGCTAGCTTACAACAAGAGTTAATGCTTTTTGGTAGGTACATCACAATGCTGTGCTTTGTTATTGCTGTTTTTGTTGTCTATTTTGATGTTCGTTTTAGATAGCCGACCAATTGCGAACAAACTTCGTTTTGCATGACAAATTTGCCTGTTTATCCAATAAGTTAGTTATTGTACGACATCAATATCTGTTAATATTCGTTTGGGCGAAACATAGGAAAACAAATGTGTTTTTCTTAGTCTCTCTGTATCCACTCATATCTATTATACTTCCGCACATAACAATATCACCTAATAACGGAAACACTATATTACTTATCAATATGCACTCATAATAATTAACACACAGAAACTGACATAAACAGATGTATCTGTGCACGTGACTAGCTGGTATCAGTAGGAACTTTAAACACTTATAACTTCCGAATTATCGAACCGATTTTAATGCAATAAATATTGTGGTCATCTGTAAGCAAATACCTTTCAAATGGTATATTTGTTGTATCAATTGCCTGTAATATATACAACTAAAAGGGATCCAACATAATCGTCTTGCCTATTTATTATAAAATTCATTTTTTAATTATCTTTTTTATCTCCTATTAAATCCAAATGAATTAAGTACATAGTAGGGATGGGCAAATATATCGATATATCGATATTTTCTTAAAAATATATCGATATATAACGTCGATATTTTTAATTTCGATGTATCGATATATCCATATTTTTTTCTAAATATATCGACAGTAAGAAATTCAATATTTTTTTAGCTTTGGTTTTGTTTTTCTTGCAATTTTTAAAAACATTTCGGCACAGTCTTCATCAAATAGAATATTACTAACAAAATCTTTTGTTTGATTTATAACATTTCGTCTATTCGAAAAGTTATCGTTCTGTGTGTGTAATTTTGTTGATGTATATTCCATGAAATATTGGTGGAACCGTAAGGATCTTCGAAATTAACTCTTTCCAGCTTAATCATTTATAAGAAAGGTACTTTTTTGCTTTATTAAAAAAAATTTATAATTACGTATGAATTATCATTGTTGACAAAATATCGATATTTCGATATATCGATATTTTTTATTCGATATATATCGATGGCGATCGGTATTTAAAAATATATCGATATATATCGATATATTTTTTTCACATCCCTAGTACATAGCACAGTATTTCAGATTCATCCTGGCCTAGGATTGTATGGAAATTTGTGGAAGTGATACTTTTTCCATCACAACCTGTTCCTGCATGGGTGCCTCGCTAGGCTAGTGGGTAGTATGCTAGCCTATCAGTGTGGAGGTTGTGGGTTCAATTCCCACCATAGACTCTGGTCTGTTTCACTACAATTGTGAAGGTCTTTGTTATTATTCTCGTTTAAATTAAGTTATGATATAATCTGTAATTGTATTTGTAATATTTAGTAAATAAATAAATAATGTTCATGCATTGTGTAGGGTATTTGCATAAACGAAACTTTTTGTTGTATGCAACTTCTTGTTATTGAATGTAAATATATGTAAAATGCAAGTGTGAGTATCTGTGTATGTTATTACATTGGTGCATAATGATTAAGTGGCAAAAGTGCAACTTATAATGAAATTGGAAGTTGTGGGAATGTCCTGACTGCAGTCAACTCAAGATGAAGTTAAACTAAAATGTATTGAGCTCTTAAGAGTGTTGTGTGTGACTTTTTTGGTTAACTTTTTTATTTTGTTTGCTTGTGTTGTCTTGTACATTTCTTTTATATTCATGTGCTTAAATACAAAACTGGCGGGTGGTCTGCTGTATATGCGGTTGTTGTTGCCGCTGCTGTGGCTTCACTGTTGCCATATGTGTGTGTGTGTACGTTTGAATATACACCCAGTGGTAAATGAAACGAAGTACCTAGATAATAATCAATGATGTCAGGATAACCTTCTAAAGCTGCCATTACACTGTCTGAGTTTTCGTCTGATTTCAATACGTAAAAGTGAAGTATCGCGTCTAATATAGAAGTTTTCATTTTTCGTCTGAACTCAGTTGAAAATAGAACCTATTCCATTTTTGTTTAATATACAAAATGAGCTTTAAATGTCATATTCTTGAAGTTAGCTTTTGAAATTAGACGAAAACTCAGACAGTGTAAGGACGGCATAAGCAAGCAATCTAAGTACTTAAATTGTAATGTACATGTAACCTAACATGTCAAAATTTCGTTGTATTTCATAGAATTTATTCCTCATATGTACAAAGTAAAACATTTTGGCATACTTTTGGGCTATATTTAAACTACAAGCTCGCTTAATGTTCCACTTATTATGTAATCGCACAGTAGCGACACGTACTGAAATCGTAGATTACTTTTTAAGCGATAGCGCATTGATTTAACAGGCTATGACAAGCTTATGTTAAATATAAGTAGGAAAATAAGCCAAAGCGTCACCACTACACACAGAATAATTTCAATGTAAAATCATCGAAAACCAGGTTAATTTAACATTTCTAGGTAGTGATTTTGCTTCAAGGTGTTTCATGTTAATTCAACATGATTTACAATAATCTTGAAAGAACATTTATCCTTTTGAATTAACTTTATTTCATGTTGATTTAATATTCCAGTACAGTTAAATCACGAAGTTAATATTGAAATAATACGATAAATCATGTTGAACCAAAGTTATTCCGAGTTGAAACAATGTGAATTTGATAATGGAACAACACGAAGAATTTTGTTGAATCAAAGTCATTTCAAGTTGAAACAACGTGAATTGGATATGGAAACAAAACGAAGAATAATGTTGAATTAAAGTTATAAAAAGCTGAAGCAACATGACTTTAATGTAGCTATTCTATTAATTATTTTGCTTGCGTGATGTGTACTAGCATGGGCATCAGAAAACTTTATGTTATAGTTGGCTGCCCCAGCCAAGATTTGAGCTCGTGCCACCTGCATGATAGTCCACGCGCTAACCACTACAGGCACAACAGCTTCAAACTTCAAACTTTATACTAAATAAATACCATCGCACGTAAAATAGATTTAATTTTTTTCCAACATGATTTAAATAGCTATTTAACATAAAACTTATTTGAAATTAAAGTTAAAGTCACGTTGATTTAAAATGAAATGTAACGTTTATAACAAAGTTGGTTTAATAGTGAAAAGTTTTAAATCAAAGAGATTTAAGGTTAGATTAAGGTTTAAAATGAATGTGAAACAATGGTAATTTTAAACCAATAGCAGTAAGTTTTCGCTAGTAATTCGTTTTTTTTTTGTCTAAAAAGCCGACACATGTAAGATTAAACAACAACAAGTCACACAACTAAGCATAACAATGAATTGTAGCAATGAATAAAGCAAATAAACACTAAAACACTTAGGGCCATTATTACAACTCGGCTTGCTTCTACAACAAATTTATACTTGTTGTAGACTTGTGTGTACCTCTTATCTGTGCCATTGTAAATGATTACATATGTATGACGTTGCCACTTGTGCTCTGGTATAGCCATACTTTGAAAAGGATAATTTTTATTTTACAGGCAAGTTGTAATAATGAAAAATTGTTGCAGGTCAGTTTACCGATCACTTCTGCTAATCATGCCAGTAACTATGGGTACATTCCTAAATTCAGTAATTGTGCAAAAATCAAAGTCCTGCGCTCAAAACCCATCATTTAGCAATACTTTTCTTCGTCAAAGGTTTTCTTTCTCAAACAATTGACAGTGCTATCGCAGATTTTCGCAACTATGGCAGGATTTTTAGTAGTCTTGCAAAAGTTTGCATAACGGTTGCATAAATTTACTGCATTTACGAATTCAGCCTATCTAACACTTTACTGCTGAGTTGTAATAATGGCCCTTAAACGACAAATTATTTCTAGTAAATTTAATATGATGCTCAATCAAAGTGGCGTCATGTTGATTTTACATTCCTTTTTGATGTGTAAACATCTATACGCTAGGGGGTAAAAATCTTTTTCACAATACAATCAGAAATTTTGAGTAAGATTAATCTTACCTGAGTAAGATTAATATTACAATTGTAATAACGCGGTGTGAGCTGTGTATGAGTGTATTAGTGTAATCATACGGACAACAAGAAGACAGAGAAACTTAACAGCTGCATAGAAATATACTAACACTGGTAAAGGGAGTCTCAAGGTCAAACTCCTGCAGTAAGGTCGTACGTTTGTTGGTTGGTGCTGTGTTGCCGTGTTTTTGAATTGAGTGAGTATTTCGGCGTTGCCGTTTTTGATTTTAGCCTGGAACTTCTGGGATTTAGGAGATTTTGTGTCCAGTTTTTCGAAATTCAGACCCGGTTTGTCTCGTTTTTTGAAACCAAGTTTTCTGAAAAAAACGGTTTTTCGGTTTTACCGAATTTGTTGCTGAACTTGGTGCGGTATTTGGCTGACGGTTTATTGACTGCGTTTGTCTTTGACTGTTGGTTATTTTGCTGTTTAACTGCGGTAATTCCAACTATTTTGTACGGGTATATTATTTTTTGCTGGTGGATAAATAATACTATTATTTATGTCTGCGGGGAAGCGGGAGGGCGATATACCTGGTGGGAGTGAGTCGGGTGTGGAGGAAGGTACGAGGGTGAAAAAGAAGCGGATGAAGCCCGGTTCGCCGAAGTTGAAACGGGTGAATGATGAGAAGAATGTTTCGGTAGAAAGTGAAATGTTTCATTACTAGATGTTTACACATCTCCCCTGTGATCGGACTCACATTATTTTTTTTCTGTGTGTAGCTGCTACTAAATATTGCTTACATCAGCGATTACGTAATGGGTATTTTTACCACTGGTCCATTATATTCGTTGATTGGTGATTTAGTTGAATGTGAAAATTTTTCCTAAATACTTGTTTTCTCCCACCGCCAACTAGCAACCTAACCAACCAACCAACCAAACATCCAAGCTACCATCTAGCCAAATAAGTTTACCACAGGCAATTCATTTATATGTACTCATGTTTCATCGTAATGATTTACATCATTATTATTGTAATTATCATTATCGTTGTCGTCATTTGTTATGAGCATCATTGAAAGCGGCAGCAGCAATACGTTTATGATCATCTCAAGCGAAAAACAGTGTTAAATCTTGTGTTGTCGTTGCTTGTATGTTCATTGACTGTATTTTTTTTTAATCCGAAAACAAGTTTTATGGAAATATTTTTTTTATTCCATTTTTTTAAAATTTAATGCATGTATTTTTTGTATTTTTTATATTTGGAGCTGAGAGGTTTTTTTTGGCAAATGATTGCGAAATTCAGGAAAATGACTTTTATATTTTATTTGATTACAATTTTTTGCGGCGCTTATCTTTTTTTTTGCACAATAAAGTAATAAAAAATATAATTGCAATAATCGAGTTGTTGCCAGATTTGATAAGTTTATAATCGAAATGATTTATTCATATTAGATTACACAAGTTTTCAAATTCGGGTAAAGTTTTGGACTGAATCAACTGAAAGTTCTTCCTCATGTAATATGGGGTGATGAGCTCGAATCTGCAGTCGGGTTTTTCTTGGTTCTAGTTTTCAAGATGTATATACATTTATTTATAAAATAAAACAGTTGCAAGACAAATGCTAACATAGCTGAAGAACGATTTGTCTAATTCAATAAAAAATCAAAGTTCGCCAACAATATTATTTAAGTAGTTTTCTAAAAAATTGTGTTCTTGAAAAGTTTATAAAAACTAAAACAAAAGACAAAAATTTCTTTATTTTTCTATCAGCAGCTATATAGGAGAGCGAAAAAACTTAATAAAACTTGAACAAATTGTTTCTTCAGCATAGTATCATTAATGCAGTCTTTATTAATGATATTACGCAGAAAAAATTGGTTTTATAATCGCAATAGTTTGCTCTTTATTAAGTTTTTTATCTCTCCTGAAAAAATTTCATTTAAATGATTATATGCCCTTTTGCATTTTATATGACGATATGTACATTAGGGTGACTCTTAAAAGTAAAAGTTGGATTTCCTCAACTCTCACCCCCTAGTTTGTTTAATATTGGTAAAAAATGATTCTGCCAAATATTCAGATCAATGGGTTTTCAGGATCTGGCGGCAAGTTACGTCTTATCCCAAACGATTGATCTGAAAGTTTGGCAGTATAATTTTTTTTATCAATATTCACCAAACAGAGGGGATGAGAGTAAAGAAAAGTTGACAAAGAAAAGTTCGCCATATAGTTAAATCTAAATTAGGGAATAAGAGAGATGAAACTTATAAAACAATAACATATATAACAATTTTTATATGTTTTCTCATTCTTGTACTTGGCAATTTTAATTCTTCAAAATTCCTGGAAGCTGGATATTTTTCTCGTGTTCTTCTGACGATGATGCTTTGCATATGGTTATGTAGAATTTTCAACTTCCTATATCTCGTTAATATGACTTTATACCGTACAAATATTTTGTTTCTGGATAGAGAGCTCCGCCTCTGCCGGTCCGAAGCCCGGATAAGAAAGCAGAGGAGAACATCGCAGTGGAAACTTTCCATGCAAGAAACACTGTAAAATCTGTGAAAACTTCATCCTAGGGAACCTCATATGGAAGCAGTCCTCTCAAAGCGGATATAGGGCAGCGATCCAATCACTCACTTCTCTGAATACTAACCAAATGGTTAAACCGAAATAGTAAAGAAATGAAAACAAAAATGGCTCGAAAAGCAGATTAACGACCAGGCGACGAAACAGGACTATTATCGATTATGGAACTTAAGGAGTAAAGGAAAAATAAAGGCAAAATAAAGGAACAAGAAGCGGAACTCGTAGACGAAATTAAGAAACTCTTAAATGTGTCAAAGCTAAAATTAAGAAAATTATCGTACTATACTCTGGAGTGGCGATGAAAGAAAGAGCTTAGGCAAACGAACGAATAATGTTTGCTCGATGAATCGAATAATTGAAGTCAAATAAGTCTGCGTTTACATTTTGCAATTTTTGTCACTGCAATTTTTGTCGTTTCTTCTTTAAAATTATATATGCTTTTACATTGTGCAACTTTTGTTGCTGCGATTCTTACAATTTATGTGTGTATGTGTGCACACAGTTTGTATAGTTTTATATTAAGAATGAGAGAACAAAACGAATCTAAGAGTACATGCATTTGTGCACCCTTTTGAATTCCTCCACCCCTCTTGCCGACATAGTAAGAATTGCAGCGACAAAAATCGCACAATGTAAACACAGTCTTATGTTCGATGAAACAAAAAATTTCAATTTCGATTAAAAATTTATTAGAGTAATTTAGGTCGATTAATCGAATAACTCAACTAAAAAAATATTATGTAAATTTTCCCTTTTTATTAAGCTCTTGCAGATTTTTTAATAAAAGCTGGCAACATTTTTTAAATTATGTGAAATTTGCTATTCAATTCAAACGTTATTTCATACTAATCATATTAAGGCCAAACAATCTGGCAACCATGATTAAAAGCCTCTAACTGAATAAATTAGCAAAAACAAACGTGTTTCTTTTTTGGAGTCTTATTTAGTTTTTTTGTTTCTCATAATTTTTCTTGTCTCTTTATTAAGAGGCGTATGTGTGAGAGTTTTTTCTTTCCTACCTCTTGGATCTCATTATAGTTGGGCGCTTCTTTTATTTCTTTCTTCTTGCCCGATTCTTGTAGATTGCTGTTGATTGTTTGATTGTTTGACTTTTAAGCTTTTTTGCTCTTCTTTTTGTTGCGGTAGTTGGTGTTGTTGCATTTAGTGTTGCTAATTTTTTTTATAAGTCTTTAAATGGTTTTACGTTAACATGATATTTAGGGTAACATAAGTGAAAGTGCAAAAAAAATAAAATAATGATAAACTCAATAAAAATAAAAATAAATTACTCTCTCACAAGTAAACCAACACACACACTCACTCATACTTTTCTTTGAATATTAAATATTATCAAAGACTAAAATGTAAATAATTACTTAGTTGGGTTGTGTAGCAATGTGGCGGAAGTAAGAGATTTTATTATAATCTTAACTTCTATGTTTTTTCATTAGTTAACTGTTTTTTTATTTATTTATTTTATTTATTATTGTATAATTATGTAAATGTAAGATATTTGGGCTGATAAGTTTTTATGGTTTGATTGCTTGTGAATTAAAAAATCAAAAGAATTAAGAAGCGAACTTGATTATTGCAACATACAATTTATATAGAAAAAGTTATTCTAATTTTTAAAACATTAATTTAAGAAGATACGTTTACAGCTAGAAGAACTAAGATTTTTTATAATTAAAGCGCTGAGAGTAACCAGTTTAAAAAATTAGTTTTATGTGCTCCTTCTATTGCTGATTACATTATTTTTTAAATATAATATTTTTTTTATTAAATTTTTGATTTTTCAAGAGGCTGCTACACCGATTTCATCATAATTTAAGAAGAGATAGTCCAATTTTATTACAAAAAATACATAAAAACTTGAAATGAAATTACATTTAAGTCAGTTTAATGTTATTTTTTACATACCCATTGGTTTCTGAATTAGTCAGGCCGCAATGGTGAAAAACATATATTTTTTATGGAAAATTGGAAAATTTTTAGTTTTTAAAAATTTATAAAAAATCGAATATGGCAAAAACTAACCAGTTTTACCAATTGATCATAAAGCCACATATAATACAAATAAAATAAGTTTTACTTCATGCAAATCGATTGATAAATATTGATTTTACTCACAGTAAAGTGAAGGCTCCTAAGTCATAGCAAATATTTACACTGCACAGCAAAATCAATTTTGTTCTAAGTAACAAGGTTCTAACGACTGATTCTGGCAGAGGCCACAAAAAAAAATACATAAGTGTATCGGCGTTTTGAAAGTTTACTTCTCGGACTCATTTTAGGAGGAGCTAAATTTACCACCCTTTTGCACATAGCACAGTGGTTTGTGGCAAAAAAAAAATGGAAATAATTCAGTATCTTCTATATTTCTACTGGAAACCAGCAAATTATTAAATAAGTGTGTACATTGTACGCGCTATAACAGACAAAGTATTAGACTTTTGTTTAGAACATTTTATATAATTTTAAAGGTAGAGACCTGTAGATTAAGATGTTTTATTTGTTTTTAGAGTTTCGCAAAATTTGTGGTCACTTAAGGAAAAATATCAAACATTTAGTAAAATTTAAGGTTTTTCGTTAATTTTTTAAATCTTTGACCCGCAATATCTTAAAAACTACTTGAGATACCGCTATGAAATTTTCAGCGTTTAAGATGGTATAGTTACTAATAAAAAACAGTAAGAAGCTTGAACCAAATACAATTCGAAGTAAGTTCGTTTTAGTAATAACAAAAAGTCATATGAAAATCTGACTTTTTTCGGTATTTTTCCTCTCCTGACTATACTAGTCGCGGGGGCCATTATCGCCTATCAAATATAGCTTTAAAATTCCGGCTGAGAAGGTAAGATCGCAGCTTTGCAATTTTTGTGCCACCCACTCATGCAAACAAGAAAAATATTTTTAGAAATGATCATATTCTAGGGGTTACTGTGGGCGAACTATTATAGATAGAGCTTAGCTTTTTAGCTTATTAGCTTGGTTTTTTTATGCTCTAGCCAAATCATGTTAATTTTGTTTAATTTCTTAGAAGAAATTTATTTTTTATAATCAAAATACTGATAGTAACTTTTTGACAAAAAAATTACAAGAAATCAACTTTTTTTTAAGTGTAAAATTGAAACTGCTGCCATTTCTCATTCCATTAAGATAAATTGATTCGGTAACTTTTTGTTGAATTGTGCAGATTATTACTCAATTTATTGGTATAATTTTGCGACTTAAGACAATTTCACAGTTTAAAAAATACCAGAATAAGATCGCCAAATTTGCAAAATTTTTTTTTTGCAAGGCCTTTAACTTTTGAACCATCAGAGAGAAATTCAAATCGTAAGTGAGGCAAATGTAGGCCTTTGATAGCAAATTCCAAAATGGGAAAGGGTTTGGAAATCGGACAAGCAATGTAATTTTGGCGATTTTTTTAAAGTTTGTCATGCCCGAGCTTACCAATTTTGGGAGCCCCTGGAGCCCTTGGAGCCCCTGGAGTCTCTCTCGAAGGAGCCAGCACCCCAACCTCTTCAAACTTAAGACAGACAACATCTCAGCTATAACCATGTAAAACTTCATGTCACTGGCTTCAGCAGTTACGAAGATACTGAATTATTTCCATTTTTGCCACAAACCACTGTGCATAGTTATACTGACACGGCATAGGATATCTTGTAGGGCTTACGTTTACGAAGTGTTAGAGGGGAAAAATTTTCTACGAAAATATCGACCGTGTTATTTTAGATAAAAGTGCTGAACACATCTTATACCTTCAACGCAAGGCATACAAGGTACCCTGTTCCGAGTCAGTATAATTATGTGAAAAAGGAGGGGAAATGCAACTCCACCTAAAATGAATCTTAGATGTAAGCTTTCAAAACGCGGATACATGTTTATCTTTGTTTTTTTTTGGTGACATCTATCAGAATCAGCTATTTGAACTTTGTTATTTTAACAACAGTTGATTTTGTTGTTCGGTATAAATATTCACAAAAATCAGGTGATTTCACGTTATTATGAATAAAAACTATATTTATCAATCGATATTCTTGAAATAAACCTTATTTTATTTGTAGTATATATGTGTCTTTATGATTAGTTAATAAAACTTCTAAGTTTTTGTTATTTCCAATTTTTTATAACTTTTTAAAAATCAAAAAATTTCCAATTGTGCATAAAAAATATATGTTTCACAATTTGGTCTGAATAATTTCAAAAATCTGGTAGTATATAAAAAATAATATTGAAACGGCTAAAAAGTAATTTTGTTTCAAGTTTTTTTTTTAGAAATTTTTGTAATAAAATTGGACAACCGCTTCCCAAGTTATGATAAAATCGAAGGGATCAGCCTTTTCTAAAATCCCAAATTAAAAGAAAAAAAAAATTATGCATAGAATTTAAAATTTCGACTGTTGCTGTTGTAAAGGGTCCGCATAGCACATCAAACAATTATAGTGGTACTCCTTGCCATTTTTATTGTTGCATAGTATTACCATTGCTTTGTATACTAGGGAGTTTTTGGACAAATTCTAGTTTTTTTCATAAACATTTTTGACGCATGTTTAAACTAGAAAATTAAAAGGTCCATATATTTTTTTAATTCGAAAGTCATATGTTGTGCCTCATAGCACACTCAGACTCAAAAAAAATTGAATACTTAAGATTTCACATATAAATTGAAAACTCCAATAGAAAATGTTTTTAATAAAAATACATTCAAGTATGTATAAAACGGCCGCTAGATCGCCGTTGAAGAGGATTTTTTTGGCTTTTTTCAAGAAAAAAGGCAAAATAACCCATACAGCAAAGAGCTAGATGGTTAAAATTAGGGATGTAACGAATACCGATACCGATACCGATATATCGGCGATACTTCAGATTTTCCGATACATCGGTATCGGCGATATTTTACTGTCGATACGACGATACTTTTAAAAAATTTTTTCAGAGTTTTTTTTAACAAATAATTTATTTTTGTTCGATTTTACCATGATTTTATTCACTTCGTTATTTTTTAAATCTTATTAATATCAATTTTAAAAATTAATAATATTTTATGCTGTTATTTTGTAAAAAAATTATATATATATTTTTTTAATTTTACCATGAATTCAAATTCAAGTCGTTTTTTAAATCTTATTCCAGCAAAAAAAAAGAGATACTCCAAAGAAGACATGAAAATGTAGAATTCGCGATCTGGAAGTATTGCAAATTTGGATAATTTCTAATTAGTTTTACATATCCTTACCATTGCAAGAAGTTCTGTTTTTCGATTACCAATCATCGAATTGAAAGCGATGCTAGGACAAATTTCTTTTTCGGTATTCTATAATGATTTTTCCTCAAGGAAAAAGGATAAAAAATTACCCATTTTCACAATTTGTTTATGCAAATTTAAACTCAGAACAGTGTTTTCATGTAAATTTAAGTGAATATATATAAACTTAGAAGTCTTTTAATAAATAAACTATTAAGTTATTTAGAAGAATAGTAGTTGATAAACGTCCTTTAAAAAAATCGATTTTTTAAAATGCATGGCGAGTATTTTTTATAAAGGAATTAAACATTTTTTCTTGCTTTTCCACTAATTATCTGCATATTTTTAATATATATTTTTTGGATGCAAAGAAAATGTAGCTCCTTAAAAATTACTTCCAATGTTTTATCAATTTTAAATATTCTCTCTTATAATGTAATTTTGTATAATAAAAAATTGCACTTGAGTTTTCTTAATCTAAACTTGAACTCAATTTCAATATTCGTATCGGTATCGGAATCGGTATCGGCGATATTTAATTTTAAATATCGGTATCGGTATCGGATCGGCAAAACGGCGTATCGTTACATCCCTAGTTAAAATATTAAAAAAATTTTTTTGCTAACCATATCGTAATATAAACTTAAGACTTAAAACATTTCTTATGCTTCATAGAAAATATTTCGTTTTTAATTTCCAAAAACCGAAAAAATTATTTAGTAGTAATGGAAATTATGTTGGGTGGATATAAGCTTAAAATTGCAAATTTTCAAAAAATTCGAAGGCTACACTCATTTTCAAAAACACGACTTAAAATTTCAATTTGTGGCAGCAAATCTTTCGATTTCGATGTTTCGCTGACAAATCAATAGCGAACCAATATCGAAGAAATATCGATATCACAAAAATGCAGGAAAAAGTAATTTTTCAAGATTGTTATCTTTATGTTTTAATTTATCTATTTTAATGTAAATGGAATATTTATTTATTTTAAATTTTAACTGACGCTGCAGTCAATCAGATTCGAACACGGTACCTCCTGGCTAACAGATTAGCACACACCCACTAGGCTATCGTGACAACCTTTTTTCTATTCAATTATTATACACTTGAATGTAAATTGCACACTCGGGAAATTATCGAAAATAGTTCGTTGCTGCGAACATTCATATTTTATAAAATTTGGCAATTGCGCTTATTATCGCGACATATTTCGATTCTGCGAACATTAACATTTATGAAATTTGGCAATTGCGCTTGCTATCGCGATATTATCGACAAAAGCTCAATTTACCGAACATTCGATTTTGTTAGATTCACGAGCATTTGTCGAACAAATTTGTTTCGAAAATTCTTCGTTTTAGCGAACCTTCTTTTATATTGAATCTCAGGTTTAGTGGGTATGGATATATACCCAGCAGCTTTGGGACAGTCATATTACTATTTGTAATGTTACTGGTCAAAAAAGGACAGTCATATTCCTAGTTGTAGCAAGACTAGTACCGATACTAGTAAAAAAGAACAATTATATTACTAGTTGTGTCGAGACAATAACGATACTAGTAATAAAAAGGACAAAATTTTCAGGTATATGACTTGTATATAAAACATATTTTTAGCTCTTAAAAAAATAAGTAGAAAGTGGCTCAGTGGGTAGAGTACTTGAAATATGAGGAATGTGTCTTCGATGATCTCTTCAAAAAGTATAAATATTATAGCCGCCATATTGCTTCACCATTGTGAATTTTAAAGAATTTTTAAATAATATCTATCACAAATCACCAGAGTTTCTTTTGCCTTTTGCAAAAAATTAAAAGATTGATCTTTCACAAATTTTGATTGCCATATTGGACCCGCCATCTTGAATTTTAAAATTTTAAATTCATATTTGATATCAGTGGTGCCAAAAGCCCCCAATGTAATATTTTATAAAACCATTAAATCAATATTCTATTTATGGGTAAAATTCTGGGATCCTGTCCCATCGTGCAATGGAGCGGAAAGTTCGCTAGGATATTTTTTGTGAGAGTAAAATAAAGTTAACAACAAATTTCGCTACATAGCTAAGGGTCACCCTAATGTAGATATATATGTACATACATATGTACATAACTTAAAGAAAAGCCTAATTCTGTGAAAGCATCCTGCAGTTTTGCATTTCGATTAAAATCATATTAAAAGTTAAATAATTGCTTAAGATTTTCCATGTGCAAATTATATTGACTTTAATTTATCAATTAAATTTAATATAAAAAAAATTTTTATTACTTCCTCGATTTGTAGTTTTATTATATTTCTATTTTTTATTTTAAGGAAATAAAACCATTAAATGATTTCCTTTTTATCTTTTGGCTGTGGGATGATTTGCAATATCGCCCAGAAGCGAAACTATTTGAATCTACACGATCAGCCAAATATCAACAACAACAGCAGCAAGAGCGCAGAAGAGAGTGAGCCACACTATATGAACAACAACTATATGAACAACAACATATGATAATCATTCAATTGAAAAATAAATGTAAAAGTTACTCGTTTACTTTGCTTCGTAGTGTTCGATTATGGCTGTGGATGCTTCCACAAACATTGGAAGTGGTCCAATGAATACATGTCAATATTCTTCTACTACATACATACGTTCAATATCGATCAATATGTCTAACTATATGTATATTGTCGATGTTACTATTAAATGTTGTTACTGTTGCTCCAGCTCTATTTAAAGAATAAACTGTAGTAGACAATGATGATGACGTTGACAGGGATGATCATTATGACGAAGATAAGAATAAAGACAACAAGATAAAATTCAATTGACGCTAATATGTCTGTGAGTGAAAAAAGGGAACAAAGAACAAAAAATGTTTGTATTGCCCGGTATGGTGGTGTGGGAGCTTTTTCAGACAACGAAGAAAATAACGTTGAAATTGAGATTAATTTTATTACTGCAAACAAAGTGCCGAATCAAACTTCGAATAAGAAATCCGAAAAAACATTCTAAAATCTACAGAGAGAAAACAGATTCCTTGAGACAGCCGAATTTGTTGCCAATCGATATTTGGCAGTTGCACCAACTATCATAGAATTCTGGTGTAACAACTGCAATTTTCATGTGATATCACTATATTTTTATTTATTACCATTAACCCAATAGCTGCAACAGCAGATAAAATTGGTTAAAAATATGGAAAATGAAATTGAAGTTACGTTTGCTACCGACCGAATAAATGGCTGGCATGACTAACATAAGCGCATACCCAGCAAAAATAAATCTGGTACAAGGAAGCAGGTAGATTAAAAAGAAGTGCTTCGGAGATGCGGAAAAGCACACAGTGCATCCCCTCTGCCTTACGAGGATGCAATAACGTAAGCGAGCGATGGTCGGCTATTTATGGTTTTTCATGTGTTTTAAACACGAAGTTTTTTATTCAACTCAAACTTTTTTATAGTGCATCATCTCTCGCTTACGTGGGTACAAATATGGACGCGAGTGTGATTTTTGCTTCGTAATTTAATTTTTTATTCTTCCATTGAATTGTGTATGAAAATAAATGTGCCCCGATAGCTTAGTGGTTAGTGTTCTAGTTTACCATGCGGAGATCGTGGGATCGATTCCTGATTCAATACGCGAGCAAACAGTATTTAATGAAAGTAAATTGTGGTGTAATATAATTTCCAATTGTTTATGTACAACTTAATACATATATAAATATAAAAACAACATAAAATAATTTCAAATAAACAATTTATCCAATTGTAGGTGAAATTGTGATATAAAGAGCAAAATTGTTTTAATTATATACCTAAAAAAATACATGAGGTTAATGCATCTAAGATGCGCAAAAAGAAGCTCATGCCTCCAGACCTACCAAGTGGGACATCCCATACAAAAATCATGTAATACGGAAGCAGGTTGGTAAGGGAGAGTACCGAAATCTCTCCCTTACAAACCTGCTTCCGGTAAACGGATATTTTTGCTGGGTAATTGGTACTTGTAAAAGAAACATTGACTTTCCGTGCTGAAACAAAATAAAAATAGACAACTCAGGTAAATAAAAACATGCAAGATTAAATAAAAATTTTATAATATTTTTTATTGATTTCACCTTTTTTAAGTGTACACATGAACACACACAGAAAAAACTAAGTTTCATTTTCTGTAAAGGAATTCAATGAAATAGTAAATATTTTGTCTATGAACGGACTTACAAACGAATTTATAAATATAGACAAAAATACCTCAACAATTTCATTGGAAAAAACGTGTTTTTTCACTGAACAAATTGTTTAAATCTATAAAACAATTTGTCTAAAAATATTTATAAATTGTAGACAAAACAATTTACTAAATCAAACAAAAATATTTACTGGATTTTCTGAAAAATATCAAACAATATTTCTGTTTGAATTTAGTAAACAATTAGTCTAGAAATGCTTACAATTATTAAGCAAAATAATTTACTTAATCAAACAAAAATGCAAACAAAATTTTTGTCTGTGTCATCATCATTATCCATTAAGCATTTATGAGATTTCACTTAGTTAAATGTGTTCAAGTCTGAATGTTTATCTAAATACTCTAAAAAAAATTAATGAGAATTAAAGCAACGACATTAACTAATCGATTCACTCAAAAATCTTTTGTAAACAAATTTGGTACAATTGCATTCCTCTTGCTATGATTGTAGTTGTTGTTATTCGTGTGTATGTTCTTATCGGGGTGCATTTTTACGACACAGTTTTTATTGTTGTTTTTGGTGTTTGCGTTCTAAATAAAAGTCAAACAAACAATTCATAGATTATGGACAGAACATTTACTGAAAACTAAATTTATTTTTAGACAAACTTTTGTTTGAAAATTTATTGGTGATAATTTTTTCTGTGTAAGCTTTTCTTATTTACTTATTAAAAAATGAAGTTGTTTTACAATAATAAATAATTGCTAATGCGAGTTTCAACCAAACTTAACATTCAATTTTAATTTGCTGTTATAAACGATGATAATAAAATTAAACATTAGTTAGTTAGTTGCAACAACCGATAGAAAGTTTTTATTTTAACGTAAATTTAGTACGAAAAATTTTTTTAGTTGCAAAAGCCAATAATTGGAAATAAAATCCAATTCATAATAGTTTATTCGGTTGTGCTCATCATATTCTTTACTTAGTCATGACAAAAGCATACGATCAGTTGATCTAATAAATTTAAGAATTGTCAGAATCATATCTTTATTACAATCATGCTCTTATGGTAATGAACATGGATTGTTTTTTGGGTATCGGCGCATTGAATGTTTGCATCTGGACTCATTTTTGGTAAAATAATATTATCGGTAATTTAAGTCTTTAACTTTTTTAGAAATAGTTTTTATTTTATTACTCCAGAGCCAGTTCAAATATCTTAATAAATCGATATATTTGAAATACTTGATGTGTCTAAAAACGCAATTATTTTCAATAAACATGTTTGTACATCCTCGTATATATGAAAAGTTACTCTCGTATCTTTTTTCAAAACACTTTTAATTGTTGATCACTAGCCATCTAGCTGTATGATGGATGATGCTTAGTAACGAATAATGATGATATTAGAGTTGTTGTTGTTGAGTTTTATGCTGCTGCTAAAGTAGCTAATGCTTTAATATTTTTTATTTTTTTCTTTGCACGATGCTGCTGACAATGTTTAGTTATGTTGCGTTGGAGAAAGTAGAACGTTTGTTTGTTTGCTCTACCATAACGAAACCCTATTATTATTATTGCGCTAAAGATATAATATTAAATGGATTTAGTAATTGATTTATACCCTAAATTTTTAGTGTTCCTTGATTGTTGATTACTAAAAAAACACTTTAACCATGAATACAGGGTGTCTCATAAATCAATGTCAAGCCGAAGGCGGATGATGGGGCAAGTAGTGACTGCTTCCAGAACAGTTAGAAAAAAATCTATGTCACGTATTTTAAAAGATATTACCATTCCAAAAACAAATCACCCCTTGTGATGATCTTTCCATTCCTGTGACTACAAATCTTTACTTTTCTTATATTTTATTCATTGATATTATTGTGAGTAACCCTTCTATAAATAACAGTCAAAAATTCATGTTACAATGGCCAGATTTTCAAAGAAAATCTCACTTTTTGCCAAAATATGTAGTTAAAATTATTACTTAACCCAAATTTAACGGTTGTTATATAAAAACAATGTACTACGTACTTTTGGCAAGTGATATCAAAGGTAGATTATTTTTTTTTTAACCACGAACAAAAATGATATTTGTACATAAAATCGATTACTTAGGCCCAAAATGTTAAAATTGTTATTACTAAAGTTATAGACAAAAATTAGAAAAATTAACAGAATTTTCGAAATTAAAATTACAATATCTTAGAAAAGGTAAAGTTAAAAATTACAAAAAAATTTATGTTTTGGTCCACTTTCATGTCTACCGAGACCAAAGTGAGTGTAAAATAAAATTAGTCATGATACTAAAAATGCATGTTTTTTGTGATGATAGATAAAGAGGTATTGGCTAATTATCTATGCGAATCATAAAATTTTAAGTAGTTTGACATCGATTATTAGTTGCAAATTTTTGCATATTTTGGTGATAAGTGCATAGTTTTTTAATGCTTATTTCTGGATTTTTGAAAAAAATATTAATAAGCCGATTAATGATAGCAACCGAGCCTCAGTTGGGTTGCCAGTTGCTCAAAAAGATACTACTGATGGAAACTGGCAACTGAGAGCTATCAATTTCAAATACTATTTAGTGCCTTTCTGCCAACCATTAATTTTCAGTTGCCGACTGGCAATGTAACTAAAGTTCGGTTGCATTAAATAATAGACCCAATTATATTTGTTTTATGTTTTTTTCTGAAAGTACTGATCAAATTTGAAAACAATGTTTGCACGGTCTCAAGATTATTTTATTGTCGAATTTCGGTTTTTGTTCTTTACTGAATAGAACAACCTTTTCTCAAGTTATGCTACTATATGTGGTAAAAGTACATCTATTTTTTACATAACACTATAACGCGAAAACTATAGCTGATCGAAAAAATTTGGTGCAGATTCGCCTTTAGGGTAACAAATAAGTAAAAAAAAACTTCTTTGATTTCGAGCGAACGAAAAAGTTTTTCCAAATTTGGAAACATGTGTAATCGGCCAATTAATATTTTTTTAAAAAATCGAGAAATATGCATTAAAAAAATTTTCTTAGCTCCAAAAATATGCATTTCTTGCCAAAATATGCTAAAATATTCACTTACCACAAAAATATGCAAAAATATGCAACTACAAATCGATGCCAAATTATTAAAAATTTTATGATTTGCATAGATAATTAGCCAATACCTCTCTTTATCTATCACCACAAAAAACATGCATTTGCATGAAAGTCCGAGCTCTGCTAATTTGTATGTGAAAAGGAAAAACGAGGCGTAATTTTGGAGCGTGTCATAAAAGTGAGTATTTAAATATATTAAAAGCCAGATATACAAAGCTTTAGAAGGGCTTTCTAGTTACGTGAAAAAATTAGACATTAGGAGAGAAGGATCCAAAATGTCATAAGTGGCGCCCAAAATTTGACAACCGATTAAAAAGACAGCCGAGGAAAAAATTAATCCACAGTCAAGCCTTAAAGAATGAAATGTAGTATGATGAGATCTGGCTTTAAATTGCGGCGCTATATATAAAAAACTAAAAGTGCTGTATTTTAGGGCGTGGCAAAATATTTCTTTTACTTTTTTGGAAATTTTATTAACATATATTTCATTCTAGGGGGTGACCGGTGCAACTTTTTTGTCTCACCTTAATATATACTGTATACATAAAAACAAAATTTTTAAGATACTTAAGATCTTCTTAAGAATTTCTTTATATGTAAACAAATTTTCAGAAACATATCTTAATCTAGACCGAAATTATAACCACTAAAAAGCTAACACCGCCCACATACTTCCAAACATTTTTAAAAATTTAAACGCATTTTGCCAAGTTAAACTTTTTTTTGAGATATGACTACGTCGCAATAAAAGAGCGACATGTACATGAATAAATTCAGTTTGTCTTGCAACTTTAGTTGGAAGGGTCTTAGTTTTTCTTTCCACATACTTCTAAACATTTTTAAAAATTTAAACGCATTTTGCCAAGTTGAATTTTTTTAAAGATATATTTACGTCGCAATAAATGAGCGATATGTACATGAATAAATTCAGTTTGTCTTGCAACTTTAGTTTGAAACGGCTTAGTTTTTCTTTCTATACAAAACATCAGTAAAATCTATGTTGTATGTAATGCACATTTTTTATCGCTTATTTTTCTGTTGTTTTGTTGTAATTACAATTGTCGTAGTCAAGAAATCAAGTACAACGTACTTTTCTTCTTGTTTCTCTTTTACTTCTAATAATGATAATGAATTTTTTTTCTTGCCTTGGTGTCATTATATTTTATGGGTTTGTTTTGATTTTTGCTTATTCTTCCGTTGATCTTGTATGCAGTCTAGTGTCTCATCATGCATAGATTCCTGTTTTTTGTGAGTGCACTTTCATCACAGATTTTCCGCCAATATTTCCTTTTATACGTTGTGTAGTTTTATGTTTCCATTTATGTGCGTACATCTGTCTATTTGTGATTACTTTAGACTACATGGCGTCATTACATTTAGCTTTTCATATATGAAAAGTTGAATTTATTAGCTTTTTTATCTTTTGCTCATGTTTTTCCTCATGTTGTCGTTTTAAGTGTTTTTCTTAAGTTGCTACGAGTATTTGAGCAATTATTAATCGCGCTTTGTAGATTAGAATTTTCTATGTTGTAAGTATTTTTTTGTAAGTTAATTGTTAGCTGTTTGCTCTTTTTTCTTCAATTTCATTGTTTATTAGATGTAGTTTTAAGTGGTAGAAATCTCCCACCAAAAAGTGTTTATTTTTGTTTTTAAAATTTTAATTAAGAGAACTTAGAGGAATTCTTAAAAATTATTGTTTCCTATTAAAATAGTAGTCATAAAAGTTTCTTTCTTAAGTCTTTTGTTTAATCTGGGCTTCGGTTTAGTTTGTGGTCGTCAGTTTACAGCAAGCAGCAACTTTTATCGTTCAGATTTATTTAAATTGTATAAATTGTTTAATTAATTTAAATTGTATAAAAGCTAAATTTTATAAAAAATTTCAAACATGAAGAAACTGTTAGTGCAGGAAAATGATAAGAGAACCGACACGAGAATTTAGAATTCAATTTAACACAGGCGCAGTTTCAAGGTGAGGAAGAAAAAGATATCACCCAAAACGTCTGACAAAAAGTTAAGCATCCACGTCTGATACCATATATTATTTAAAAAAGATAATTGCGTGTCACACATATATGTTTAGTGTCATTTTTTCTTTTTTTGTTTTTATGTAAAGGGTCCGCCAGATAACTTTTATTTTGAAAATGCTATAAAAAAAAAACTAATGAATATTTTCTCAAATTTCTGTTTTTATTTGAAAGTACAATCCTTCCGGTTAATAATAAGAAATAATTTCATTCAAATGGCTGCCTCGGCTGGCCATGCAGTAGCCTACACGATCGGTCCAATTTTAAGCACATTATCGATTATGTGCAGCTGTATTTCACCAATGGCTTCACGAATATTGTCCTTTAAAGCGTCAATTGTCTCTGGCTTGTCGGCCTAACACTTATCTTTGACGGCACCCCACAAATAATAGTCCAACGGTGTCAAATCGCAGCTCCGAGGTGGCCAAACGACATCAGCTCTGCGGCTGATAATGTGATCTTCAAAAACTGGGAGCAAAACATCGAGTTTAGCTTCGGCTGTGTGGCACGTAGCGCCGTCCTGTTGAAACCAAATGTTGCCAATATCCTCCTCTTCAATTTTTGTGAACATAAATTCGTTCAACATGGCCCGATAACGATCGCCATTGACTGTAACGGCCACTCCTTGCTCACTTTCGAAGAAAAATGGCCCAATTATGCCTCTGGACCAATATCCGCACCAAACAGTGACTCGTTTTGGGTGCGTCAGCTTTTCAATGTATGCGTGCGGGGTTTCTGTGCCCCAAATGCGACAATTTTGCTTGTTTACATACCCGCCAAGATCAAAATGAGCTTCATCTGAAAAGATGTTTTTTTTTTTGCAAAATCGGCACCTTCTGTAAGTCGATCGCAGATCCACTTAGCGAAGCGATTTTCAAGCGCACACACAACCACATTCGTCCAGCGGAAGGATACAACTAATTATCTGTCAAATCAGATATGAGCTAAGTGTTACCATTCACGAAATAAGCACTAGTTGAAAAAAAAACGTTAGATCATGGTAGAATAATACAGGTAGTGGTGAAGCGTTAACGAACTTTTTTTTTTGAGTTCGACTGTGTCAAAAGTTGTTTATGTTATACCAACCCACACCCAAACTACTGAAAAAACATGGCGAAGTAAACACACACATGTGAACATATAAATTTTTTTTCAAATTTTCTTTTGTGCTTTTTGACAACCTCGAACATAAACAATAATAAAAAGCCGTGTTGTTTTTGCTGTTGTTGGGTTGTTGTAGCTTCGCTACTACCTGTAGTATAATTCTACCATGCGTTAGATGGCGGACCCTTTATGTTTTTTTGTGGATATACTATATGTATGTATATGTATGGGTCAAAATTAGTAATTGAAACTTTACACCTTTCTTGTTGACCGATTTATCTGAAATTTGGTAGACACCTTTACTGAAGGTTGCCGTTTAGGTATTTTCGCGGTTGTCGTTTCAGTGTTGCCGTTATTTTCCGAGAAACTTCTAGGATTTTGGGGAGATTTTTGCCCCAGTTTTTTGGGAGTCCGGGAGCCTTCAGGGAGTCCGGGAAGCTTCAGGGATTTTATGAAGATTTTTGTAAAAGTTTTTGGGAGTCCGGGGTACTGCTGGGATGTAGGAGAGATTTTTGTAAAAGTTTTTGGGAGTCCGGGGAACTTCTAGGATTTCGGGGGAGATTTTTTTCAAAGTTTTTGGAATCCGGGGAACTTATGAAATTTCTGGGAGATTTTTGTCCGGTTTTGGGGAATTCTTAGGATGGTATTGTGTCTAAGTGAAGGTGCCTCGGCTAAATTCTTGAAAAGTATCACCTAAGTATCTTCCAGGCAATAATTAAAAAAGTATTAATTTTTGTAAAAAATATGTCTGCTATTAAATACTGTTTCTTAAGATGGTTTTTTAAATATATTTTCTTAATATTAATTTTATAACGGCATTTGTTTTTACTTCCATACTAACTAAGGAAATGACAAATGTGATTTATTTATTCATATTGATGATTTATAAATACTTCTTGGTTTTTGTAGATGTGCTCTTTTCATTTGA
Organism: Panzeria rudis; assembly: GCA_956483635.1. Taxonomy (NCBI): domain Eukaryota; kingdom Metazoa; phylum Arthropoda; class Insecta; order Diptera; family Tachinidae; genus Panzeria; species Panzeria rudis. The sequence goes on along the minus strand of OY101449.1, from coordinate 118,460,600 downwards.
GAGAAACAATTCATGTAATAACTTGGTTCTCACGAGACAAGACATGATTTTATTCTCCAAAAGCTGTTTGTTGTTTTCATTTGTTTTGCTCATGATCCAATAATTAGGTGTATGCATCTCTACAACAAAAATGCCACAATCGTGAACAAACTACATATATAAACAATTTTGTTTAGGTTTTTTATATATGAAGTCTGACATCTTTACGATAGTAAGCAATAAACAGCTGTCGAGTTGCATTGACCTGATTCTTGGATCATGGTTTTGCTTTGCTTTAGGTTTTATCAATAATGTGACTGAATTACTGTGAATTGAAATTCAAATGGCTTGTTGCATATGACTAGTAAGTACACGTGGTTTCACACATTGATAAACACAGATAGCAAGCTCTCGCACTGTCAATAAAATAATGACAACTCTCCTTAAACATATAGATATTGTGAATTCAACAAAAATGAGAGGACACCATTTTTGAATTTCAACACACTTGGGAGACTATCATTTTTCCACTTGAAAATGCACTAAATCGTAACTTTTTTCCACGCACAAACACTTTTTAGTTTTATTTTATTTTTTTTATTTGTTTTAATATAAATTTTTTATATCTTCTTGCTGTAATTTTAAAATATTTTTTTAATTTTGTTGACATTTGTGTGTTGAAATTTATCAAAGTTTTCAACCCTTTTTTCATTGAGCAGTATTGTATTTTTGTTCCTATTTGGGATAAAAATGTTTGGTACCAACTCAATATTTTTTGAGCTCGAATGTATTAAAAAGCATTCCAAATTCACATTTTCATTAATTAATGCAACAATAATTGCATAAACTTCTAAAAATTCATGTATAAAATATATAAATAGTTTAGAATACTTTTTGTTACAAGTGCGGTTTTAGTGCTGTGGGGAAATTTTTATTTTAAACCAATACTAATACAAAATGTTCTACTAATCCATCCTTAGACTTAGGTTTTTGACAGCACACTTAGGTTTTTTAAGTTTCCGTTTGGCCTCTATGTACCCTATGGTTTCACATTCGTACCGAATTCGTACCGACATCGTTGAGATTTCTTACCTACATATCGTTACGAAGTCTTGTCAACCATTTCATAAGAAAATCGTTACGACTTCGTTAAGATTTCGGTTCCGAAATCGGAAGATTTGGCCGGCCAGTCCTTACGAATTCTTTATGAAATCGAAACATTTGGTTTGCTGGGTATTTATAAAAACTTTTAGAAACGAAAATGCTTAATAATTTATAAAAAATAAAAAAATAAACACAAGTTCGTTAAATTAAAAAGTAATGCAACATAATTTTGCACAAACACAAAAAACATATTAAACGATATATGTTTTTTGGTGCTTCGATTTCATATCTGGCATTATTTTTTCGACCAGGTTTTCGGCGAACATCCCAAACTTTTCATGTACTTTCAAATAAAATATTTTGAAAGTCGGCCAGAAATTGCGGAGGTATGCGATAACTACTATATCGGGATACCAATTCGTTCGCGAGATTTTTACTTCTATAGAATCAGACTTCAAGCAAATCCTTTCAAGCAAAAAAAAAAAAAATTAAAATCGGTTCATAAATAGAGGAGTTATGCGATAATCAATACTTCCGGGGGAGAGCGGGGGGAGCAAGTTTCCCTACTGATTTAACAAAAATTGTGGGGCCAAATGCAAGCAAAACCTCTAAAAACAAGAATTTTGACCAAACCCTTTCAAATAAAAAATTGAAAATCGGTTCCCAAATGACAGAGTTATGCGTGTGATAACCTTCCTTTTTGAAGTAGGTTAAAAGTTAATAAAAATTTTATTTCCAGAAAATGGTGGGTGATAAAGGGTAACGAAATAAAAAGAAAGACTTCGGTTAGGGTCCCAAGAAGAAAAAAATAATATGTCTTTTACTCAATTTCTTTCATTGCACTTTAACTAGCAATTAACCTAATACACAATTTCACGGCTCTTGCAACACAAAATAAAAGAATAAAGTTTACAACTACCAAAAACATAGCCCTCATGTCACATACATCTACTGAAAATAGTCCAAAATTAGCCTCAATGCAGGTACTGGAAAAATACTCAACCTTGGTCCCATTGCCTGGTCAGCAAGGTCTATGGAACCTTCAAAACAGTGCATTTTCGATCTCAGTGGTTAGTTGGTAACTGTTTAAGCCACATATTACTAATGCGAATTGATACTAGATGGCCCAATTTGTCCAGATGATCAGCTGATTAGACCAAAGTGTCAAAATCTATGTACTAAAAACTAAACAACAATTTTTTTTATGCATTTAAGATGACAGATTGGTCAATGCCAGTTTTTGTTGCACTAATAATGCCACTTGTTAAAAAAGGCTTTGCATATTACATATGGATTACAAATTCGGTTATCGAACTTTTCTCCGCTCAGTTTTTAGTTCGGACCCAACGTGCATTCGTCTGGTGTACTGGGCTTATATAAGGGCAGCAGATTATAATACAATAGCACCCTCTTGCGGTAGCTGTAAAGTTATTTTTGGTAGTTGAGTACCATGAAATACAACTCTGTTAGGAATTATCAATATTTTTATAAACAGCTGTTATTGTGCCGTGGCAAATTTTTGTTTGCCAACCAGAGGGCGAAGCCGATGTAAAATGATGGTCGACGGCTGCTAAGACCACATATAGTCGGCGGCGGCTAATAGCCGGCTAAGAGCCGAAAGTTTTTCGCAAGTGGTGGCTAGCAAAATGTTTCGGCTAACGGTCGGCTAACACAATATTGCTTGTTTACTTACATACAAGGCATATTTATAACAAGTATAGTCGGGCCAATCATAAATAAATTTGCCTTGCTAGACGGGTTACTGCCTTATTTATATAAATAATTTTCATAAACCTTTTTCTTAATACATATCAAAACTAAATTAAATATTTTTAAGTGCGCGTGTTAGTAAATACCCCGTTTTTATAAGAAAAAAATCGGCTTAGCCATTAGCCGATATTAGCCGCACTAGTCGGCGGCGGCTAATTGCTTGTGAAAATCATCGGCGGCGGCTATTAGCCTACCGGCTTCGCGCACTGTTGCCAATACAAGTAGAAAAATAACAATTATTGGTAATAAAAATGGATTTAGAGAGCGAAAGAATAATAAAATTAATATTTCCTGATGGTGTGCCAGGTGTGAATGCAAAACATCAATTGAAATATATAAAAGATTTAACAAAATTTTTCTTTAGAAAATTTGCGTGAAAATCCAGAATTGTTTAATTATCTCAACAAATTGGGCTCCTACAAAGTGGACCAATTGAAAAAGGAGCAAATTCGCCTTGCAGAGGAAACAAAAAATATTGTAGAACAAACGCAGGACTTGGCCATATCCAATTATAAAACTTTTATAAAGACCGCAGAAAATTCACGTTCAATATACAGTGAATTTCAAAATGCAGAGTCTCAGGTTGAAACTTTAATTGATAAATTGCCTGAATTGATTGAAAAATGTGAAAACTTCCAAAGTGAATCGATAGATATAAACGAACAGCGCCGTCTAAACTCAATTACACTTAAGAAAAATGCACAATTGCTGGAGATTTTAGAATTGCCACAGTTAATGGAGCGCTGCATACGAGAAGGCAGATATGAAGAAGCTTTGGAATTGGCCAGTTATGTACAGAAAATGGGTGAAAACCAGGGAGACATTCCAATAATTAAGGTTGTTAGTTATTTATACTTAGCATTTTCTGTAAGAAAATTTCTTAATTAAATTTAATTTTAGAGTATTGTACAATCCGTTGAATTGCTTTGGCATACAATGCTGGTGCAGCTGATAGCTCAGCTGCGTACAGACTTGCAATTGCCAAAATGTTTACAAATTGTTGGCTATTTACGTAGGATGCAGGCATTTGGTACGAATGAATTGAAATTGAAATTTCTGCAAGCAAGGGATGCATGGTTGACTAGTTCATTGAAAGCAATTCCTATTGACGATGGTAAGTTTGAAAGTGTTTTTAATATTTATGGTACTCTCAACTGTTCTAAGTTGTGATTGAAGTATACTGACGATTTGGTAAAGAGCCAATGAACTGCATATAGACAATGCTTAACTATCAGCAAATAAACTTCATTAAAAAAACCTACTCAACCGATTCCTATGAAACTTTGCACACACATTAAGCTTCTGTTTGTATACTACATCATGATTAAACAGTGGGTAGTGCCACGCCCATGCAAAGTAAAATTATTTATCAACAACTACTAAACCGATTCGTATGAAGCTTTGCATACACATTTAGTTATTGTTACAATACAACAGCATGGTTAGAAAAGTGGGCAGTGCCACGCCCATGAAAAGTAAATGTTCATTTAAGCTGCTTCTACTCAACCGATTTGTATGAAACTTCGCACACAATTAGTTCTCGTGAAAGTACATCATTGCGATAAAAGTTGTGGGCAGCTCCACGCCTATTCTGTTGTCGGTTTTTTTGCAAGAATTATTTTAAAATATTTTTATAAGAAAACATGTAAGCATATTGAATACATCGACTTTCAAGTAAATATTTGGGAATGCTAATACATATTTATTTATTGCACCCAACAATAGCACCAACACTTATCCCCAATTGTACTGCACAAAGTAATTCCTTGCACTGCACAAAGTAATTCTGAGCGCAGTGATACACGTTCAATAAATATACTATATTGTGATATTTGGATCGCGATTCATTTTAATGAATTGATGGCTAGCGCGCAAGTGAAACATTTATCTTTGTCTTTTCAGTCATTACAAGCTTTGAAAAATACGTTACTCAATAAAAATAACTTAATTTCAAAATTAAATTGAACGAACTAAGACAGTTTAAATTTTTTTTGAAAATAATCGATTGTTTGTGAGATGATGCAAATGATTATCATCTCACAAAATATCAATATAGACTAATGTACAATTCTTTGTTTGTTTAAATTTTTGATACCATGAAGAGGCATAGCGAACTACCCACTTTTGTTTAAATGAACCAGCGTTTCACTCTGGATGAAGCTTTAAAAAGTATACATCGAAAAACACAAATGTACGGTTATCTGGACAGTGGCCAATTTGAATTTTTTTAAATTTATTTTTTCGTGTTTACCACATCCTAATTACCAGGGATCGGACTTTTATGTAAAAATAAAAGTTACTGACTAATTTTCTTGTGAATCATCAGATTTTAATTAGTTTGGCATCGATTTTTAGTTGCATATTTTTGCATATTTTGGTGGTAGAGCTGTCAATTTCAGTTGCTATTTAGTGCCTTTGTGGCAACCATTAATATTCAGTTGGCAACCGGCAACTCAACTAAAGTATAGTCTAACATTAAAGTTCGGTTGTATTAAATAATAGACCCAATTATGTTTGTTATATGTTTTTTCTCTAATAATAAAAAAATTAAAAAAAGTATTTTTATATTATTTTAGTTTTGCTACTTTGTTCGTAGGTAAATGCATATTTTTGCGCATATTTTTCATTTTTAGGTGCATTTTTTAAGCGCTTAAAATCAATTTTTAGTTGCATGATAGTCCGAGCCCTGCTAAATACCCCAAAAGATTCGTTAGCAAATTTCAGCATTTTTGTTGTAAGGCAGTGTTAGATTTGATTTATTTTTTATAAAACCGAAAATAGTTTGAACAATAAAAATATTAATGCAGAAGATTGTTTTTAATAAAATCATTAGGGTGTAGCCGCCATAACATAAATTAGTGACTAGCCAGCATGACAGCAAAAAAGACGTAAGCGATTTAATACACGTTATCTTGGAAGTATATGAAATAAACTAAATGCAATGTATATCTAAGAAGTAACAGTACGCAATATTGAGCATTTATATTGCGGTAATATTTAGACTTGAGTCAAAGATTTTAAATAAAAACCTCCCCTTTGGCGGTAATGGCTCGATATGTAAGCCAGAATAATTATAATAATGCCGTTAGAATTAAACCCATACAGCTCAACTAAAATTACTCATAACTTCAATTGTTAAACACTGAAAACACGTTGCACTACAAATGTTTGATTGTTCCAAATAAATAAGCACAAGCGGCTATTCACATATAACGAAATCCTATTTTCGGAGTTTTTATAACCGCTCCCACACACCCCTACCTACCGCATTTTCCAAAATTTTCGGTAAAAATTATCTAATCCGTAACAAATCCTTATCCCCACTCTCTCCTCCACACACTGTTGCGTTAAGTAATATGTGAACAGTCGCCAAGAAAATCACACAAGTATCGATAGACGAAGGCTTCAAGCTAAAAAATTCCAAAGTAAACAGCAGCCATATCTTTTCGACACTTTTCTTAAGTGTGTTTAATATGATTATAAACCTAAATAAACTATTTTTTTATGATTTATTTCAGCTCAGCAACATCTTACCAAAACAATAGAAGTAACACGCGTAAATCTATTCAATATTATCAATCAGTACAAGGCTATATTTCCCGAAGAAGATGCACTCGATTCTGAAACATTAACAAATTCAGCGGCAGGCCAAAAGCCATTACAAGGTGTCAGTAGTGATTGTTCCCGCCTATTTCAATCTTGGTTACATGAAAAGGTAAAATTTCTCTTAATAATTTATTCACTGCAACAAAATTAAAATGTTCTCTTAATATCCTGTTTTAGATAAACGATTTTCTAAAGACTTTAGAAATGGATTTACAGCGAGGAGTTGTACTTTTCGATACCGTCCTGGGACAATGTATGTATTTCGGATTATCTTTTAGTCGTGTTGGAGCCGATTTTAGAGCACTTATGGTGCCAATTTTTGTCAAAGTTATTAAGGAGAAATTTTTAACAGCGATTGCAATAGTGAATCAGAATTTCGAAAAGGAACTGGAAAAGTATACTCTTCTAAATAAAGTAACTGTGCACCATGCAAACAGTGCAAGTACGAGCGATGAAAGCGATTTGGAATCATATTCGCCACCTGAAACCCTATTAGATTTCCATCCCTTGGCATCACTCTGTAATGGTTACTTAAATGCCCTTAATGATTTGCGCTTATGTGCTCCCACGGCTTTGGCAAATGATGTCACTAATAGTTTGCAACATACTTTAGAAATGGTGGCTAAAAAAATTTTAGCATTTTATCGTCAGGAACAGCAGGCTTTTACACCTAGCGAAAGGGACACATTTACAAAGTTGTGTGCATGTTTTGCATATGATTTAATACCCTATTTACAACGTTGTATACATGCCATATTTCCACCAAATGTTATAAGCAATCATTTGGGTGTGAACCTGAATATTTTAGAGAGCACAAAAATAACTTATTTGCAGCAAAAAGATATATTTGAACCAATAAAACATTTATTACCCAACAAAATGAAGACATATAAAAAATCTGAGGTGTCTAAGACAATGGAAAGCAATTTATCTGTAGCAGCCGAAGGTTAGTTACTTTTATTCAACATTATTAGTAGCGTAAGTTAATAAAAAAAATTTACAAATATTTCGAAAATTATTACAAAATTAAACAGCAAATCAAGGCAAATTGAGAATGAGGAGATGTTATCACCACTGCTGCTTTTACTGCAAATTCGGCAAAGCATACACCTTATTCATTTGCCATACAATGCATCTTTGTTCTTAATAAATTTTACAATCATTACTTTTTAAACCCCGACGGAAAAGGAGGGGTGTTATAAGTTTATCGCATGTATGTATGTGTGTGTCCCCATAGCTCTCATAAGGTTGACACTATTTTGACAGTTTTTCTTGGTTTAAAAGGTGATTTGATCGATTATGGCCTCAGTTATTTTTTAAGAGAATAACTTCTACCTCTTCTGGACTACGATGTCACAAAAACCGATACCTCGGGGTGTTTAAATTAACAATTTATTATAATAAGTTTCTAAAAGAAACAAAGCCCAAAATAATAACGATGACCCAAGCCCCAACATTTCTCATTAATTTTATCAACATTTTGCTTTTTCCTTTTATTTTAATTTTCTTTTAATCCTTAATCAAATTAAAGCTTTTGTTTTAAAAAATATGCAATGAAAATTTATGTGTTTGAAGATAAATTGAAATTTAACTAGCGGAGACAAAAACAAAAATTTTTAGCGGAGACATTTTGCACGGTTAAACACTTAACAGCCGATGTAAAATTTGATGAATTTTCTTCAGGAAGCTAAATCTAGTGGACAGTAAGGGAAAATGGTGATATGTAGGGATATCCCACTACACACAAATGATGCTTCAGCTAGTGCCTTAACATGCAGAAAAGGTGGCGTTTCCAAATTCATTTTGGAACTTTGGCAAAATGCATTTTAAAATTGTAGTTTTATAAAGATTTCTTGAGAGGATTATTGGTCATTATTGGAAAAATGGTGATATGTAGGGATATTCCACTATACACAAATCATGCTTCAGGTAGTACCCTAATATGCGTGTTTGCCCTAACGTGCCTTGTAGCTCATTTGGACCATATGAAAATTGTAACCAAGGATCAATACTATTCCACAATATTAGTCGCAATTTTTAATTGTACTTGTGAATTTTTTACAAAACTTCGAAAATTGAACTTAAGTAAGTTTTTGACTATCTCTGAGATCTTGGCCATGTTTGAGCACATATTTACTTGTAGCTCATATGGACCATATGAAAATTGTAGCCTAGGATCAGCACTATTCGAAAATATAAGTCGCATTGTTCAATTTTATTTGTGAATTTTTTTACAAAACTTTGAAAATTGAACTTAAGTAAATTTTTGACTATCTCTAAAAGATCTTGGCAATGTTTGGCCACATATTTACTTGTAGCTCATATGGACCATATGGAAATTATAGCCTAGGATCAACACTATTCGAAAATATAAGTCGCATTGTTCAATTGTATTTGTGAATTTTTTTTACAAAACTTTGAAAATTGAACTTAAGTAAATTTTTGACTATCTCTGAGAGATTTTGGGCACATCTTTACGTGAAGCTCATTTGGACCATTTGAAAATTATTCTCGAATAGTTGAGAATATAAGTCGCAACTTTCAATTGTATTTGTGAATCAAGAAATCTTAAAAATGCATTTTGCCAAAGTTCCAAAATGAATTTGGAAACACCACCTTTTCTGCATGTTAGAGCACTACCTGAAGCATCATTTGTGTATAGTGGAATATCCCTACATATCACCATTTTTCCAATAATGATCAACAATCCTCTCAAGAAATCTTTATAAAACTACAATTTTAAAATGCATTTTGCCAAAGTTCCAAAATGAATTTGAAAACGCCACCTATTCTGCATGTTAGGGCACTACCTGAAGGAACATTGTGTATAGTGGGGGATATCCATACATATCACAATTTTTCCATAATGTCTACTAGATTTATCTTCATGAAGAAAATTCATCAAATTTTACATCGGCTGTTAAGTATTTAACAGTGCTCTGTTCAGTGTAAAAATGTGTCCGCTAACAATTTTGGTTTTTGTCTCCGCTAGTTAAATTTAAGTTTATCTTCACACATATTGAACATTTATTCAAATATGGTAACTTTTTGGTTAAAGTGAGACGTTAAAAAAGCAAATGAAAATAGGTTCTCAGAATAAAATAAATTCTATTCCAAAACTGCTACAGTTGACGTATTTAAAATGTAAATTTTTATGGAAAAACAGGTTGCGCCGTAGTTCTGTTTCATCATGTATTTGAAGAAAATAAAAAAAAGAGAAAGTACGCACATAATTAAAAATATTGTTGGTATCACTACAAAAAACACCATCTTTTAAGTTTTTAGACAATAAATCACATTGTTTTACTTCAGTATGAAGCTATTGATTAGTTTTTAATTCAAAATTGCTTAGATGTTAAAAATTATCGACTAATACCTATGACTAGTTACTTCAGTTCATGCTTACTGCTGTAAAGGTTTGGTCATTTGTCTAATGTTTCCTCTGTATATGAATGTTTGTTTACTTATTTGTCCATTATCCTTCGTTACTTCATGATATGTATGTATTTTTAAACATTATTGTCATTTTATATATGAACATACTTATTTCCTTCTCCATTTACTCCTTATATATGGTGTTTTAAAAACTCTGCTCATTTATTTGATTTCTGTGCCATTGTTCTTGTTGCTAATTTATCGGTTTAATTGCCAAATGACCAAATGGGGAGTTTTATTACACCAGCTGCAAAAATGATGTCCAAAGTATTGGGAACATTTTTATTTGACCATCTACCACCCCCATTATCAGTTTTTGTACAAAAGGCAAATTAGCTACTACGTTTGGAAGAAAAATTCTAACGAACGAAATTATTTACTATATTCGATTTTGTGTTTTATCAGTTGAGTCTCAAACTCCTATGTATTTGTGTGTGGTTGTTTTGGATTCATGTGGCTAATTTTTCGTTTTTAATTGTTAATCATAAATTACAATATTTACTCTTCATCTATGTATGGATGTGTGTGATGTACGAGCAATGGCGAGTTTGGAATTGAGGGAAATATACACATGTTTACTGCTCTTTTATTTATCAAAAATTAAGTTTTTAATTAGATCAATCAATATATTGTTTATTGCAGAGAATAAGGAAGAATTAACAATTAAAGTTTAGATCGCAAATGCAAAGGGGTTTAGAAAAGAGGTTTTTTATACGTTGTCCTCCAAATGTACACACAAGTATCCATATTTTAAAAATATGTAGTATTCTTTCTATTAAATTTTTAACGATTTTCCTTCGGTATTAATTGATTTATATCTTTATTGACACGTCTTTAGGTCCAATAATATTTTTGTTTGAGAAGTTCAAAATATAAGGGGTATCCCTTAAAAATGTACTTACATTGTCACAGCAATTAACTAGTTATTATTTGACTTACTAAAAAATAGTAGTCAAATAAACAAAATAAAATTAAACAAACAATTTTATGCACTACATTTTATTTATATTTTTTCACACTTTGTTTTTTTTTACCCAGCTGGGATACGAACCTGTGCTCGTTCCGATTTGAAGACAAGTACTTTACTCACTCAGCTATTGTTGACTTATAAGTTTAAGCGACAAAAATTAGTTTTCATATACAAACACATGTTGACGTAAAAGTGCTTGTCTACTTATTTCTATTAATACACTAGCACCACCCGGTGTGCTTCGCTACCCCATTGTTGCTAAGATATAGGGTAATTAATACATAATTATTTTGTACCCCGTGTCCTCCATCCCATGCCACTCCAGATATAGGATAATTACAAATTACTCTGTATGGGGTTGTAAGTCTTTCCATCTTCCAATACCACCAGGCTTTTGTTGAAAAGCGCACCTCCACCTCCTATACCTCTTACTGCCATACCTAAATAAGAGCTTCAAGCGTCGCGTTAGCAACAGGGCACGTTATACAATACATTCAACAGAAAAAAAATTTACTCTAAATGTTCTGTAAATACGTACTCTGCTGCTAACACGACGGTTGCCGCTCTTATTTAGGTATGGCAGTTAGTTTTTGTTGGAACTTTCACTTTGTTCTAAGAGTTATCCACACCTAATTTAGAGAGCCTCACTATTGTAGTTCTGCAGATGTGACAGCGCATAGAAAAAGGGAACTAAGGGTAAAAAAAAAATAAATTTTCACTTTTTTTTTTGATGTGGACAACATCTGAGCATCGAATGAGACCGATCCCATGCCTCAAAAGTGTTCCCTCCCAGAGATATGCGCGTTTTATGAAATTGAAGTCGACGATTCTAAGCGCAAATAGAAAGGGACCTAACGGTAAAATTTATTTATTTTCAATTATTTATTTATTTTTTTCCTTATGAACAATTTAAAAAAATAGAAAAATCATTTTAATCGACGGTTCTTGCGAATTGGTTCCTTAGAACTTGACGGTACCGGTCCTTTATATTTTTTCGATTTCTTCTTAACGTCTGCTGTCTCCACTTCTTGAGGATTGTCAACTTCCACCGAATCTTCTTCGTTTCCATTTCCAGAGACCAAAGGATCTCTTTATACAAGTACCATTGACGCTTCATCGATAACCCTGGTGACGGAATTATAATTGGTTTGTCATCGAAACTGGTATTGTTACTCAGATGTATGTTTTCATTTATGATGGCTGAATTCGCAAACAGTTTACATTGCACTGGTGACTGAGCAATAAATACAAAGTGATGAGACTTCGATATTCCAATTAAAGTTTTATATTTAGTGGAGAAGTATTCGTCCCATTTTTTCCACTCACCAACAGGCTCACTTGAGTTTGGAAGTCGAATAGGTACAGGAACATTAAATCCATTACAAGATGATTTTCTAACACAATCAACTACATCCATGAAGCAGTCGACATTAGTTTGGGCATATTTTGATTTGAAAACTCCGAATAAACGATCAGGTGAAAACTTTGTATGTCCGCTTAACAAAAAGTTCAATTCAACTGACTCACATCTGGAAGTATCGACAAGGTGTTGTAAATATCGTATAATCGCATTGTTTTTATTTTGTGAAACACAGTTATCAGCGAATATTACTAATTTTTTAGTTGAATGCACTTCTAGTAGGTAGTAATCAAGCATTGATATTACTGAATTCGGACCTTTTCCAATGGAATCGCTTTCGTCAATATAGAAGATGTGTTGAACATTTTGACGTTCGTTTGTAATTCCGAAAATTGCTGTTTTGCGACCTGATTTAAAGTATGCAGTTCCTATTTGCTGTGGACCCGACGGAAAGCTAACATTTTGAGCATAATCCATAGATATTACTAGATAATCCTCCTCTGGAATACCTGGATACATGGCATTTGGATCAGGCTTGACTAATGTTCTCAAGTCGTTATAGTACTCTCGCTGAGTGCTGGCAGATTGCAAATGATCAGAATACACCTTCAATGCCGCTTCTTTTTCAACTTCAGTAACGTTTACTGTATTAACAGCATCTTTTGCAAGATTTCGACACAATTCGCACAAATCGTATGCCGGCTTCATAGTAACGATGTAGGGACAATATTTCTTCCACAGCGTTTGGAAAGTGCGAAGTTTTACGATTTTACCACCCGGTTCGACGCTGTTGGTGTGTCTAGTGTAAACACAAGTCTTACTTTCAGTAGTTGGAAGTTTCAATAAACGATAATAACGACAAAGTGATAGCAACAGTTTCAGCAAAACGGCAGATAAATGAAACAATTTCTTTTTTTCCAAAGTAGTTAAAACATCTGTACGATTAATTTTATTCGTCATGCCATGTTCGCGTGGATAAACACCATTTTTGTCGTAATGTTCGATTAGATTTTTGTAGCGTTTAATTCCCATTGTATACAGGAAGAAGTACATATCACGGCATATCGGCAAACTTCGAAAATAATATATCTGATTGTACCGTTTCTTCATAGCTCGCGATCGATCACCAACTTTTGACCTGAGCATTGCATCGTCACGGTGAGCTGTCAGATGTGCGAGAATAATTAAATCTTGGGATTCCTTATCTAAATTCATGAAAGACGTACGAAAATCCACAGCTATCTTCTTAGGGATCACTTCATTGCATTGATTTGAACAACACGGAGGTATTTTTGAACCATAAAGTCGAGCAAATCAAGATCAGATTTCGCGTAAATCAAGATCAGATTTATCAAGGTACATATTATCGGTATCATCTTCAGAGTCACTATCCGATAATTCTGAGAAGTGATCGTCATCATCCTCGTCATCAGGGAAGCGATAAAGTAAATCTACTTCTTCGCACTCGTCCACCATTTCATCCTAAAACAGTCAGTAAGAATGTTATTAGTTTTAAATTATTTTCGCGAATAACATAATAAGGTTATGTGAAAAAAATTTTCGTACTAACAGAGTGATACTCACGATTTAAAAGAATTATAAATGAGTATTTATTATAATTCACAATTAATAATTTCAGAAAATAAACCTGGATTCGAAAAAACGCAAGCAAAACTGATATCAAACTCATGGAAACAGCGCGCTAGGTAGAAAACAGAAAAACCAACTACACAAAACAAAAGGTAGGGACGACCTACGCGCGTTTTCAAGGTTGACCAACACGTTCCTGACGTCATGAGATGTGTCGCTTTCAAATGAGATCAATACCAACACGCTCAGTGATGGCACACCAAAGATACACGTATTTAAATCTTTAAAATGGCTCTCCTGAACAAAACCGGTAAAATTAAGAATTACCTTGTTTGGAGGTACCCCTCTCCCCATCCTATACCGCCAAGATTTTGTTGTACCATTCACTTGTTCTAAGATTTATCCACATCAAATTTAGAGAGCCTCACTATTGTGGTTCTGCAAATGTATGAACAGTAATAATTACCTTTTAATTTCAGCTCGATCGGTCTTAAAAAACAAAAAAAACAAACAAATATACAAACACAGACTTATTTTTTATGTATATAGATAACAACAAATTATAACTTCTTTCAGATAATGAGATAAATATGTACTAATTTATTATAATAACTAATTATTAGTTCTAATTTGGAGCAGAGTTATAAGAGTACTGCCGATTACAAAAAAATCCCAAAAGTTTTTTTGCTGGGTATATATATACCTGAATCCCTCTTATAATTATCTTGCTAAAAGTCAATAGCTTTTTCCCAATGCGATTATTATTAGGCAAAAGTTAGTAATATTTTAGTCAGAAAAAATTGGACATGATACATGAGGTGGTATAAATTTTATTTATACAAGTCACGAAAGAAAATTGAATACGAGAATTTCTCATTATTGTAACGCAAACAAATCACTGTGATCGATTAGTCCAGATTTACCGTCACTAAGTCAATGTTATATTAACCTTATGTAAGTCAAACTTTTTTTACACGTGTGTCCACCCCAATAAAATTTAGGAAAAACCATAAAATTTTCATTTTGCCTCACAACTCCAAATATTAATTTTACAAAAAAGAAATTTGTAACAAGTAAATGATGCTCGTGAAGATAACAAAATTTTGCAACCTAACAACTTTTCTTTAAATCTCTTAGTTACAAAAATAAATATTCAATTCAATTAAATTTTTATTTGTGTTAAATATTATATACATTCTTTGGTTTTTAATATACGTATATGTAAAGAGTTCAAGTACATATCTTTTTCTACTTAGTAATTTGTTTTAATTTATAAAATACGTAGATATATACACTAGTATAATACTTGGAGGAAAAATTTAACAATAAAACCTATTTGAAAAAAATAATAAATATAGAATTTACAAACGTCCTCCCATCTCATGACCACTAAAACACAACTTTACAACGGCTTGGACTGGATCAGTTGAAAATAGTTTTTATGTAATTTGGAGTGCTAAATCTACACACAGAAAATTTCATGCTAAAATTGTCAAAAACAGGGATAATGCATTTGTGTGTAAAGATAATCTTAGGCTGAGTGTTTTACATAGAGATTAGTGATTAAATTAAATGTAATCTTTGAATGTTGTCTTTCACTAGTCGATTATCTCAGTTTGTTTACTAGTTTAAACTACCATAATTGGCGGTTTAATTATACAGAATTTTTTTTTAGATTCTGCTGAAATTTTCTACAGAAAATTTTCTTAGATTCTGATGTAATTTTCTTTGTCAATTTTAATGTTATTTTATTTTTATTTTACAATTTTCTCTTGATCAATTTAATTTAAAATATTAAATAAATATTTTTTCTTGACTATAATTTCGCACACACAACAAAAAAAAAACGCACTTGTTTCTTATTCTTGTTAATGATGTATTCATTATTTTGATGACATTTTGTGAAATTTACTTAGATTGCCATACTAATACAAAAAAATACTGTCATTTCGTATGGCAATGCTAAAAAGTTTAAGCTAGAACTGAAAAACGTTCAACTAGATTAAAGTTCGATTACATTTATTTTAAGATTAACTAATCAAGTTATTAATTGTCGTTTAAGCTGCGTGTAAAAGACCCAGTCTTAATATGTTAAATGTTAAAATAATAATTCAACATAATTTTATAATAACCGTATTTCATGTTGATTTAATATTCCAGTACAGTTAAAGCAAAATTAAGTTGATATT
Organism: Panzeria rudis; assembly: GCA_956483635.1. Taxonomy (NCBI): domain Eukaryota; kingdom Metazoa; phylum Arthropoda; class Insecta; order Diptera; family Tachinidae; genus Panzeria; species Panzeria rudis. The sequence goes on along the minus strand of OY101449.1, from coordinate 118,444,597 downwards.
GAAATAATAATACGAATAATCATGCTGAATAAAAGTTATTCCAAGTTGAAACAACGTGAATTTGATACTGAAATAACACAAATAATCATGTTGAATCATAATTATTTCAATTTAAAACAACATGAATTTAAGGTAGCCATTTTATCAATTATTTTACTTACGTGATGTGTATTAGTATTAGCATAGGCATCAGAAAACTTATGTTATAGTTGTCTGCTCCAGCCAAGATTTGAACACGGATCATCATCCATTGCTGGGTAGTCAACGCGCTAACTACTGCAGCCACAATAGCCTCCAATATATTTTAGATAACATTGATTTTTAATTGATTCACTAAAGTAGATCCAATTTTAATTTAACATGATACAAATTGATTTTATCATAAAACAGGATTTTATTTATTCAATATTAAACAATTTTGATTTAACAGTGAAAAATATTAAATCAACGAGATTTAACGTTAGATCAATAATTTTTCGTCTAACCCCCATTAACACAAAGCTCAGTTATGTTGATTTTAACTTTAAGTTTATTAACTTTCAGTTTTCCTAAACTTGAATTTTAACTGAAAGTTAACAATTTTCGTTAACAATAAAAAAAATTTAGTTAACTTGTGTCATCAACTTTTTTGATTGCCTGAAATAAACTATTTTTGGGAAATGTAAAAATTTTAGCAATTTATATAAATAATATCATGGTTCAACAGCATCTGAGTACGACCGACCACTGCACAAGGAAGTGCTGTATTCGCCTAAGAAGCTTTTAATTTGTTATTATTCTTGAAAATTGATGTTAAATATTTTCAGAATAACAAAAAATTAATTTATTTTCAAATGTCAATAATTTCTTCAGTTAAGAACTTAAACTCAAAAAAGGTTCCAGCACCTCCTGGTTAATAAAGAATTTCACAAAATTGATATTTCAATAAATACAAGGTATCAATTTTCGCTATTGGTCATTCCATAGTTTTTGAAAATACTTTGCTCTCAATATATAATCCTACAATCCTTTATTGAGTCAAATCTAAAATGCTAGTATGAATATTCAAGTGTTCAATCATATAAAAAACGTGTGAATTGTGGATTTACACACGACTAAATGTACAATCAAATGCAAATGGAAAAAGTAATTCCTACAACAAAATATGAGGATGCAGGACTATACACATGAGGTCATATAACCAAAACCAAGCAATCTTTTTTATTCTTTCAGTTTGTTTATTTTTGAATTTAAAAAAAAATCCGTTAAACGACAATATATTTATGCAATTTCACACGAAATTTTCGCTTTTCTTGCTAAAACGAAAAATACAATGCAATATGCGAAAAGGAGTGAGAGATTCTACCGCTATTTTTTTCTTTTGTGGTTGTAAATGCATGATTTAAATGGGAGTTACAAATTGGTTGGTCAGTCGGTCGGACAGTCGCTCGTTAGGTCTTTTCTAAATAATATTACAAATTGGTAGGTGGATTTTGAATGCTTTTAAGTCTACCACTAAATACAAACGAAAGCACTCAAGCTGAATCTACAATGGGCAATAGGTTCTATGTGTGTTCAAATGTATCTGTTTGGTTGGTTCTACTTTTGTTTAGCACTCTTATGTGCTATAGATTTGAAAATATTGATGCATGTATGTTGGCAAAAAAAAAAGGTAAAAGAATCAGGCAAACCAAAGTGTATTCTATATACAATAAAACTTTGCAAAAACATTAGTTCATTTATAAAGGCATGTAGGATCAGAGCTTTCAATATAACTGTTCTATAATTTAAGAAAAATAATTTTGGAACACAGTTCCAAATTGTATGACCACAGCTTATGAAGACGAGGAATCCTGTACACACACACAGAAAAATTTCATATTAAAATCGTCGAAGACGATCGGTAGTGATTTTGTTTCATAGATGTTTCATGTTAATTCAACATGATTTTATGAAGGAAAACTATTTTTCCTTTTGAAATAATAATATTTCATGTTGATTTTATATTCCAGTACAGTTAAATCAAAATGAAGTTGATACTCAAATAATACGAAGAATAATGTTGAATCAAAGTTATTTCAAGTTGGAACAAAGTGGATTTGATACTGAAATAACACGAAGAATCATGTTGAATCAAAGTTATTTCAAGCTGAAACGTTGAATTATTTTGAAACGAAGAATTATGTTGAATCAAAGCACTAAAATAGCATGAAGAATTATGTTGAATCAAAATTATTTAAAGTTGAAACAACGAGAATTTGATATTGAAGCAACACGAAGAATTATGTTGAATCAAAGTTATTTCAAGTTCAAACAACCTGAATTTAATGTAGCTCTTTTATTATATTATTTTACTTAAGTGATGTGCATTCGCATAGCCATCCGAAAAATTTATGTTGTAGTGTGCTGCCGCAGCCAAGATTTGATCTCGACCCACTTGCAAACTTTACCTTAGATATACACCAAATAAAACCATCATAAGAAACATGAATTTCATTTTGAATCAATATTATTTAAATGATGATTTAAAATAAATTTATTTGAAATTAAAGTTATAGTCATGTTGATTTAAAATGAAATGTAACGTTGCTAACAATGTTATTTTGACAGTGAAAAGTAATTAATCAAGGAAATTTAGATTAATAGTTTTTGGCTTAAAATAAATATAAAACAATGGTAATTTTAAATCAGCAGCTGGAAATTTTCCCTGTTAGTGCGAAGTATGGCGGCTATTTCCATTTGCACAACACGAATATGAAAATAAACAACAACATGTCACACAACTGAGCACAAAAGTGCATTGTAGCATCCCCACCCCCCTCCCCACCGCAATGCAATATGCGAAAAGGAGTGAGAGCTTCTACCGCTATTTTTTTCTTTTGTGGTTGTAAATGCATGATTTAAATGGGAGTTACAAATTGGTTGGTCAGTCGGTCGGACAGTCGCTCGTTAAGTCTTTTATAAATAATATTACAAATTGGTAGGTGGATTTTGAATGCTTTTAAGTCTACCACTAAATACAAACGAAAGCACTCAAGCTGAATTTACAATGGGCGGCAATAGGTTCTATGTAGGCAAGTAAACACTAACACACTTAAAAAAAATTTGAGGAGTTCACAACAGCGTTCGAAAATGTGTCTTAATATAACGACGTTTCAATTTTAGTCTTTTATTATGGGTTGGCAAGTTTGTTGTTTTTGTTTTGCATGTAAATGAAATTTACTACCAAATGACAATTTTAAACGTCCAAGAAGCATGTTTTTTTCAATATTTAAAATAAATAATTTGTATGTGGTCTAAGTGTATTTGTGTTTCTTTGGCATGTTGATAGGTACCAAGCAATCTCGTGCTTGTGTTGTTGTTTTGTTTGTTGTGTATTTTGAGTTCGTGTTCTATACATGTAAATAGTGCGAAATATTCGGCAAACTTTGTCTTTACATTTATTACTCTAATATGCTGTGCTTTGTATCGTTGCTCACAATGAAATTTTAAGGTGTAACGATATTGCTATTTCGAAATTTTAAGATACACATTGTGAATTCCCTAATTATTTCTCAGAAATTTAATATGATTTCCAATCAAAATTGCGACATGTTGATTTTACATTGATATTTTTTCTGTATGCATCCTGTGTAACTAAATTCAGAACATTTCTATCACAATTAGTATTGGTATTATTATGTGAAATATAGGGTGAGTACCAGTAAACTTATATAGATAATTTTTTTTTCATCATATACATAATTGATTCAATTAGGACATTCATTAATTGAAACAAATTTTAACTTTTCATAAAGTGGTTTAATTAATTTTAAAGAATAGTTTTTTCTGTGTGTCAGATAGGTCACTAGAAAGTAGAAATATCAACTATTTAAACGAATTGTGAAGTCAAAAAGAATACAAGCACTGCATTATGTTCATTTACAATACGACATTCCGTTGCCTGATAAATAGTTATTTTTTGTATTCTTCCTATCTTCGGACTACTATCAATAGAGTTTTAATACTTTCAAGTACGAAACTTGGAAGGTGAAAGGAAATTCGTGGCTGCATTTCCAGCTTCTCTTAGGCATCTGCTTTCTATGCAACCCAATATGCCGTAATATGCAGGAAATTTACTTAAAACAACACGGAATTCTTGGAATGCATGGACTGAACCAACAAATTCAAAGAAAAAGTTCATTGTTTCAACGAATTGCTCATTAATTTGGAGCTAATTTACTAATACGTTAAATCAATGAACTGGTTCATTAGTTTTGATGTAGAATAACAACAAAGAATGCTTTCAATAAACAGTTTTACATTGAAATTCAATGAATATTTTCATTGAAACAACATTTTTCTCCACTCCACTCCTACCAAAAGAGTTTACCCGTGGATGTCGTCAGCACCAGACAGAATAATGATTGTCTCATGTGGGCACTATGCGGGTTCATTTACATTTTAGGAAAACATTTGATCTATATAGTGATCAGGACCTTTCTCAGCCATGAATCTCTTTTCTCTTAGAGGGAATTGAACAAGAACCTTCTCAACATACCATACCGTAATCAAAATTCAATACAACTTGAGAATAAGCTTATATAAATAGTGGGCCTTAAGCTTTTCTTAACTTTGCTTATAACAATGTTTATAAAATGTGATTTCACTAGCAGTTTTTAACAATGCTTGAGAAACTATTATTATACACAACTGTTTCTAAAGTGTGCTTATAAACGTCATACATATATTCAAGAGAACAATATAACGATTGAAAGACTTATCTTTTCAATACATACTACAGCGGCGTTTACATCTAGTTTTATATTGCGAATTGGGTGCACGTGTAATTTTGTAAATTACAACATAAAAAACATAAATATGTATGTAATAAATAAATGAAATCGAATGAATTCGAAGTAAATAATAATAATTTTCTTTTTCAACATTAAAAAATATATTATTTGTGACTTTTATTCTTCAAAGCTTATAAAAATATTAAGACAAATTACATTTTCTATACAAAAGTTAATATAATATTATTTTCATAAGCTTATTCTACAATTGCAAGAATAAGCTTATATTAAGCATGCACTTATAATATTTTCAAGAGGGTTCCGTTTTGATTTTTCTACAATTGTTACGATAACTTTTTTCAATTTATTTTCAATACTTTTTCAAGCTTAAGGCTTATGCTAGTAAGCTTATTATAATATTTTTCTCAAGCCATTTGGTATGTTGGGTTATCTCTTTACACCAACAATGAGTAAAGGTTATAACATTTCGTAGTTACTGGTACAATGAGGTCCATTTCCCAGGCTAGTTTGGGAACAATGCCCGACCTAACTCCTCTTGATCTTTACAATAAATACATATTCAGGTAGGCCCTTAAGGTGCCTTTAGACTGTCTGTGTTTTACATCTGACTTCAGTTTTGCGACCCACATGTAACTTAGCGTGTCTGTCAAAATTGCCCATTTACAGACGACTTTTAATTTTTAATTTTAATAAACTATAAGTGACGCCAACACATACTTGTTGGTTCAAAACAGCTGATGTCAGATGAAAATAGAACACGCTCTAATTGGAAATTTTGTCACCTGACTTTGGTTCTGTAAATTTCAGATGACAATGTTTCAAAACGTTCACACGGCATGTATAGCTTTTGCAGTGGGAAATTTGACAAGTCAGATGTAAAACACAGATAGTATAAAACCACCTTTAGACTCAGCGAGTCGGGTGATTTAAGGCATGACTGCTGTAATCTATAAGTAGCTTTTCACACTATGTTTTTTTAGCCTGGCTCTTTTTGACAATTTTCTTTTAAATACCCTTGGAAAAGTCACACATATTTACATTACAGACTTTTTATCCATGCTTTTTTTGACGATTATACACATACTTAATGCTGAGAGTACGAAAATGACAAAGAGAAATAACAAAAACCCCTCAAATTTCAATTTGTGCCTTTTTTCTTACCCCGCAAGCTTCTCACCTCCTCTCTCTCACAAACTAAAAAAGCCTGCGTTTAAAGGCAAGCGAAAAAGGCACAATGGAAATTGCGTGTAGGCGATTCTCGATCGGTTTTTGATACTGACATAAGCTAAAAATTCTTATGTAGCCAAAGTTATTTAATTAGTTTACCTTAAGCTCGTTTTTAATATAATCTTTCAATTAAGTTATTTTTTAGACAGCAATTCTAAAGCATTTATATAATTGAAGAGATATAGACTAATTTGTGTGAACGGAAGGTTGAAGTTACATGTTTTGAGACCAACCCGTCGAAAGATTAAGTTAAAAACGAACTTAAGCCAAACTAATTAAGTAACTTTGGATAAAACCATACAGTTCGACCTAATTCATAATTTAATTCTTATTTAGTTTACATGCATTAAGCTTTTCTTAAGCTGTTGATATGTTCGGCTGAAAAAAGCAAATAAACTTTAAAGCTTCTATGTGATCGACGACTGCTGAAAAGCAAGATCATGTCGAGTACATAAAGAACATTTGCAAGTTTAGTTTCAAAATAACAGCAAATGTGTAAAATAGACAAATATAATTATTTGATCAATTCAGTCTTTCATTTTTTGCATTTATCTCTGTATAACTTGATGCTCATACATACTCGTACAAGGCCATGATTTTTTTTTACAAGATGGGGGAAAACTAACAACATATTTACTGAAATTTTCGCATAAAATCAAAATCGCCTTTTATTGTTGTTGCTATTTTAGGTTGAATAAAATCCATACATTCATTCAAAATTTAGTTTTATTTTTTGTGTAGTTGTTTTGTTGTTTTGACTAGTTGGTTCCTTAGAATTGTTGCCGCTACACAGTGGCATGTAAAAGCAAAAAGTTGTAATAAATATAGAGCTTCTGAACTTCTTAAGCGGTCCATCCATTCATTATACAATATTATTGCATATGTTATTGTAATTTCAAACAAAATATAGCCCAATTTTCCTGACAGTGAAAAATTAAATATTGACACTAAATAATGTTGCCAACCCATTACACAATTTTCTTGATTGTACAATAAAAATCAAAAGTCTTTTGATTTTTGCCAATATATTGTGCCACCTCCAAATATAATATGAAAAATTGCACAGCAAGTGGGTGAGCCGCTTTAGTCGATTTGTCTGAAACAAATAACAGTTTTGAGCAGGCTACCTCAGTGTTTAGATTACCGTATTTGAAGACACTATGCTTTAACACAGGACAGGTCCATAATACACCGAATCGGTAAAATCGGGCGTGAAATATCTGTGGGATCTTGTAACTTTTCTAAATCTGAACTAATAAGGACATTTTTATTGAACGAATGTCGAATATTTGTTACTACTTTTTTCTATTTCACGCCAATGTGTTTTTTTTTTGTAATAGTACTCTGGGTGGTTTATGAAACTAACTCAACTTTAATTCAAATGGAATTTAGGATTTTGATTGTGTGTTCATAAACATATACGTACACTTGTACATTGAATCGTATAGATTTTGTGGCATGCACTCGTACTATACTTTGATGCAATTCATTTTCATGTGTATAAGTGTATTTGTGAAAGCGCATGTAGCATGTTATTGCATGCACCAATAGTTAGTCTTCTATTGCTAAAATTGCATTTTGGTAAAAAAGTCCGTCCGTAATTCTATTCTATAAAGTTGTATGTAATTCGCACTCTTTTTTGCTTCCTAATTTTTTTTCTTTTAAAAATTGCATTGCGTACGCGTTTTTTCTGTGTTGATTTCCCCTTTCAGTTTGATTGATTGGGTTTTTAGATATCTTTTTTTTAACGAACGGGGGTTTTAGTTTTCTTTGTTCCTCTACTCTAGTTGTGTTTTATTTGGAAACCTTTACTAAAGTGCACCATAGTATATTTAAAGTTGCAACGTAAGTCGGCTGGTTCATAAGTTATTTAGTTTTTTTTTTATTCCTTACGTAATATTTTGTTTCTACATGAACATACAGTTATTTAGTTTGTGAATCCAAATTGATTATTAGGCTAAGGTTCGTATATTCAGAAAGCATTGGGCATGATTAATATTCCAAGGAACAAGGGAAAAATTAACATCAACTTAATTTTTCAACGTACACAGCAGAACAGAGTAGCGCAACTTTCGGAAGCCGCTACACTTCCATCGTCACTGCTCACGTGCATTGCCCATCACCACTTGTCAGGTGGCTCTGTTGAATGTGATTTCAATTCTTATATATACAGTACTTTTCGCTTATAGTCACAGCCTTTAGTTGCACGCAAGTTGTGGAATATATAAGCCTAACTTACATATACGCCATTCGGAGGCATACAACCGAATTCGCGTATAAAAGTTAATAACAAGGTACAAAAAAAATTAAAAGTAATATTTTCTTCTAGTGGAGAGTTGGTGACTGGAATAGTAAACAATTCAATGCTTTCATAAAAATTTTTTAAATGGTTTGTGGCTTCAATAATTAAAAAAATTAGTAAATTTTTCAATTGTGACTATAACGCAAATTGTATGTATGCATTTCTGTCTTTGCGAACCGAAGATAGATGGCATATAAGCCAAATGTGCTTATATCGCTAATTGGACTATAACGTGAATATTTTCTAAGAAATTTGGTAAAGGAAGCAATAAATACAGATAAAATGGACTATATCGTTAATGTGACTATAAACGGTAGTGACTATAAACGAAAAGTACTGTATAACTTTTTCGTGAAAATTTAATACGAGAATTAAATCACTCTCAAGCTGATATTAAAGTGCACTTTCCCAGCGTTGCCATCTGTTTATTTTTCTTCATTCCCATTTTTCTGATTTTTTGGACAAATGCACGTGAGCACTGACGATGGAAGTGTAGCGGCTTCGGAAAGTGGTGGTACTCTGTTCTGCTGTGTATGTTGAAAAATTAAGTTGATGTTAATTTTTCCCTTGTTCCTTGGAATATTAATCATGCCCAATTCTTTCTGAATATAACGTTACGAACCTTAGTATAATAATCAATTTGGATTCACAAAGCAATTACGTTCGAAATAGTCACATTAATAAATAGTTATTTAGTTAGTTGATGTATATTACTTTAATGCTTTTGCTATATTCGCAATTTTTTGCAAAAATCAGGTAACTTCACTTTAATCGTATATATAAATTAGGGTGACCCTAATTTAAAAAAAACCCGATTTCCCCCAAGTTTGATGACAATTGGGGAAAAAAATGATCCTGTCAAACTTTCAGGTCAATCGATTGGGGTTAAGACGTGCCGCGCCGCCAGTCCGCTCAAATTTAGGAAAAACCATAAAATTTGGTTTCCAAAATATTATCTTTACAAAAAAAAACTTTTATGTAAGGAAAATGTTGCTTCCTTTCCTAACAGCTTTTCCCCAAATCTAATAATTAACAAAATAAATATACAATTTTCAAGCATCATTAGCCAGCTTATTTTGATGCTTCATTCGTCCGCCCAGCTCATGACAACTAAAAGCACAAATTTACAATGTTTTGAAATGGCTCAACTGAAAGTGGTTTCCTATGTTATTTGGGGCGCTGAATCCAAATCTGAAGTCATTAAAAAATTTTTGGTTCTAGTTTTCGAGATATATGCTTTTTTAAAAAATGCAGCAGTTGTACATCAAATGTTAACATAACGGTTTAGCCTATTAAATTAAAACCGAAAACCAAAATTCGAGAACAATATTATCTTTAAGTCCCATAAATATTATTTTGTAATCAACTAAGTAGTTTCAGAGATATCGTGAAAATTGTGACAAAAACATTTTTTTTTAATTTTTGTTTTTCTATGAATGGATCTTGTGGAAATTACAATATATGTTGAAAGTGACTTAGACTTAGATTGGCCAGACCTCCTCTAGGTTAGGTTAGGTAAGGAGGGCAGTCACGACTGTAGAAGTGACTCACTTATGTCCGTTGATTCGGTCCCTTTGTGTTACCCTAGAGCAGACAGGGCATAGAAATTACGACTGCCCTGCCGCCATGTCAAACCATCCCGATTGAACTAAGTAGGAGGATAGCCTGACTAGCCCTACATTAACCAGACTCTCTAAGTCTGGAAATATGCTAGCGCCCAAGATTCTCGTCCTTAAGCTGGCTAGAGCCGGACACTGACATAGAAGATGGAGAACAGTCTCCTCCTCTTCCTCATCATTACAACTTCTGCAGTAGTCGTTATGATTTAGACCCATCCTTCTGGCATGGGTCCCAATATTACAGTTCCCTGTGAGCACTGTTACTAATAGTTTCGTTCGACCTTTACCTAGCCTGAGCAGATCTCGTGTCCTGCTGAGGTCGTAGTGGGGCCATGTGGACCTAGTCACGCGGCAGGTGCCTTCGCGTTCCCACCTATATTGTGCCAGCCTGAATGATTCAAGCTGTATCAGTGATTTACAATGTGATAGAGGGATGCCAACGAAGCAGCATATCATCGAGTTGCTCAATGTCACGCCCTGTTTAGCAATTCCGTCCGCAATATCGTTCCCGGGACAATCTGAGTGTCCCGGAACCCAACCCAGTGTTACTCTCGAATGTCTCGCTATCTCGTTTAGAGATACCCGACATTCGACAACCGCCAAGGAAGTGGTGTATACACCATTTATAGCGGCAATGGCCGCTTTGCTGTCGGATTTCAGCTTGCAAGACGCTACAACTGTCCTGCAGCCTAAATGGGACTCTTACGTTGAAGTTTTCCACAAAGAAACCTCCGCCAGTTCTGTTGCCCCTTTTGGAGCCTTCCGTAAAAACTTTGATCGCTCCATCAGGGTTGAGAGGTACTGTTCCCTGCTGGGAACAAGTGAGAGGAATAGCCCACCAAAGTAAGGCTTCGGTGCGCAATAATCAATGTTGCTGTGAATTCCTTGATGTCGCAGAATCCTGGAGTGCCCATAATCACTTCGTGATCATGGGCATGTAGCGTTCAGCCTGATTGCCGAGAATAAAGCTAGCTGCTTGGCCATACCCTCCACCGGAAGCCAGTTCATCATCGTGAAGAGTGTTTTCGTTGGAGTCGAACTGAGCGCACCTGTTATCAGGGTCGCTGCCAGCCGACCCTGATAAATAGAATAAAAATTGTTATGACAGTTCAGTGTCGTTCCCAAATTATGACGTTTTTATTATAGGAAAAATTACAAAAAGTGTACAGAGAAAACAGATTTGTTAAGACAACCGAATTTGTGGTCAATCGAATTTTGGCAGTTATTGAAAAATAAGCTATTTTGCAATAATAAATAACTGCTAATTCGAACTGCTTAATCGGTTAGGTGTATCAATGATAATAAAATTAACCACTGATTAGTTGGAACAACCTATAAAAAGGTAAGGTAATTTAGAAAGACGATTTTTTTAAGTTGAAAATCCAATTCATACTATTTTATTCGGTTGTGCTCATCATATTCTACTTATTCATGACGAAAGCATACGATCGGTTGATCTAATCAATTTAGGAAATCTCAGAATCATATCTATGTTACAATTATGCTCTTATTAGAGGGCTGCATGAATATACTCTCAAGTAATCGTATGTATGTTTGTGTGTGTATGCATGTATGTTTTTTCTGTATATGTATATTTGTATATGTATATTTATATATGTATATTTGTATGTATATTTGAATATAAATAAGAACATACATCTATGCACACACGAAATTCATACGAGTACATTCTACGAATACATTTGAGTACACTTTGCAGCCCTCTAGCTCTTATGATAATGAACACGATTTTTTTTTGATCCATAGAAAATTTATAGCGTGAGTTGAAATATAGGCTATTAAACTAATATCTTATCGGTCTAACCATTTTCCCACCAATCTTTTTTCTGGGTGTACTTGAAGGAGTTTGTCTAAATGCATGAAGGCGTATGAGTATCATTATTTAATATATTGATCAAATATTAAGTATACGCCAAATAATTTTTAAAATTTCCGCAACCTCGAAATCCATTTTATACCCAGTAAGAGAATTTATAAATTAGAAAATTTTTTTCTTTACGATTTTTGTAAAGTCAAATAACTCATTTACTGAAAATAAAAATGGTTCTTGTTGTTGTTGTGTTTAGTACAAATACGAGCGTAAAATGCAAAAAAGTTTTTAAACAAACGTCTTGGCAGCAATCGAACCTACGACCTCCTGCTTACTAGTCTAGTGCACTAATCACTACACTACGGGTGTACCCAATATTTAAAAGTTAATTTCAGGCGAATGCTTGTCTTAAAACTTTTTTCTTTGTAAACATCAGTAGTAGATAAACAAACGATAAAAAGTTTAAACGTTACAATATATTCTGGTATGTGATGGAAATCGATCGATTCAAACCGGCGCTGATTTCAAAAACAAGTTCTGCTGAAAGATGACTTATTTATGTTTTTTATTATTTTGTATCGAAAAAAATGTTCGAATAAAATATTCTAAGCCTTGAAAACATTAAAAGGGGGTAAATAAGTAATCTTTCAGTACAATTTGGTTTTGAAATCGGCGCCGATTTCAAATCGAAAGATATCCATCACATACCACATTATTTTTGACGATTATAGTACTGACATCCTTGCCGATCTAATGATTGTAACATTTTTATGTTTTAGATCAGTCTAGCATTAACTGTATCGGTAGGCCTTTAGTCATTATTTTAAGAAGCTTTCAAATCAAACAAATCAAACATATTCTAACATTGTAAACCCTCATGCTAGCTGCCAAATAAATCATCACTTTAAACTAGTTTTTAAAATCACAGTTACTGATAAAACGAACACCAATTAAAATTGTAAATTTGAATATTTAAGTGTATCCTCTTTTGGTTTATGTAGTCCAATATTCATAGGCCCTTTAGACTTTATTCTCTATTTCGTTTCGTTTTAATTCAGTATAAATTTGATTTTGTTAACCTGAAAAAGCTGATTTACGCAAATACCTAAATATTGTTTTTCCAATTCAGTTTCTAATGTTTTCTATGCACGAGTATGTAGATATGTATGAGTGTTTGCTTTATTCGCATACAGACGTACAAATCATTTACAATGTAAAAGTTGGTTGGTTGGTTGAATGTTTTTTTATGGAAATTGTTTTATTTTATTTCTAGTTATAGAGCCTACAGCAGACATGGAAAATGAAGGTTGTTGAAATGATATTTATGCTCGTATTACGATTCACAACGAAACTGATAGTTGAGTTGTAGTTATCAAATTCTTATTATGGATACCAACCAGGGACCCTAACGATTATGAGTAATATCCTAAAAATTACGATTTAATTGTTATTTTAAATTTTTACTAAAAAAACCAATTAATAAGAATTATTAATGAGATTTACTTTTTTGATCGTAAAATAATTCTTATTTTTGAGTTTTATTTTTTAGCTCAAAAACAACGATTATTTAAAATTTTTATTCTTTTTTTTGCTCGAAAGTAACGATTATTTCTGGATTATTATTTTTTGCTTACAAATAACGATTACTGTAGGTTTTTAATTCTCGTAATATGACCAATTTATCTGAAATTTGTTAGACACCTTTACTGAGTGTTGCCGTTTTGGTATTTCCGTGGCTTTCATTGTTGCCGTTGTTTTCCGGGAAACTTCTGGAATTTAGTGGAGATTTTTGTACAAGTTTTTGGGAATCCGGGAACTTCTGGGATTTTGGGGAGATTTTGCTGAAAGTTTTTGGGAGTCCGGGGAACTTTTGGGATTTCGGGTAGATTAATGAAAGTGAAGGTGTCTCGGGTAAACACCAGGTGTCTCCGCTAAATTCTTGAGATGTATCACCTAAGTATCTTCAAGGCAATATTTAAAAAAGTAGTTATGAATTATTGTAAATTGAAATTCAAATGGCTTGTTGCATATGACTATAATAAATACATCAATAAAGTAACAATTAAAACCTAAAATAATGATTATTTTTCAGCAAAAAATAAAAATCAAGAAATAATCGCTACTTTCGAGCAAAAAATTGAAAATAATTGTTATTTTTGAGCTAAAAAATAAAATTCAAAAATAAGAATTATTTTACGATCAAAAAATAAAACTCAATTATAACCCTGCGATTAGACGTGCAAGTACTTGCATGCAAGTTCTGTGTACGTATTATCAACGAAAATTTCGAAAAAATGCCCAACTGTCTTGCAAGTTGCTTAAATGTTTACACGGGCAGGTGAAAGTTCATTTTAAAAATGTCGGTGAGAGCAGAACAACTAAAAAAATGTCTTTATTATTGAAGCTAAAAAAGTGTTTGATTTTGTTTACTTTTTAATGCAGAGTTGCCAATAATACAAAAATATTTAATTTTAAGGGAACCAGATAACATTGAATTTTATTCGTATTTTTTCTACGATATTTATGTTTTAAAACTTCATTAACTGCTTGATTTACGCATATTTAAGGAAAATAATATCGAATTAACTTTTAAATTTATTTAAAATCAGTAAAAATATAATAACGTTATCCAGTTAATGTATACTAAACTGTTGATAGGGTAACAATGTTATTTAACTTGTCATTTTACTTGCTGCAAGTGTCAAAAAATCACTGCAAGTGAGCTGCAAGTGCGAAAAGTGCAAGTGTATTAGTAAAAAAGTAAGACTGTATTGAGTTTTTCGAACTTGCACCTGCACGTGTAAACGCTAAGTAATTCTTATTAATTGATTTGTTTAGTAAAAATTTAAAATAAATGTTTATTGCATAAATGGAAAGCATGTCAAAAAATAGAAATCTTATTGTTCAACAACATGTTACTAATATTCGGAGATCATTATGATTTTTTGGTAAAATATTTGTGCAATAATCATTATTTTCGGTCCCTGATTACCAGGGCTCGGACTTTCATGCAACTAAAAATTGATTTTAAGCGCTTAACAAATGCACCTAAAAATGAAAAATATGCACTAAAATATGCATTTACCTAGGAAAAAAGTACCAAAACTAAAATAGTATAAAAATATTTTCTTTAATTTGTTATTATTATTAGAGATTATTATACTAATTAATGCAAGCAAAGTTTAGTTGCGTTGCCAGTCGACAACTGAAAATTAATGGTTGCTAGAAAGGCACTAAATAGCAAATGAAACCGACGGATCTGAGTTGTCAGTTGCCACCAGTAGTATCATTTTCAGTAACTGGCAACCCAACTGAGGCTCTGTTGCCATCCATAATCGGCCTATTAAATTTTATAACTCTAAAAATATGCATTTATTGCCAAAATATGCAAAAATATGCATTTAACACCAAAATATGCAAAAACATGCAACTACAAAACGATGCCAAACTACTTAAAGTTTGATGATTCGCATAGATAATAAGTCAATACCTCTTTATCTATCACCACAAAAAACATGAATTTGCATGAAAGTCCGAGCCCTGCTGATTACAATACAACTCGTCTCAACTTTCAACAACTACTTTCTATCAGTTCCGTATTTATTTTTATTTCGACTATTGTGTTAGTTTTGTTTACTTTTAAAATTTTGATTTTATAGTACGCATTATTATTGCAGACACCAGCTTATCGCATCTGTCAACCAATATTCTTGATATGTGCATAAAACATCAAGTATTATGATATTATGTTTCACAACTAAATTTTATAGTTGAGTTGTAGTTGTCAAATTCTAATTATTGATTGCAACTCAAATCGACTTTCATCAAAGTGAGACAACTGGTTTTTATCAGTTGTGTTTTAGTTTTTATTTGGACTATTGTGCTACTTTTGTTTACTTTTAAAATGGCGATTTTATAGTGCTCATCTTTATACCAGCCGCCCGCCCATCTATCATATATATATTTCTCTTAAACAACGTGTAATATTTTTTCTGCATTTTATAGAAATACAAATTTAACAGAACAGTTTGTTCATATTCTGAATAATTTTATAAATTGGTTCACGATTTTCATACACATTGTCTGACTGGTATTCATTTTTGACAGTTTTTCAGAAATTTCAAGTTTTTGTGAGGCCGTTCCTTTACATTATTAAGATAGTTGTAAAAACTATAAGAAAAGTCTGAAAAATTTCTGATGTTTTGTCAGACATCCTCTCGGCATTGTTCAGAATTTCTTCCGTAGTCTCGAGGACCAACTGCAATAGTAATTGTAATTGTTGTCCCTGCTTGGCGGTACTAAAGCAGAGTTTATATATTATAGGTCTAAACCAACAGAATAAAATACGTTTATGTGAGTGAAGCAATGTACTTCTTGGGTTTCGTTAAAACCCAAAAAGATATTAAGAAATATTAAGCAGTAACGATTTTCCATCCCTGGCCTTCATACAATCAACTCTTGTGTTTTTCTATGCAAATTGTAAATGTGTTTGTGTGAATTCTTTATGAACATTTTAAAATGTAGTGTAATAGTGTTACTTTGAGAATATATCGTATAACGCATTCATTTATTGTATTTATGTACGTTTACAAAAAAAAAAAAAAACGAAAAAGTACACATTGCATTCAAATAAATTTGTTTATTTTTACCATTTTGCAATTCAGTTCAATTCCACAAAAGCCTTTTTACCCATTTTAAATCCAAAGCTTATATGTAGCTTCAAATGAAACTACAAACACACTATGTTTATACGAATACGTAGGTACATAAAAATATATATCTGTACGTAGTTGTACACTTCAAAAATATTTTAATATGAAAAACTCTTATTGTTGTATGAAAAATAGCCCGGATTTTTTTTTTGCGAAAAAACCCCGATCACTTTTTGATCATAATGTTGTATTTTTAAGGGAACTAATGGTGGCCATTGGACAGAAAAACGTCAGTCACCAATATTACACATGCTGATATATGACCCAAAAATAATTTTAATAAAAAATTAAGTTTGAAAAACTAAAACCCAACTACTTAAAAATTGCGCTCTGAAAAGTTTAAAACAAGAAAATATCTGTGGTCGTATAGTGTCACTTACTGTAACATGTATTGTAGAAAAATTTCGTATTAAAACCGTCGAAAACAAGGTTAATTTAACATATTTCGGTAGTGATTTTATTTCATAAATGTTTCATGTTAATTCAACATGTTTTTAAAATAACAGTCCAAGAACATTTTTCCTTTTGAAATCATTATATTTCATGTTGATTTAATATTCCAGTACAGTTAAATCAAAACGAAGTCGGTACTGAAATAATACGAAGAATAATGTTGAATCAAAGTTATTTCAAGTTTAAAAAAGATTACTTGGCAGCACTGGTGCGATTACGTGTGAAGTGCTCTCAGCACAATTGTGCTATGAAACGACAGTCTCTACTTTAGTTGTACTACAGCCTTAAGGCTTTATTTATAAAAAATATATTGGCCCTTATAGTGTTTGGCGATTTTCGCCTTTGACTACGACATTTTTGTAATAGATTAAGGACAGCACGCTACATTTTTCTTTAATCTATTACAAAAATGTCGTAGTCGAAGGCGAAAATCGCCAAAAAAAAAACTATAAGGGCCATTATTATTTGGCGACTGAAACAAATTCCATTAATTTTTTCCTTAAGTGTATATTATATAGTTTTTAGTCGTTATAATTATCACATCCGAATGTATATTGCTATGTTTGCTTTAGTTGGTGTTATTGCAGGTTTGCTTTTTTATTGAACACTTAAATAAGTATGTAAATTAGAATATTAATTATTTAAAATTTAATACAAATAACTATGAAACACTATACAAAGGATTATTTTGTTGCATGTTTTTATACGAATGTCCTTTTGTACATTCAATTAAATACTAATTTTTAGTAATAAAATGTTTAGATTTGATACAATTTCGAGTATCTATGGGTCTACAATTATTTCTAAACTTGCAATTGCTTTATATTAAGCGCTTTATAAGTGACATATACATATGAGGCATTATTTTTAAAGCGGACGACCCAAAAAATTTTTTTTGCCATTTTTTTGATATTTGGCATAACTGCAGTTTTCGTAGGTATAAATATGTATGCAAAATTTCTTTATATAGCTCGGTTGCGAAAATGTTGCCGTTTTAATTTATTTTTTGAATTATTGTTTCGAACTAAAAAAAAAAAATAAAACAAAAATATTAATATTTATTATTTTGGCTTTTTAGTTCATTATTTGAATTAACGTAAATTCCAATTATTATTAAGAGTGGAATGTTCGAATGTTCAATCGCATAAGCAGAACTTATCTACGCGGTAAAGAACTCTGATGAGAACAGTAGGTGGTCTCTCGAAACATGTCAGTTCAACCCTCCACGCAGTAAAATTTTTCTTTGTCTACATGCTTCACATTTATCTTAAAAAAATATATAATTTAATTTAGAAATTAAATTAAAACCGAACTCAAGCCAAAATAATAAAGTTTTTTAAAAGAAAATATTTGTTTTGAAAAAAAAAATCAGGCGATTTCCTATAAGAATGACTTATTTTAATTTTTTTTTGTTTTATTTTTTTCTAGTTCGAAAAAATAATAAAATTTTTTTTTCAAAAACGGCAATACTTAAACATCGATAAATAAACATCACACAAAAAATGTTGTTTCATACACATTTATGCCAAATATCAAGGAATTTCGAAAAAAAATTTTTTTAGGTTGTCCGCTTCTAAAATACTGCCCCATATGTATATCAATGATGATTCGGTAATACGTTGCATTATTGTATTTTATCCTTATAGATGCAAATAATATAATATTGAATTTAGAAATTATACAAAAGATCTAAAACATATGGAATTGAAAATAACATAAGGGGACTCTGATTTTGTTGCATAGAATTTAATAGTTTAATAGTTTAATCAGTCAAAAATTTTCATGTTTTTTGAAGCACTAGAACGGTACAGCGGCATGTGGCGGTGCAGTGACTTAACCAATCGGTGTGCTGGTACGATGCATTGGGCGACTGTTGGTAGTCGTATTTCGCATGTCTGGCAAAAAGAGTAAAACGAAATATACAGCCATGTCACAGAGTTCAATTTCGTTCGGAAACGGAATTCAATCCACCCCATTTTTATAGCAGCTGGTGTCTAAAAAAGAAAACTAAAATACGCAAATTTGTCAGGTGCGTCCAGACTATTGGTGGCGCTGCTACGCTCGGGTATGCTCCGGCTACGGCTTGACATCTTGGTGTAGATTGCATTCCGTTTCCGAACGGAATTTAGCTTTGTGACATGGCCGATAGAGTTTGAGTATAAGATGTCTACTTAATTACTAGGCAGTATTGTATTTACGAAATCAAGAGGTATTCGAAAGCTCTTAAGATCGGTTACTACTTATTACGATTAGTGCGAGTGCAATAGTGTATTATGGAGCTAATACAATACGAGCTTAATAGGCATTTTGAGGCTTTTCAGATCGGCTAATACTAACTACGGCTAGTAAGAGTGCAAGAGTGTATTCGGGAGCTCTTACTATCGGCAAACTAAATTCAAGTACTATGGTATAACGTAGTACATACATAGTACTACTATATATATTTTTGGAATTAAACATTGATAAAGAAAGTCCTGTTTAATATGACATTATCATTTTTTAAACTTAAGAAGACTGGGCCCGAATCGTCGCTTTCGATATCGAGCTGATTCGATCGAGTTTTCTTAGTTCGAGATAATGACATTCGATATCGAATAGCGAATGCCATAATCTCAAACTAAGAAAACTCGATCGAATCAGCTCGATATCGAAATTGACGATTCGGCCGGCCCCTGTTATATTTTTTAAAATAAATAACAAAGAAATAAAAATGATAAAATGTAGTTTAGTGCAATTTTCATGCTGGTAAATAAAATGATTCTGAACATTTTACTATTTTTAGAAAATCTGCTCTCCTGGCCACATTTTTGAGCGGGAGGGTAACAATTAAAAGACAAATAGATGTATTATATTAAATATATCCACTATAACAAAAAAAGGGGGGGGGGGATCAATATGGACATTTTGGTTTGGTGCAGCGAAAACTATAATTGATAAAACATATATGGGACATTAGAGTGGGCCAAAAAAAAAATTGCCTTTTGTTTTTTTAAGTATATCGAAAATATTATTTGGGATGACAAAAAAGAGTTAAGGTACGTTCACATTTGGCAAATATTTGCCAAAAAAACGTAACCACTACTTTTGCTAAGAGTTATTGTGATTTAATTTGGTTTTTATATCAGAAATTAAAGTTAATTATGCTGCAAAAAGCTATTTTTAAATTATTTTTAATAAATGCGAACTCATATTTAAAAAAATATTGAAATTAAAGAAAATACATTTTTAGCTTGTCTGTTGGTCACGTTTTTTTCGGCAAATATTTGCCAAGTGTGAACGTACCTTTATTGTCTAAATTTGAGCGCTTTATATCAATATGAAGAGGTCTATCATCGCAATTTTAGATTTGTTTTTGTCTGCAAGTTTTTGACTTTTGACTCCCAAACCATCAACCCAAACGGCATTGACCTGAACATATCCTGAAGGAAATTAAATGCTCTGTGAAAAAGGTCCTAGTGAAATTTTTTGTCAGATGAACCGTTTTCTTATAACCATGCCCCCAACCTTTGTATGATTTTACAATTTGATTTTTAAACTTTCAAATTTTGTTATTTATGTAAAAAGTCAAAAACTTGCATAGACAAAAAAAATTAAAATTGCGGTGATAGATCTCTTAATATTAATAATTCTTTTTTTTTTATCCCAAATAATATTTTCGATCTACTTAAAAAAAAAAGAAAAAAAAAAGTAAATTTTTTTGGCCCACTCTAATGGGACGACATACCATTATCGAAACTACCTTCAATTTCGTTTGGTCAGCTCTAGTCTTTAAAATATCGTGGTTTTTATTTTTTTATTCATTCTATCTCTTTTTTGCTTCTTCGCGCATGTTTTCCAAACTAGACTTCAAAATTAAATAAGACTTTCAAGATTATTATTTTACACAAAATTATCTTTCATTTAAATATTGAATATTCACTATTTTCAATTTTATCCTTATAAATCGTACATTTAATTAACATTTTAAAATGTTTTTACCAAGTACATACATAATACTACTATAAACACATTTTTATGAAAAAATTTCGGTAATATTAAAATGTCCTGAAATAAGAATAAAAGAAGACAAAATTAACTAATAAATGTCCTTAAAATACCACTAAAGTCTAATGCTAAAAGCACCGGCGTTATTATACTCAAATGAAAGATATTTTTGTTTAGTTTAGTAATTTGCTAAAAAAAAAACATTAGTAATATGTTAAAAAACATTCGAAAGAAAGATATTTACTCCAAAAAATAGGGTATATCACGTTAATATAAAATTCGCGAAATTTGCAAAACTGCAAAAGGGAATTTTTTTTGCTGTATTTTTGGAATCAGAATACCAATGAATATGAAAAAAATAAGAAGAATAATATTATTACTTAAAAAATTTTACCCATTTGTATCATTATAATGCGGAAAATAATTAAAATTTCGAGCTAATCTCTAAATAATGCGCTACCTTTTGAACTAATTCCTTATTTGAATTAAAACCTTTGTTCCCTGCACCGCCTTGTGCATTTATAAAGGTTAAAACCAAAACAGCTAAATTTCAACATCTTTGACAGATCAGAAAGATATCCGGAAGCAACCACCGAAATTATTATACTCAAAAAAAAAAAAAAGAAAAGCATATGTTTGCGTAGACTAATTTCTTGTCAAAAAATGTTCTCATTTTAAAGTGTAACAACACTCATAATTTAGATGAAAAATCCCAAAAAATTATGTATATATTGTAAATTAAAAAACGGCGATATTTCGCAAACGCTAGCTGATTGGAAAAAACTAGTAGAACAGAGTAATGAGGGTGCAGTGCAACAACACGTACAAAACAGTCATTAAATTTAGGGCACCCAAAAGTCTGTTCCGCTGTGTAATTTGTAAAGAAATTTGGAAAATTCGATGGATTTTTTTTCTTAAGGAATTAGTTTAGAATTTCGTAGTAAAAATCACTATATTAAATTAAAATTAAATTAAAATTTCAGCTGCAATAATTTTTGAAGTCTATTATTTTGTGAAAAATTTTAGTTCTGAAAAATTAAGCTTTATTTTTGTCACTCTAGTTTCAAAGTCTTGACTTGAACTATTTGTCACGACTACATGACTGCACAGAAAAAAATAAGTTTCGTTTTTGATAACAAAAATCCCGGTATTCAATAATTTTTTTTTCAAATTTCCTGTGATAAAGAATTCCCCTATATTGATAACAAAATTATTTCAAAATAAAAATATATATATAAAATAAAAAAAATGTTGACATGGCTGGAATATGAACCCGGGCTTTCCGGACGTAAAGCATACACTCTCTAGCTGAGCCATATCCCATTTATTTTTTTATGGGATACAACTTGTTTTAAGTACTTATGTATAAAAAGAAAAGAAATAACCGGCATGGAAAAGAAATACTTAGAACGAAATATTTTATTATGTTAAAGATAAATGTTATTGAAATTCATATTTTTTTTTAATAACATGGTTTTATTGGATATAATTCTTGTCTATTTTTTTCTGTGTGGAGATAACTAAAAAATTCTTTGTCCATATTATGAAGGATTGTGTTAAAAACTATGAAATATATACATTTTTTTGAAAATTTCGACAATGCTATTACCAGAGATATTTACGATATAGAGAAAAAAGTCGAAGACAAAGCCAAATAAATATCTTTGAAAATACTAAATATATCTAAATGAAATAAACTGTATTTTCTTTATCAATTTATAAGCTTTTATTTATTAATATTTATTAAAATTTTATTTTTATTAAAATCGGATAGTAGTTGCAAAAGTTATGCGGCCGACAAGGTTTTCAACTTTGCCCAAGGTAATCAACTTTGACAACCTTTAGCTCAACGTGTGTTTCAATTCCAACATTCTGAAAGCTTAGGTCCTTCTCTATGATTTTTACATACATCGTTTTGCAATCGGATCGCAACGTTAAAAAATACAGATTTATTGCAATTTTTTTCCAATTGGGACCACGGAGCGCTGTGCGTAAATATCGGAAGTCATAAAACAAATGTCAGTTTTAAGCAAGTAGTGGCCACCTATTTTTTATTCATTTTTTGGTACTAGAGTTCAATTATTTTGAGGCACCCCAAAGGTTTATTGCTTTCAGCCCGCAGTAGGACACATAGGGGTATAGCAAAAATTTACCTTCGTAACGGATGACACAATGATTTCTAATAAATTCACTTCTTTGAAAAATTACTGTATTGCAAACTTTAATCGAAAAGTGCAAAAAATGCAACACTTTTTTTTTGTAGAAAAGAAAACGCCATTTATGCTACGTACAATTTCGAGGCTTTTCAAGGCTAACAATTTTGACGCCCCTAAAAGGTACTGTGTGAGAAAGTAGGGAATCTGCAAATACAATAACCAAGAAGCTCAGGTTACATGCTACGAATTGTAATTGGTTTTATGATGTCCTGTATTTTAAAATTTTCTTCATATCACATCCTCTTTGTACCGTTTTTGCCTTCCATTCTGTTTCAAGTTCTTTCAAAATAAAATTCTAGTTATTTTCTTAATTATTATAAATTAAATTAAAAATACAACAATTTGATTTAATTGAACAATTCGCATAACTTTTTAAAATCGTATATTCAAGTAGAATTAAAATGCTTTCCATAGTGTAATTTATGCAACCAAATAAAAGCCAAAATTAAATCAGTTTGAAGTCATAATCGTACATATAGATACAGCCCAAAGCTAAATTTGTACATTACATTATATTAGCATTAATACTAAGAAAAAAATTAAATAAGTAAAAACACAAAAAAAATCAACTTTTCTCGTGTCACATGCCTAAAGGCGGCAACACTTTAACAGATGCATACATTATCCTCATACTCGTACATACAGAGTTTGGTACTTGCTCACTTACACATACAAACATACACATTATATCATTATAAGGATGACAATAAAATTATTTAAGCCAGAGAAATTTTTCAAATGAAAAATTGTAAAGTAAAAAAAAAACTTGTTCTACGTTTAACTAAAAGAAATCTGATACTTTTTTTATGACATAAAATGACAGTTTTTTTTTGCTTCTTTTTGCCAGATTGTTTCGTAAGCAAAGACGAAACGCTAGCTGGGGGGAAAAAATGAAGGGTCATGTAAATAAGGGAATTGTATGTTAATAAAATTACTTAAGAGATTTTTATTTTGTTACTACATATTAAATTTTAACAATAACTTGTTTCCCTTTCTATTTAAAAAAAAATTTTTCATACATTTTGTTCGTATTGCCAAAATACAAAATCACTTAAGGCACTATATGAGAGCATATAAATAAATATCTGTTTGTGTGCGTATTATTTTTATACTTTATCCTTAAACCATCAACCCATTCCACCTCCCTGAAGGATAATTTTCACATAAAAAGAAACGAATAACGGAGGAAAAACTCTAGAGTGATTTGTTTGTCAATTTACATATTCATACTCGTACATTATGTTTTTCTTAGACGACTTACATATACATATATATATCAGTAACGTAAATATGAGAAAAGTATGAAAGAAAATAAATCCTTTAAAATACTATGCCGTTTATTGCATGTAATTGTGTGTGTGTGTATTTTACTGAGCCATATGCACAAAAGAAAGTTTCCATGTCATATAAACATTCACTATTTTTTTTTTCTTTTGTATAATCGAATGCTGTATTGAATACTGGCAATTGAATTGAAACCCATACCATTTGTTGCCACCAGCTAAAGCGTTAATATGATAATAGCAGCAGCAGAGACAGTGGCAGTGCCATACGAAGCTGCTTGTCATTTATACTCTATGAATGTTTTCCATTTCGTTGAATCAAAGGTTTCATTTTTATTTTGTGAAATTTTTATCTTATTTCAAGGTAAAATTAAATTAATCAATTGTTTTGTAACGGAACCCTAGAGGGAGGAGAACCTGTCAAAAGACAAGTCGCGTGAGTCGTTCCCAAGGACTAGCAACTGGTGCGAGTTCTGGAGGGGGATCTGTCACTTTTACATGGCGTTGTCATTGAAGTGGTTTCTTCAATTACTGTGCTTTAAGCAAATATTTTTGATTTGCTATTTTGTTAACATTTTTGTTCTAGTTAAGTGATGTGTTATATTTTCATCGCTAACGACTTGTTGTGGCTCTAGTTGTAAAAAAGGGTAATAAATCTGTATCTTTGAAAATTGCGATCCGATGACAAAACGAAGTATGTAAAAATCATAGAGGAGGACCTGCGGCTTAAGAATATTAAAATTTTGATTACCCTGTTTAAATACACTACCTCCGCTATGAACAACTTTGTTGGCATCAGAACTTTTACAAATATTATCCGATTTTAGTGTGTTTTAACTGGTTCCATGAAAAATCGCCCAAAACCAAATCGCCCAAAAATAAAAATGAAAAATCGCCCAAAATTTTTCCATACAAATTTTGGGTGATGTTTCATATGAAAAATCGCCCAAAAGTTTTTGGCGATTTATATTTTTTTGGGTGATTTTTCATTTTGGGCGATTTTTCATATTAAAAATGTTTCCATGAAAAATCCCCCAAAACTAAATCGCCCAAAAATAAAAATGAAAAATCGCCCAAAAATTTTTCCATACCAATTTTAAGTTATTTTTCATATGAAAAATCGCCCAAAATTTTACACCCAAAAATTGTGGTAATCATCAAAATCGAATATAGAATTTAAAATATTATATTAAATTATATTAAATAATTGAAAGTTTCTCCAATGTGTTCCATCTCCATCATTATTTGGCTTCTATAGCAGTCGTCGAAGCACGTACAAAATTAAGTATTCCGAGGCCTACTAATATTGAAAATTGTCGTAAGCGAAGCCAATTTTTGATTCCACCTGCACGAAAGATTTTAAACTCTATGGTATGTCAAACCTTGCCTTCGTTTACGATAATTTTCTATATTAGTGAATCTTGAGATACGCTTTCGACGACTTTCCGTGCAGCCTTCCTTCGGCCGGACAGAAGGATTTTAAACTCTATGGTATGTCAAATCTCGGCATCGCTTACGACAATTTTCAATATTAGGAACCTTCGGAATGCTTAATTTGGTACGTGCTTTCGACGACTTTCCGTGTAGCCGGCCTTTGGTCGGGCGCAAGGATTTTAAACTCCATAGTATATCAAATCTCGGCTTCGCTTACGAAATTGTTTTAGATTACTTGCCTTTGGAATATTTAATTTGAAACGCGCTTTTGGCGGACGGAAGGACTTTAGACTCTATGTGATATGTAAAATTTTGAGCTGCGGTTTCCTTGACGTCTTAAATTTACGGCCTTCGATAAATGATAATTACTGTATTATATGTTTATAAATTTTTGTTGTATCTATGATAATTATCTAAATTACCCTTGGAGATCCCATACTATAATTTTTGTCCGATGGAAAATATTGCCTTTTATTCATACTGTCCAAACAAGTTTGAACACTCACTGAAAAATATATACATATTTTATATAGATATTGTAAATTATTTTCAATTGTATCAATTACCTAAAATTTAATTAAAATCAATGAATTTCTAAATTACACTAAACTTGAAATAATCGCTACTTTATAATATTGTTTTATAAAATGAATTGTTAACACTAATTTAGTACTTAATATTCGTTAAGTTCCACTAACGTCTGTATTCGGGTTTCCCTAAAAGGAAGGCCGATGCATCTTTTTGTAAAAACTTAACCATTTCTACTTACTTGCATTTTCACCGCCAAACTATAAGGAAGACTTAGCTACGCTTTGAAACCTATATACTTACCATTTTTATATATAAATTTAAAGACAAAAATATTTGTCTATACTTACAAATAAATCTACATAATTATTAATCATCGAAATACATACCTACATACCTACTTATTCTATGAGAAAAGGTGAGAAACCCAAATAGACCCAATAATATAGAAAAGAATCTAACCCCCTGTATTTTCTTTTCCCCTCTCAACTCGTTATTATAATTACCTTTTGGAGTAATTATAATAAAATCTCAATTATAAATCGAGACGGATTACTAAAATTCTCCATTCCTTCCGCTCACTGTAAAAGAGATTTTAATTGAGATCCAAACCCAAACATCAATTAATACACATACTTTTATTGCAATTCAGTAAGAAACGAAGACTATTTATGCTTTTCTGTAAGTTTTCTTTTTTTTTTCAATATAAAAATTAAATTACTATAATTTTCAATTATTATTTTTTTTGGTTTTTTTTAATTTTGGGCGATATTTAATATTTTTTTGGGCGATTTTTAATATTTTTTGGTGATTTTTCATTTTTAAGGTTTGGGCGATTTTTCATTTTTTTGGGCGATTTTTCATTTTGAAATTTTGGGCGATTTTTCATTTCTATTTTTGGGCGATTTTTCATGGAGCCGTTTGAACTTGTTGTAAAGTTTATGTATGGGTAATTAATTTCATTAGGACATCTCTAATATTTTCAAAGGTATTTGGCTTTGAATTTTAACATTTTGGTCTTTGTCTATAATTTTTAACACAATCCTTGATAATATGCAGACCTTTTTTTTTGTTATCTCAATTTATGTAGTCGTGAAAATAATAAAGTGAAGACTTAGAAATGAGAGTGCCAAATGGCTAGATTTTGTCAAAAATTAAGCATAAATTGTTCGACGCTTTTTTCAAGAATTTTTCAAAACTAAAATTTTTTGCTTTCAGTATTTCAAAAGAATAGCCTTCAAAAATTACTGCATTTGAAATTTTAAATCGCTTAAAGCATTCACGGCACATTCAGAAAGAAAAAAATAATGACAATCGAGTTTTTCAAATTTATTTACAAGTTTATTTAAATATGTATGTGTAATTAAGAAATTTATTACCTGACATATTGTCATAATTTTATTTTAAATGAAATATTTTTGTTGATGGTAAGGCATAGTCTATATGCATTTCATTGGTGCTTCACCAAATCGTCAGTAGACTTCAACAACATGAGATAAGAGGTTTGTAACTGTTCAAAAGTGTGGTTGAAGTCTACCGATGATTTGGTAAAGGGCCAATGAAATGCGTCCATATGCATTTTTGCATGCTTAACCATCAACAAATAAATTTCATTTAAAATATGTTTTTATATTTAATATAATTCATCTGGCTCTTACGTTCAAAAGGTTTTAATGATATATTAAACGTGCTTTTTTATGAATTTCAAATAAAAAAAAATAAAAAAAATACGTGAAGAAAATGCGGATTTCCAATATATTTGTCATACGTATGAGTAATATGATGGTACCATTATATTACTCATACGTACATATTACAACTTTGCCCAGAAGTATTGCAAATCGGTTCGGTTTCCATCCATAATCGACCCATAAAAAGAAATAATTTTAATTTTAAAATTTTTTTGAGAAAAACGTCGAACAATTGAAGGGCTTGGTGCGATAACTCGGTAAGCCACATAAACTCAAAAATTGGTTTTATGTGCTCATTCACTTGCTAGGTACCATAGATTTGCATTATAGAGCACTTTTTTTTTTTTATAAATTCTAGTATTTAAAGTAGAAATTTCCAAAACCCATACAATTTTCAATTTTGTTTAAATTTAAAAGTAGATTTATCCAAGATTTTGTTTTTGTGGCTTACCGAGTTATTGCAGTAAGCCTCTCAATGCAATTTTTGGAAACATCTAGCCATTTTTCACTCTCATTTCAAAATTTTAACTTTGATAATTTTTCACGACTACATGAATTGAGATAACTAAAAAATTTGTTCTGCATATCAAAATCATAAAATATATATATCTATATATTTTAAATTTGGCTATGCTATTACTGGAGCTATTTACGGGAACAAAGTCAAAGCAAAAACAAAAGTTTTTAAAGACAAATATCTTTCAAATTGTCAAAGATATCCATCCTAATAAAATAAAGTGAGTTATCTTTGTCTATTCATAAACTTTACAACAATTTTAAATTCATTAAAATCGAATAAGATTTGTAAAAGTTATGAGGCCAACAAAGTATTTTATACTAGATGTAGTCGACTTTGAAATATTTTGTGAACTCTTCCCCTTTCGTAGTTTGAGTGGTTTACAGCTTTTATAGAAATCACCTTCCGAGTCGTATGACGCTTCTACCGGCTAATCACTCACCTCAGTCACATTCGTAAGTTCCTTTCGCAGTTTTTTCTTAAATCTCAAGTTTTCTCGCATTTTATGATATAAGACTTTTAAGAGAATATGACGCAGATAATGGTCTTAATAAGCAATAGCTGTTCATTTCGTTTTCTCCCCTTAGTCCTTTAATTGTTTTTCGAGTCTTTAAATAAAAATACACAGAAAAAATCATCACCAAAAATTTTTCAAACAAAAGTTTGTCTAAAAATAAATTTAATTTTCAGTAAATGTTCTGTCCATAATCTATGAATTGGTTGTTTGACTTTTATTTAGAACTCAAACACCAAAAACAACAAGAAAAACTGTGCTGTAAAAAAACAACCCTAATGACGACATATACACAAATAACAACAACAACAATGATAGCAAAATGAAAGTTTGTTTACTGAAGATTTTTGAGTGAATCAATTCGTTAATGTCGTTGCGTTAATTCTCATTCCTTCTTTTAGAGTCTTTAGATAAACATTCAGACTTGAACACATTTAACAAAGTGAAATGCTTAATGCATGATGATGATGACCCAGACAAAAATTTTGATCGATATATTAAAAAAAACTATTTGTTAAGTATTTGTTAGTATTTTTAGACTAATTGTTTTATAAATTCAGACAAAAATATTGTTTGATATTTTTCAGAAAATCTAGTAAATCTTTTTTTTTTTGATTCAGTAAATTGTTTTGTTTACAATTTGTAAATATTTTTACACAAATTCTTTTATAGATTTAAACAATTTGTTCACTGAAAAAAAACACGTTTTTTTTACAATGAAATTTTTGAGATATTTTTGTCTATATTTACAAATTTGTTTGTAGGT
Organism: Panzeria rudis; assembly: GCA_956483635.1. Lineage (NCBI taxonomy): Eukaryota > Metazoa > Arthropoda > Insecta > Diptera > Tachinidae > Panzeria > Panzeria rudis. Next base: position 118,414,745 of record OY101449.1, on the reverse strand, counting down.
CCGTTCCTAGACAAACTATTTACTATTTCATTAAATTACTTTACAGAAAATGAAATTTAGTTTTTTTTTGTGTAATTGGAATATACAAAGCTTAATTATCAAAATTCAAATTTGTTTTCAGTTGTTTTCTATCACGTACAGTTTTTTAATGGGCTGACTAATAACTCCACTCACCCTAACCCAAGAATGGATTGTCCACTTTGAATAAATAGACCGCCACAAGATGAGGAATAAAATTACCTTTAAGTCATCCGTATACAATTTAGTTATTCAGAAATTAGTGGACAACATTTTTTTTCATGCTAAATTTAAATTTTTTTAATTTTCAAAACTTGTAAAAAATTATGAAAGGAATACCTTTTACATTTTTATCATTTGTCGAAAAGTTTCGCATATTTTTTGGTGGTTTATTTATTTAAATCAGACAATCCGTTCTCTAGTTAGGGTGTAATATACTGGTGTACCTAGTGGAAATGTTAGTCAGGCACATTTAAAAAAAAATCTGCACGTGATAGGAAAAAACTGAAAACGGACTCGAATTAGCACATTAAACTTTTTCATATTTCATATATTTTTATTTAAAGCCGATTTTTTTTTTGCAAATCAGTGTTATTAATCAAGTGCAAAATTAGTATAAGATTACACTGTGCAACATAAATTTTTTTTGTTCTAACGACTGATTCTGGCAGAAGGTTTCAGAAAAATATACACGTATATCAGCGTTTTAAAAGCTTACATCTGGGATTCATTTAAGGGGGAGTTAAACTGTTCCTCTTTTGCATACTGTTATAGTGACCCGGCATATTATATCTTCTAAGCCTTAAGGTATAAGATGTGCTCAGCACTTTTATGTGTAATACCACGAGAAACATTTTTGTGCAATATTTTAACCCTCTAACTCTCCATTGTATTGTGTTTTTGTCACTTTCTTAAAAAACAGGGAAAAATTATACTTCTGCTGTGATATAGCGGAGTGAAATATTCTACAAAAATATTTGCTATAAAATTCGCCTATAGGTCTTCAAATTCACCCAAGATCTAGGCTCATCTTGCACACTGGTTGTGCGAATCTCTATTCAATTTTTACAATAGCTGTTATTGTCAAAAAATTTAACAAGCAAATTGTCGATTTTGCTACTCAGTAACATTTTTAACAATATTTGCTGTTGTTTAACTAACAGCAATAATTTTTCTGTTGTTAATGAATATGCAATTGCGGAATTCACAAGGTAGTCATAAATTCATATGTTTTAAAATAATAACACGAAAGTATATGACTGTTGTGAGCAACCCCTCATAAGTTAGTGTGCTATTTCAAATTTGTATCAGCTGATAAAAAAAAGCAATTAGAAATACTTGAAATCAGAATGCTAAGAGCAAGTGACAAAATTTAAATAATATCCAGTTTGTTTTTAAATTATTCAACTTGTTAATAAAGTAAATAAAACCCAGCTGAATATCTTTTAAACTCTTAATTTTTAATTAAACATAAACATAAACGAAACCAGCTGTTGCTGGCAACTGAGCCGACTAATTTTCTACGCGGCTGCTAGTAGAAAAACGTTAGTTGGCTGCCAGCCAGCTAAAGTATACAAACAAAATTTTCTCACTTGCATATTTTTAAATGTCTCGACTTTTTATTTTTACTTGTTACACAGCTATAAAAATATAATTAAATGTGAAGTTATAAAACTGTGAACAGTTTTAGGACATACTTTACTGCATATTGCATACATTCATTTATATCAACGGCGGCGGATTGTAAATATTATCACCGGCTCGACGAAAGAGTTTCGGCCGTTCGGCTCGGATTTTTGCTGTGTAGTTATGACAAAATAATAAACACAGCACAAAAAGTCTTATTATTTTAGGACTTTTTTGTTTGAAGCACAACAACAATGTTTTTAAACTATCTTAAAATATTAGCACTTTATGACATGATAAGACACCTTGTGAATACCCCAAATGAGTCAGCTGTTCAGCTGTAACACGTACTCATGCTACAATAATACAGGTACATGCATTAGAAAAATTTTCTCATCTAGCTTGTCAAATGTTCATGTGACTTGCCAAAAATTACATACTGAGCAAAAACAAAATTCGTTGCACACGCAACCAAACACGTACATACCAAACACAGCTGACGAGAATTTTAGCTAATGCATGTACCTGTATAATTGTATCATGCACGTACTTTATGCCAACAATTAAAGTTAATTTTTTTACAAAAATATACAAATATATCAAATATTTACGTTTAAATAACAATATTTGTAATACTTAAATATTTATTTTAATAATTATTTCACACAAATAATGAAATTAATGACAAAAAAATTTCTGTACACTGTTTGGCAATTACAAATTCATTTGTTTTTGTTATATTCCACTTTGCGCTTTTCGTTTATTTTAACAGAGATGCCACATGATGCAAGATTTAAACAATGTTGCTAACAAGAAGTCACAGAATCGTAGAATCGTTAGTGCAAACAACTTAAGCAGTTGACAATATAACAACTGTTGTTATTTTTAAAAGTTACATTATCTCACTACAGAAATCATTCAAAACTATAAGTGTGCTTAAGGCTTAAATTCATACTTATTCACAATTAGGACTCGGGATAGAAAATTTTGTAAGCCTTACGTTTAAGCTATAAGATGTGTTAAGCACTTTTGTGTAAAACACCACGAGGAATAATTTTGTAGAATATTTCAGCCCGGTATACCGCCGTTGAAGGGGGAGTTTTTTGCCCATTTTTTAAGAAAGGGACTAAAATACCCATACAACGAAGAGTTAGAGGGTTAACATGTTCTTCGTGGCATTTCGCATAAAAGTGCTGAGCACGTCTTATACCTTAAATGTGAGCCTTCCAAGATATTCTGTGACCAGTCAGTATAAGTATGCGCAAAAAAGACGTAAACTTTCAAAATGCCCATACACATGCATATATATTTTTTTGGTGACCTGTACCGGACTCAGTATTTACAACCTTGTTATTTTTCTAACAAATTTTATTTTCTTTTACAGTGTTATAAATTTTTTTTTATATTTTTTTTATTTTTATTTATTGCTTGTTATCCTAGAACTGCGATGTTTATAAACAGATTTGGAAATCGTTTTTTTTTTCTTTATTTGAAAGAACTTACTTTCATTTTGGTCCTATTGTTTAAATTATTTTTATTTTAGATTCAATGTACGCCTGTCCGTCGACCAAAACTTTATTAAATCGGGTGTACTTTTTGTTAATCCTTTTACTTTTTAAATCGATTTTGCTATTTAACTTGAAGTGCTGCCGACTTTTTTCCACAAATTATAAATACAACCAGTCAACCTTGCTATAATGTTGCTCAACGAATTTTACTAACAAATAGTAGGGTGTATAATATTCGTCACAAATAGATGTATGTATTCCAATAATCATAAACAGAATATTTAAATTTTATATTACTCTGTTTTCTTTCAAAGATTTTTTCTTTTCATTATGTGTATCAATATGTTTTGGCAATAATTTTGCATAATGTATTAAATAAAAAAAGTATAAAATTGAATTTGCTGGTATTCGTTTAGTCTATTCAAAGGTCCTTATTGTCAGTTTTCTCTCTTGGCTTTGTGTTCCATAAGCTTACGAGTATTACGCCAATGTTTTCGTGGGCTATAACAGCGTTGCAAATGAAACCCATAGTGAAGGTATCAATATCACTGATTTCGAAAAGGAAAGGGAGAGCGAAAAAACTGTTAAAAAAAAGAAAGAAAATATTTGTGTCTACGGGCAAAAATGCTAAAATTATTTTTACCGTTTCCCACTTCTACAGGTCGGTTGGATTGTTAACCAATTCATACTTTATGTATTTTTGTTATTTGTTGCTGCCACTGCTGTTGTTGTTATTTGTGTTAAATAATAGCATTTGTTGCTGAGCTTTATATATTCATACAGGCAGGAAATTTCGTATCAATTGTGGCGGTTCTAAGTAGAAAATTCAATTTAATTTGCGTTTTAGTTTTGTATTTACGATGCCACTCATTCTGGTTACCATCATCAGGGCAGGTGCTAAGTGTGGCCAAAGAAATTGAAAATTTTTAAATATATTTAATAGAAAGGAAATGGATTATAAATAAAAAAGATACTTTCAATAGATTATGCAAAAAGTTTTTCTTTAACTGGCTTTTATTGATTCTTAAAGATTTCTATGCCACTTTAAAGCATTTTAAAGCAAAACTGAAATAAATCAAAAGTTTGATGTTTAAGGCTCAAATTTACAGTCTTTAGTTAACTAACGATGTTGGTTTAACCAATTATAATTATATGAAAAATCGTTAGTTAAACCACCGTCCAGCCCTAAATCATATATACGAACATACAAAAAAAAAACATTTTTATTCAATTAAAAAATTCGTGTTCTCAATTAAAAAATTAATTAAATTTGTACCAGTAAACAAATTGATAGTATCAATTAAGTTTTTGTGGCAAATTTATTTTAAATAATTAAATATTAATAGTAACAATTAAAAGTTTATTTGAAATACTTTCAAGTTTTCAATTTAGACTGAGGAGCCGACATTTAAAATTAACGACACAGTCTATCTTTCCCAGTGTAATGCCAGTTAAGGCAGGGCAGCATAATCACACAACGCATTCTGCCATCTCAGCCCCCTCCAGACGTTGTATGCAAACATTAGTCCTTATTGCTTTTGTCGAATCGACTCTACAGCTTATACTAGGTTAAGAAAAACACTAAAACATAAACTTTTGAGTGGATTCGACAAACTTGATAAGGTCCATTATCTTCATCAATTTTTATCCCTGTCTTGTCCACCCTGCGTAAGAGTCATTCCTGATCAAGCGCGGATCCAGCTTAAGCTTTTAAGAGGAGAACATTTAAATAAAACGTACCATTTTGTAAAATTTATTTTACGAACTCCATAGAAATCAGGTATATTTTATCGTTTTGGAGGAAGAAATAACGCATTTTCCCCTTCCCTGAATCCGCGCCTGTTCCTAATTGAAGATAATAGGTTAATATTTCTAACAACAGACAGAAAAGTGATTCCATTGAAAAAAAGGGTAATGATAAATCTGTATCTTTGAAACTTGCGATCCGATTACAAAACGATGTATGCAAAAATCATAGGGGAGGACTCAAGCTTTAAGAATTTTGAAATTTGGACCACTCTGTTAAAACACACGTTGAGCTACAGGGTGACAGAGTCGTCTACCTCGGGCATGAAAAACCTTGTCGGCCTCACAACTTTTACAAATATTATCCGATTTTTGATAAATACTAATTTGGTGTAAAGTTTATAAGCAGATAAAGAAAATACAGTTTATTTCATTAAGATATCCTTAATATTTTCAGACATGTTTGGCTTTGAATTTTAAAAATTTGGGTTCTGGCCTCGACTTTGCTCTCTATTTCGCCAATATCTCCGATAATAGCATAGCCAAAATTTTCCAAAAAAATATTTTGAAAAGGAATCAAAGTCAAGACTGAAATGAGTGTGAAACATGGCAAAATTTAAAAAAAATAAAGCAATCCTCTTATGTTTAAAAAATTTTTTTACGATATATTAAACGATAATTTTTAATGAATTAACGCGTATGAGTAATATGATGGTAACATCATATTATTCATACGCGCTTGAATTACTTTATTCGGTTTGCCAATTGCTTTAATGAATTTACCTGTTTCCACAACACATTCGTAATTCGTTTTGACAGTTTTTCTTCGAGTTATTCTTTTTTTCCTTTTTGTTTTGGGTTTTCTTATTGTTGTAGTATTAGCATTATTATTTGAAACATTTATTGCTTTTTTGCACTTTTAGTATTGAATATTTTGTTTTTAATCATTTCGTTAATTAGTTAATTTGTTTGACAACAAGTTTTGATAAATTTTGGATAAAAAGTAGAGATTACACTGATATTTTCTGAAGGTATTTCAAATTGAAAAACCAACAATTATGGTAATTCGCGAAAGTATGACGCAGTATGTACACTCTAAAACATTACTTATAACTTAGAATCATATATTGTCTAAATTTGTGTTGAAAGTTTCTCGTTGTCTAAAATTGCACCGATTTTGTAGGTATTTGCAATAATAAAACATACTTTGTGTAATTTGACTTTACAAATTAAACATACGTATTTAGTTCAAGTGGATAAAATGGCAGAAAAAGTATAATATGCCTATGGCTGATAGGTAGATACGACAGACTATTAGCCAAGAGCGAAGCGGTTGGCTGCAGGCAGCCAACCGCTTCGCTGCTAATTTTTATTTGTTTAAGTAAACATATTTTGTTAAAAAAAAAGAATGCGTGTCTAATTTTAGGTCGATAATAATGAGTAAAGTGTTGCCTACTATTATCGACCTAATTTTCAACAAAGGTGCTTTAGAGTGTAGATTGGTTTGTGTTTAGAGTTTGAATTAGAGAATGAATTACGAATAAGGCCATAGTGGAACATACTATAACATTTTGCCCTAAAATTATTGGATATTTGCATTTTCTTCTCATAGTTTTTTTTAAATTAAAAATTCATAAAAAATATATCTTTACAGATTTTTACACATAGGAGGACTGTTATGTTGTTTAATAAATAGTAAAGAAATTACAATTAAAAAATTAAGTTTAGTACAGTTTTCATGCAGGTAAATAAAATGTTTCTGGAAACTTGACTATTTTTAGAAAAACTGCTCATCTGGCCACATTTGGGCGGGCGGGTAACAATTAAAAGTCAAATATCTTTGAAAATATTAAAGATATATTAATGAAATTAACTGTATTTTCTTTATCTTTTTAAAAACTACGTTTAAATTTATTAAATTCGGATAATATTTGTAAAAGTTATGAGGCCGACAAGGTTTTTCATGCCCGAGGTAGTCAACTTTGACACCCTGTAGCTCAACGTGTGTTTTAACAGGGTGGTCCAAATTTAAACATTCTTAAAGCCCAAGTACCCCTCTATTATTTTCACATACATCTCTTGTAATCGTATAAACTTGATCTCAGATAGTCAGCGGTTAAGGCCGTAATCTCTTTTGAAATAAGGTCGGGTGTTGTCATGGGTTGTGTTACATCTATAAATGAACTTAGCGCTCACAATAAACTGACGTTATGCTAGGTGCCTGGCCACAAATGCCATGCTGGAAACAAATGGGCTGTCTGTTTAGCCAACAGAGGAGCCCAACGTACACTCTAAAAAATTACTTGAAATTTAGTATCATATAATGTCTAAATTACTGATTATTATCGACCTAAAATTAGACAAGCATTCTCTTTGTTGATTTTTGAACAAAATATGTTTAATACAAAAAATAAAACAAAAACGCCTGTGAAGCGATGGGCTGTGTGCAGCTTCGAACCGCGACCTCCTGACTTTGCGACAGACTATCTGTCATAGTTACCATTCAGCTATAACCGTATTATTATTATTTAAATTTTATGTTAAATTTTTTCACTTGTAATAAGTACACTCTAAAACATTACTTCAAATTTACGATCATATATTGTCTAAATTTGTCTTGAAAATTTCTCCTTGTCCAAAATTGCATCGATTTTGTAGTTATTTTATTAAAGAAAAAACCTTTCAAATTAAACATATTTAGTCCAAGTGGAAAATATTTAACATAAAGTATAATACGCCTGTGGCTGAATGGTAGATACGTCAGACTACCAGTCAGGAGGTCGCGGTTCAAACCTGCACGCAGCGAATCACTTTTTTTTAGTAAAAAGATTTTGTTAAAAAATAATGCGTGTGTAATATTAGGTCGATAATAATCTGTAAAGTGTTGCCGACTATTATCGACATAATTTTCAACAAAAGTGTTTTAGAGTGTAGACTGCAAAACGCAAGAAGAAACGCCGGAGCACATTCTCTACTACTGTCCGGCGGTAGTGGCGCGCAGAGTGAAGTTCCTTAGAGGAATCTTAATGACTACAGGTGAAGTATACAATCTCTCACCGTACAGAATAATTGGCTTTATTCGTAGCCTAAATCTATTTCAGTGAACACCAGGGCTGCACAAAGGATCCTTTGGGTCGCGGTGCCTATGGCCTTTATATAATTATAATAATAATAATGCCGCGCACGGTATCCGAACCAGGAAACTCCTCCTTTCTTCCGTAGTCGTGACTTCGATTGTCCATCTAATTTTGTTTACTCCACTGTCAAACAGTTTGTTTAGTCAGCACACCTAACCAGTAGTCTTCTTCCAGTTACAACCATGCCGAAGTATAGGCCGCACTTCTGACAATACCGATATGTAGCCTATAACAAATATTATGAATTTCACTTTAATAAGTATTATGCTGAGTATCTATCAGCTGGCAAACTCTTTAAGCTTTAATTTTTGATCACTTGATTTTGCTTCAAAGAATAAAATTGTGAAAAATTCAAAACTAGTTTTTTCGCTAAGAGCTTTCTATAAAAAACTGCTTGAGTAGGCATATGGAAAAATATTAATCTTTCAGCGTTATATTAAGTACACTCTAAAACACTATTGTTGAAAATTAGGTCGATAATAGTCGGTAACATTTTACAGATTATTATCGACCTAAAATTACTCACGCATTATTTTTGAACAAAATGTTTCTACTAAAATAAGCGATTGGCTGCGTTAAAGCTTGAACCGCGACCTCCTGACTGATAGTCTGACGTATCTACCATCCAGCCATAGCCGTATTATACTTTATGTTAAATTTTTTCCACTTGGACTAAATGTGTTTAATTTGAAAGGTTTTTTCTTGAATAAAATAACTACAAAATCGATGTAATTTTAGACAAGAAGAAATTTTCAACACAAGTTTAGACAATATATGATACTAAATTTGAAGTAATGTTTTAGAGTGTACCCAGCAAAAAATATACCCTTTACTACTTATACTTTGATATTGTTACGAAATGAAAATGCAGATTCAAATGTAACGACACAAACTGACAACCCGATCATTATCTGCTTTATACCCCTAAATCACTGTAATAAAATCAAAACCTGGCAACCAAGTACCACAATTAAACTTGGCATCACTCGACAACTGCCAATAGAATTCAAAATAACGGAAAATGGAAGTTTCCGGAATCTTCAGGAAACGGTAGCCAGAACTTTCAAGACTATTCGAGACTGCTTAATCGCAATTACAAACAGTGACATTAAACTTAAACTGCAAGAGATGTAAACTTGATGACAGCATAATTTGCTTAAGTTGCGAACATTAGAGTATGTGTGTGTGCGAAGATAAACAAACAGAAGAAAAATCTCATGCATCTACACACGCACATACACTACACTATAGCAAGACCAAATGATCATGCCGTATACTTAAAGATAAAAAGAGACAACTACATTCCAGAAAGTTAGCGAAGTTACCAGAAGGTTTTATAATTTACTATATAAGGGGAGGCTGCCAGACGACATGAAGAAGTGTGTTTCTAAACTTAGACGAGTAAACATCGCCAAGAATAGTTAGTGTGTACATCGCGTTTAGTTGTACGTGTTTTTAAAGTAATAAATAAAGTGTTACTGAGAATTTATTTGTAAAATAAATATCCGTGTTTTATTTTATTGCAATTCAACGAATCCTGTGAAAATAATAAAACCGTTTTTATGTAAAGGACTAAAAACGTAACAATTGGTGTCAGAAGTGGGATTGCAAAATAAAATAAAAAGGACATTATTAATTAATAAAAAAAAAAAAAAAAGGACATTATTAATTAATAAAAAGGACATTAATAATAATAAAAAGGACATTAATAAAAAAAAAAAAAAACATTATTAATTAAAATAAAAATTACAAAAGGACATTAAAAAAAAAAAAAATAGAAGCCATGAAGTTTGAAGAGCTAAAAGTTGAGCAGCTAAAAAAAGAGCTGAGTAAGCTGGAACTGCCAACAACAGGCAATAAAGTGGAACTTCAGAAGAGGCTGATAGATGAGTTCAAGCAGCGTGGCATCGACATCGGGACATACGAATTTGAGGATAAAGAGGAAATAGAGGTGTGTACTCGTGCCACGACAAGCAACATGGATTTAAGTACAATGTTCGCCGCTATGATGGAAAAATTTCAAGAAGTGAAAACTGATGTGCAAGAAGTTAAAGAAACATCTAGAGTGAACAATGAGAGAATGCTGGCTGGAGTCAAGGATGAATTTCAAGAAACATCGAGAGCTAACGAGCGACTGCTAGCTGAAGTTAAGGCTGAAGTTCAGGAAACATCTAAGGCCACAAATGAGAAGCTAGTGGAAATTTCGGAGGCCATAAATAGAAGAGTGGATGGCATTGAGGTACAAGTCAGAAAATTTGACGAGAAACTCTCAGAACTAGAGAATAAACTCCATAGCCTAGAAATTAGCGGCGTCGAAGTGCATGTAAAAGATGTGGACGAGAAATTGCATGACTTGGAAGCAAAAATTGTTAATCTTCAGTGTCAAGGAGGGCCAGTGAGAGTTATTCCAGAGGCTTCTAGCAGAGTAAAGACGCCTTGTTTCGATGGCAGCGCACCTTTGAACATCTTCAAGTTCCAGTTCGAAACAGTTGCCAGCAAAAACGGTTGGAACAGTGAAGAAAAGGCCATAGAGCTGATTTTGGCCTTAAAAGGAGCCGCAGCAGAAGTACTTGAAACCGTACCAGGGAGCTGCAGAAATAATTTTGATGACATAATGGCGGCACTGCAGCGGAAATATGGTGGCGAACATAAGCGAGATATATACCGCATGGAATTGCGATGTAGAGGACAAAAGCCCAATGAGTCTCTACAAGATTTCGCAATGGAAATTGAGCGGTTAGTGCAGCTTACGTATCCAGGTGAAAACCACCCATTCCTGGATCATGTCAAAACAGAGGCGTTTGTTAATGGCATCCGTGATCCTGACATCAAGCTTGCAGTGTGTGCTACACAAAAGGCTACATTCGCAGAAATGGTTTCATTTGCACTAGCTCAGGAGACTGCTAGGGTGATTTGGAAGCCACAGGTGTGCAAGGTGCGGAACGTGGAGGTCATTGCCGAAAATGAGAGTGATCTAGTCTCTAGCATCAAGGAGGCAGTGAGACAAGCATTGGCGGAGAAGGACGGCAAAGTAAAAGCTAAGTGTTATAACTGCGGCAAAATTGGCCACTTCCAGCGCAACTGCAAGGCGCCAAGAAAAAGAGCCAGATCTGTTTCGCCACCAAGGAATAGTAAACGGGTGAACCAACAAACAACACAAGAGTCCCCGTTAAACTAAAACGAGCTAGCACTAAGGGGCAAGAGCTAGCTCCCACAAACGACGGCCCCACAATCTCCATATCAGTAATGCAGCAGAAAAATAGCAACCTTACTGCATGTGGATACATCAACGGCGAAAGGCACATCTTCACCATAGACACAGGAGCGTCGCAGTCAATAATCAGGCCCGATATAGTGAAGGGGAAGTGTGAACCTTTAAGGAATATAAGACTACGTACAGCTACTGGGGAGCCTGCCACTGTCTACGGTAAGACTGAAGCGAAGGTGACTATAGCCAATATAAGCGTGAAACATGTGTTTATCGTTGCCGATATTGTTGACGAGGTTATTATTGGAGCCGATTTTATGATAAACCATGGCATCAACCTGCATATGGGGCAACAAGTGATGATTTGGCGTAATGTTGAAATACCGCTTGATGTTGGATATGACAATCAAACGCACGTAAGGAAACTAGTTGCTATTGAAAACCAGACGATACCACCGCAGTCTGAATCAGTAATATGGGCACGCATGGAGGGAGATTGTGAGGACAATCGGTTGTGGGTAGTAGAACCAACATAAATGAAGAGCGAGCTATTAACAGCAAAAGCCCTCGTAAAAACTTGCAAAGGAGGAAAGATCCCTATAAGAGTACTTAATTTATCAGGCAACAAAAAAGTCGTCAGCGGAAATTCTGCTATAGGCCAATGTACTCCACCAGAGGCAATAATAAACTGCGAGCGAAAGCCTGGACCAGCCAATATGTCCGCAAAAGAGCGTGAACAATTTGAAGAACACGTGGGGAAATGGGTAGCAGAATTAGCAGCTCCTGATAGAAATAAAGCTAAACAGCTGCTAAAAAGGCACACCAGCGTCTTCGCCTTGAAAGATCAAAGCCAAGGGAGAACGGCAATAGTGAAACATGAAATAAATACAGGCGAAGCGAGGCCGATCAAACAGCCACCCAGAAGTGTACCCCTAGCAAAACGGAATGAGGTAAAAGAACTTGTTCATGAAATGGAGCGGAGTGGTGTAATCGAGCCATCTTCAAGTCCTTGGAGTTCGCCCGTTGTCTTAGTCAAAAAGAAGGATGGCAGTACGAGATTCTGCGTTGACTACAGAAAGCTCAATGACGTTACTAAGAAGGACAGTTATCCACTACCAAGAATTGACGACACCTTAGACACGCTGGCTGGAACGAAATGGTTCTCCACGTTAGACCTACAAAGCGGATATTGGCAGGTGGAGATTGCAGAGAAAGATAAGGAGAAAACTGCTTTTAGCGCGAGCGATGGATTATGGCAGTTTAAAGTTATGCCATTCGGGCTCTGCAATGCTCCAGCTACTTTTGAACGCCTAATGGAACGAGTGCTGAAAGGACTTCACTGGAAGACTTGCTTGGTGTACCTTGATGACATCGTCGTGATGGGAAAGACTTTTGATGAGCACCTCAAAAATTTGGCAGAGGTTCTTCAACGCATATCATCAGCTGGTTTAAAACTTAGCGTCAAGAAATGTGCATTGTTCCAGAGAGAAGTAAAGTATTTGGGCCATCGAGTTACAGCAGACGGAATCTCAACGGATGAAGATAAAATACGAGCAGTAAAGGACTGGCCTCGTCCGAAAAATCTTAATGAACTGCGCAGCTTTCTGGGCCTTTGTACCTACTACAGACGCTTTGTACCAAATTTTGCCAACGTCGCTGCAAGCTTGCATGAGCTAACCAAGAAGTCGAGGCCGTATCACTGGGGCGAACAGCAGGAGAATGCGTTCCAGACACTAAAGGATTTACTGAGTACGTCACCAGTACTAGCCTACCCCATAGCTGGAGAGAAATTTTTGCTTGATACCGATGCGAGCGGCTATGGCATAGGAGGTGTGTTGTCGCAAGTTGTCAATGGCACAGAAAAAGTGATAGGCTATTATAGCCGTATACTCTCAAAGCCTGAGAGAAACTACTGTGTGACACGACGTGAGCTTTTGGCAGTGTTGGAGTGCATAAAACACTACCATAAGTACCTGTATGGCCAACACTTTACGCTGAGGACCGACCATTCTGCATTGAGATGGCTGTTGCAGTTTAAAAATCCTGAAGGGCAGCTAGCACGCTGGATTGAACGTCTTCAAAGCTACGACTTCAGCATCGAGCATAGAAGGGGCGTAAAGCATAACAATGCAGATGCTTTATCACGACGGCCCTGCAGCTTGGAGTGCAGACATTGTGTTAAGGCCGAAAAGAAGGAATGCGTTATTGATGTTCGGCTAACGCACATCGATTCCGATGAGGACTGGTCAGCGGCACAGAGAAACGACACCATATTGGCGACAATTATAGCAGCCAAAGAGGAAAATAGAAGACCTGCTCGCAATGTAATATCAGCTGAAAGCCCACTTGTGAAATCTTATTGGGCTCAGTGGAATAGCCTGAAGCTGATAAACGGGTGCTTGTACCGCGTATGGGAAAGTGCAGATGGTAAAATGGCTTCCAACCTAATAGTTGTGCCATCCTCCAAGGTGAATAAGGTTTTGCACGAGTTCCACAATGGTCCTAGTGGCGGTCATCTGGGAGTGACAAAAACGCTGGAGAAGCTAAAACAGCGTTTTTATTGGGTTGGGTGTCAACAAGCCGTAGCCGACTGGATAGCAAACTGCCCACAGTGCATCGCAGCAAAAGGACCAGCAAGAAAAAGTCGAGGACAGCTGCAACAGTACAACTCAGGTGCACCATTTGAGCGGATAGCAATGGATATAGCAGGTCCTTTTCCCGTCAGCGACGCCGGGAATCGCTATGTTCTTGTGGTGATGGACTATTTTAGTAAATGGCCAGAAGTATATGCCATACCCAATCAAGAAGCAAGGACAGTTGTGAATGTATTTGTCAACAACTGGGTATGTCGCTATGGTGTTCCAATAGAATTACATTCTGACCAAGGTAGAAACTTCGAGTCTGCTATATTCCGGGAAATGTGCGAATTATATGGGATAAAGAAAACAAGAACGACGCCGCTGCACCCACAGTCCGATGGCATGGTAGAAAGATTTAATCGCACTCTAGAGGAGTACCTGCGAAAAGTGGTAAGCGCGCATCAAAGGGACTGGGACGAGCACATTCCCAAATTTTTGTTGGCATATAGGTCAGCTGTACATGACTCGACATCACGAACACCTGCTAAAATTGTCTTCGGAACGGAATTAAAATTGCCTGGTGATTTGGAATTTGGCGTTAAGCCTACACCAACAAGTGAAGAAGGCACCAGCTCTTCCCAAGAGCAAGAAAATTTAAATGAGCTACATGAATTTGTACGCAACCGAATTAGAATGGCCAGTGACAAGATGAAGGCTAGATATGACCGAGCTGCAAATTCTGAGGGATTCAATGAGGGTCAATTGGTTCTACTTTACAACCCACAACGAAAGAAGGGATTGTCTCCAAAATTGCAGACTCATTGGGATGGACCGTATAAGGTTATTAAAAGGTTGAACGATGTCGTCTATAGGATACAGAAGTACAACAGCCCAAGGTCCAAAATGAAAATCGTACACCTGGAACGACTGGCGCACTATGGAAAAGGTGATTGTGTGCCTATTCGGGACGAACAGGCTTAAGTGGGCGGCAGTGTTACGAAATGAAAATGCAGATTCAAATGTAACGACACAAACTGACAACCCGATCATTATCTGCTTTATACCCCTAAATCACTGTAATAAAATCAAAACCTGGCAACCAAGTACCACAATTAAACTTGGCATCACTCGACAACTGCCAATAGAATTCAAAATAACGGAAAATGGAAGTTTCCGGAATCTTCAGGAAACGGTAGCCAGAACTTTCAAGACTATTCGAGACTGCTTAATCGCAATTACAAACAGTGACATTAAACTTAAACTGCAAGAGATGTAAACTTGATGACAGCATAATTTGCTTAAGTTGCGAACATTAGAGTATGTGTGTGTGCGAAGATAAACAAACAGAAGAAAAATCTCATGCATCTACACACGCACATACACTACACTATAGCAAGACCAAATGATCATGCCGTATACTTAAAGATAAAAAGAGACAACTACATTCCAGAAAGTTAGCGAAGTTACCAGAAGGTTTTATAATTTACTATATAAGGGGAGGCTGCCAGACGACATGAAGAAGTGTGTTTCTAAACTTAGACGAGTAAACATCGCCAAGAATAGTTAGTGTGTACATCGCGTTTAGTTGTACGTGTTTTTAAAGTAATAAATAAAGTGTTACTGAGAATTTATTTGTAAAATAAATATCCGTGTTTTATTTTATTGCAATTCAACGAATCCTGTGAAAATAATAAAACCGTTTTTATGTAAAGGACTAAAAACGTAACAATATATTAAGAAATTACTTTAACATGGCGATTTCATTGGATACAAGTACTTACCACATTGGGCTACGAATAAGAAATTAAAAATTTCAATACATATTTAGAAGGCATTGAATAAACAAAACACAATAGAAATTAAATGTCTCTGCTAAGAATTGAACACATGCCGTTTTCAGTTATTGTTGTATTTTATGCTATGTCTTTTGCTCACTAGGCTACTACACAACTATTTTGTTACGGGCTTAAAACTAGTTTTTACAAAGATGAACACAATAAAAAAAATTATTTTGCTTCCCCAGAGATTGAACTGTTTATCATCTATCATATCATAAGCTGATACACTACTAGTCTGCCAATAAGAAAATAAATGGCTTGTTTATTTACTAGTAAGTAATTGATTCAACTATTGTAAAGTAATTCGGACGATATGTGGTTTGTGGAGAAAAGTATGTTGCTTCGTAGTGGCTACATATTACCAAGTTTTTGCTGGGAAGATTGTTATGGGACCCCGCAACTAAAATCTGACGTCAATTACGAAAACTGTATATTCAGTCATATTGTAACTAAAGTTTAATCTACAACGAAAGTTGTAGATTTAATTGTTAAAGCGCAAATTGTAAGAAATTTGTAAGAATTGTTGGAAAACTCACATTTTTATCACATAAATAATTGATTCAATTAAGAAACTAACTGAAACCAATATTTATTAATTTTTTTATCAATTGTATTAATTGAAAATACAAAATTCGTTACAGATTGAAAGTGGTAATTTAATATATTTTCAACTAATAAAAAGGGTAAAGTGCAATAAAAGTGCAAAATTTCTGAGTTTATTAAACTTTTTTCTCAGCAAAAAGAATACGATTTGTATCTGACAAAACAAGCCTGTGTAATTTAATAACGATTGATTTTCTTTATCAAATATATTGCATTAATTCTTCTTCAAAAAAAGAAATTCTTAACATAACCTCAATTGCAATTGGAGTTCTCACCATATTATTTACCTATGCACGATTATAAAATGGCTGCCACAAATTTTATGACTTTATTTTACTGCAAAAACTCATATCGGACTATGAAAAAGAAAACTCAAGAAACATTTTTTTTTATATATTTTTATTAAATCTACTCGAATGGATCCTTTTTTTTTTGCTATTTTCTGTTTGCAATTTTTATAATAACATATCGACGCGAACCAATAACCAATGACTTGACTATGGGATATGAAACTAAGGTAAAATGCCATTGGTTAGTTGAGTGGAGAGAAAGCATTGTAAGTACAATTTAGATATTTTATTATAACGTACTGGACTCTCCTCGTACCAGTCAGTAACCACAATCAGCAGCTATACAATCAGATAGATTTTATTAACGTTTGTGGTATGAGTTTAAATAACTTGAGTTGACCTAAAAATAAAGAAGAACGAACGAACAACTACAATGAAAGTTATAAAAATCGAAGAAACACCTGAGAGGAATACTTATAATGGATGCAGTGAAGGAAAAGTGCATAAAAGTAAGATGTTATTGTTGGAAAAGCTGAAAGAAATTGATTGTGATAAAAAACAAAAACAAATCAAATTTCTGTGGTTAGACGAAAAAACATGATAAGATTTTCATTTTTATATATTTGTTTTTTATTTTCCAAATACTTCTTTCTTAAAAGAAGTTGAAAGGAACTATAATGTGTGTACGTATGTGTGTGTGTGTGGAATATTTTTCTTTTTTATAAAAAATTTTCTATTGGCTGTTATTTCAATGCACGTGTTTCTTTAAAAGCACAAAACAAAAAGAATTGCTTCTTAAAAATAAATAATAAGAAATTTTTATAGTAATTCTTTGTTATCGTTATTCAAATGCTTAAGCATAAACATAAATAACTGTGGAAAAGGTACTAAATGTATTGCTATTGGGGTGTATAAGTAATATAATATTTCTTCTCCATAACTTTTCCTATTTATCATGATTTATTTAATTTAACTTTGTTTCACTTTGATGAAATTTTTATTATTTTTGTTTGCAAATAGCATACAGCAGAATAAAAAGAAGAAAAAAATATAAAAATCAAAATAACAGACTTAAAATTAATACTTTTTCTTTCCGTTTTGAACAATACTAAAATTTTTCTAATCAGTTTGATGCGATAAAAAAAACTGTGTCCTCAGTTTCTTCCTATTACTTGGAGAATTTGTTTTAATGGGCGTATCTAATATTTGCACTAGGTACACCAGTATATTTCACCTTAACTCGAGATTAGTATGTCCGACTTTGACAAACAAAGCATCAACAGATGTATGAGAAAATAGCCTTCAAACTATCTCTTAATACAATTAGCTGAACAGATCAGTGGCTTCTAGGGATGGGCAAAAAATATCGATATATCGATATTTTCGGAAAAATATATCAATATATATCATCGATATATTTAATTTCGATATATTGAAATTTTTTTCCGAATATTTTTAGCTTTGGTTTTGTTTTTCGTACAATTTTAAAAACATTTCGGCGCAGTCTTCATCAAATAGAATATTACTAACAAAATCTTTTGTTTTATTTATAATATTTTGTCTATTCGAAAAATTATCATTCTTTGAGTGTAATTTTGTTGATGTATGTTCCATGCAGTGATGTCATATACTTTTTTGAAAAGTCTTTACGCAGCCCGAAAAAAATCCCTACTTTTCCTTACGCGCCCAAAAAATTATCTTTACAAAAATCCCTACAACATTTAAATGAAAATATATGAATGCAAATAAGCCCTTTTGTGTTTAATGTACGCAGAAAAAAGTAATTTTTCACTTCAAATACCAAATTCCCTGAATCAAAAGTAAATTTGTTCAGTACAAAATGCAAAAATTTTTAATAATTTGTTTGAAAAAAATTCTGATTTTTTCAATAAACAAATTGTTTCAATCAAAAAATGTTTTAGAGAAATATAATAAATAAATCAAAGAATTTCATAATTTTATCAGGTTGCTAACATTGGCGGTGGTAAATGAAATTAAATAATAAGTCAAACAAAATTATTTATCAATCTAAATAGAGACAATAATAAAGATTTAAAATCGGTTTCAAAAACATGTTTGTTTAAAAAAAAGCTATCATAATTTTTTCTGTGTACATATACGTATATGGCTTAATACGAAAAAAGCTTGTCTCAAATTTTCGATATTTTACAGGAGAAGGAAAAAACTGAGCTGCAACTTTCTTAGTTCTTTAAGAAGGATATAATGACACGTTGACTACTAGAAAACGTTAAAAACACGATTTCGAAAAAATGTTTATGTTAAGAAATTGATTTATAAAATTTATTTAAAGTTGTTATACAAAATTTTAGAATTTCGATGTAAAAAAATTGCACTATTTTTAGAATTTTATCTAGTTTTAGGAAATGTAGCTAACTTTCGACCTACGGAAGACAAATTCCGTTTTTATCGGGATCATCACATATAAAGATATACACTTTTATATGAATTGCACTGTCTTACAAACCTTTATTTTTGGAAAGTTTAAAATTTTCTAATGCATTCTTTAAAGGTATTACTAATTAGGATGTATAAACATGAAAAAATCTTTTCGGCCATTGTCCAGATAATGACGGTACATTTGTGTTTTTCGATGCACACTCGTCTTTAAAGCGCCACTCAGACTCAAAGGCTTTTTCCAACAAAATGAGTTGTATATCTACTAAATTACGCGTCGAATTTTATAACATTTTTAACTTTTTTAACCAATTTTTGTAATTTCGGAAGCTGTTATGTACCACAAATAATAAAACAACTTCATAGTTTTATAATTTTATTGAATAGTTCATGCAATTACAAAAATTGTCAGCCATAATGGACCGAAATCGCCGAAAATCTAAAAATGCTGTAATAAAATAACGAAAAAACTAGCATTTTTATAAATCCCTACATTTTAAGGATTTGAAAAATCTGTCCTTTGTTCCCTACGGTAATTTTTTTAAACAAAAATCTACGAATAGGGATTTTTCCCTACATATAACACCATTGGTTCCATGAAATATTGGTGGAACAGTAATGATCTTGGAAATGAACTCTTTCCAGCTTAATTATTTATAAGAAAGGTACTTTTTTTGTTTTATTTAAAAAAAAGTTTGGGGACTATGTATGAATAGTCATTGTTGAAAAAATATCGATATATCATATTCGATATATATCGATGCCTATCGATGTTTAAAAATATATCGATATCGATATATTTTTCACTTGCCCATCCATTCACAAATTAGTTAGTTCAGCGCGTACTAGTAATATGATGGTATCATCATATTGCTCATACGTAACCTTTTGCCCTCCAAATATTGGATATTCGCATTTTTCACATATTTTTTTAAATAAAAAATTCATAAAAAAAATTACAACAAAAAAAATAGTAAAGAAGAAAAAAATTCAAAAATGAAATTTTGTACAGTTTTCATGAAGCTAAATGAAATGCTTCTGAAATCTTGACTATTTTTAGAAAATCTGCACTCGTGGCCACATTTTTAGGCGGGCGGGTAACAATTAAAGGCCAGATGAATTATATTAAATATGTATATGTAATATAATTTGTAGTGAAATTTGAAAACCTCGATGGCCGTTTTTTTTCTTAAGCGATTAATTTATAATTTCGTACAAAAACTCATAATTTTCGTCCAATGTTGGATGCATACATGTTTAATTGACTTAACATATGAACATAACGAACTTTTGATTGGAAATGATACTAAATTTACAAGAAATAATTTGTCGTTTAATTGTGTTAGTGTTGGCTTATTTGCTTTGTTCATTGCTACAATTCACTGGTGTGCTTAGTTGTGTTACTTGTTGTTGTTTTATTCTTACATGTTTCGGCTATGTAGACGACATAAAACGAATTACTAGCGAAAATTTACTGCTGCTGGTTTAAAATTACCATTGCTTCATAATAATTTTAAGCGGAAAATTACTAATCTACCCTTAAATCTCTTTGATTTAAAAATTTTCACTGTTAAAACAACTTTGTTATAAACGTTACATTTCATTTTATATCAAAATGAATATAACTTTAATTTCAAATAAGTTTTATGTTAAATACTCATTTAAATCGTGTTGAATTAAAATGAAATTAATTTTACATACGATGGTATATATTTAATGTATAGCTAAAGTAAAGTTTGAATCTGTTATGGCTGCAGTGGTTCGCGCATGGACTATCATGCAGGTGGCAAGAGCTGAAATCTTGTCTGGGGCAGCCAGCTACAACACAAAGTTTTCTGGGGCCTATGCTAATAACCGTCTCACAAGTAAATTATTAATAGAATAGCAAAATTAAAGTCATGTTGTTTCAGCTTGATATAACTTTAATTCACCATAATTCTTCGTGTTGCTTCAATATCAAATTTACGATGTTTCAACTCGAAATAACTTTGATTCAACATGATTTTTCGTGTTATTTGATTTAACTGTACTAGAATATTAAATCAATATAAAATATAATTAATTCAAAAGACTAATTGTTCTTCTAAGATTATTGTAAATCATGTTGAATCAACATGAAACACCTATGAAGCAAAATCAGTACCGACAAATGTTAAATTAACCTAGTTTTCGACGATTTTACATTGAAATTTTTCTGTGTGCACTGACTGACTCACTCACTCAGCAATATTATGGGGTACTTTCACTATAGCTAGAAAGCTGACATTTTGTATACAGGTAGGTCTTGGTGAGCAATTAACTAGGGAAATCGGAAAACGGGATCTTTTTATTTGGACTATTCTTTTCAACTGGATGGACTAGGGTGCCCTTTGTATTTTTTTTTTTGGTTAGGGCCAGCACTCAGGGGATGATCCCTACTTATGCAATGCATTGTGTCGGAACTAGGAAAATTGGGTATGGGAAGGAGGATAGGGGGAATCCTGTTTATAGACATTCGATTTGAACTTTCCCATACTGAAAGTGACCGGAAAGACCTCTGCGGGCAGTTTATTCCACATACGAACCGTTCGGCCAAAGTACGAAGTCACTCTGTAATGCGTAGTACGATTCACAGGCAGACCGACCACAAAAGGATGTGCTCTTATTGAAGAACGTGTTGTACGCAAAAAAGATCGGGTTTCGGGAACAAGTCCCCTGATTTCATTTGAACACATTCCGTTATCGTAACGATAGAACAGTGAAACACACCCACATTGCGTCGATGCTCCAGTGAGTCAATAGAGATGGCTACCCTACTGTCACCGATAAGCTTCTTTGCCCTCTCCTGTACGCGGTCGAGTAGCTTCAAAATAGACTTTGAAGCACTGGCCCACACATGGGAGTTTTATTCCATTTTCGGTCGGATGTAGGTGGTATAAATATTAAGAAGATCAGATGGAGTGAAGTATCTCTTACACCGTCTTAAGAAACCGATGCACTTGAATGCTTCATTTGGGACTTGAAAAATGTGATCGTTCCATCGAACATCACATTGGGTTTTCATGCTAAGAACATCAAGAGCTTTTGATTCCTTAACATCTAGTGTATCATTAATTATTTTCATGTCCCTAATCTCCGATAGGCTTGGCCTATCGGTGATTAAGTATGAGTGATAAATGCTGCTGTCATCTGCGAAAGAGTAGATTGGGTGGAACGTTTGCGGCACTTCCAGTATATCTAGAAAGCTTAAATTTGGTGCACAGGTAGGTACCAATAAGAAAATAGACAGACTAATCTAAAATTTGGTATATAAGTAGGCCTTAGTGAGAAAGTACTAACAAAAATCTGAAAATGAAAATTTTTCAGCTAGGGAGGGCTAGGGTGACACATTTGTATGGGGCACTTATTGTACCAAATACAAACTTAGGAAAAGAAGTGAGATCCGCACAAAAACATAAATGTGAAAATAAGGCCAAGTTCCTATCCAAAAATTTCGGCCTTAAAAAGTACTAAGATCAAAATAACGACCAAGTTCTTGATAGGTAAAATACCGTCTCATTTCTAGGCCACCTGTTAGCTTGGGAATATTTTTTACCTTTCTAATATGGGAAAAATGTTGCCCAGCCTACAGATTGCCTAGAAATGTGATAATATTGTACGTATCAAGAACTTAGTCCGAAATTTTTGGATAGGAACTTGGCCTTATTTTCATATGTATGTTTTGTGCGGATAAAGTTTACACCAAGTTTAATATACGTATTAAATATTTTTAAAAAATATAAGCTCGACAACATTTTTCATTCACCTTTGCCTCATTCAACTTTAACTCAACGTGTGTTAAAATGGGGTGGTCCAAGTTTCAAAATTCTTAAAGCTCAAGTCCTCCTCTATGATTTTCACATACATCGTTTTGTAATCGGATCGCAAGTTTCAAAGATATAAATTTATTACACTTTTTGTCGAGTAGGAACCACTGTGTGGCGGCGTAATATATAAATACACAAAAATCTTTATTTTGCGGCGTGGAAAAAAACTATCAGTTTTAGAAACGTAATTGACATCTTTCATTCTAGGAGTGACTGGTGCAACTTTATTTCGACCCATCTGACGAGTAAAATGGGTGCTGTTCCCTCCTGTGAGAAGATAGATACCTGAGTGTCCTAAATAAATACATACATACATACTTCAAATGCATTCGTTTTTAATTGAAGTTTTTGTAACCTTTCAACTGACAGTTTAACATGGAATTATTCTATAGAAAGAAAATATTTTTTTAATAAAGTTCATTTGTGTTGCACTTTAATCAGAGTAGGAAAATAAACAAAACGAAACGTTTGTTTTCGTTTTGTATTTTTCAATGAGGAAAACTAAACCAAAATGAATCATTCCGCGAAATACATTTCTGCATTTGTTTTGTTTGAAATTGTACGATTGAAACGGGATATTAAAGCAAGCAGATGAGTGAAAAGCCTATAGTTTTTTGTTTGCAATCTCTGTCATTGCAAAAGTATTTGTTTTGGTTTTGTTCATGTACAAAACGATAAAATATATTTTAAAAGTTTGTGTCTTTGCAGGAAATGTTTGTGAAAAGTTTTGTTTGTTTTCACACTCTGATTTTAACACTCCTCTATTCTTTTAATATTTTTTCTCATCATGGTTCTTTCGACTTATACATATAACTTTTTTTTTACTATCTTCTCTTTGGTCTTGAGTTAATGTTTATCTATCATTTATTTCCATTGCCTTGGTTTCAGCCACAGGTATTCTTTTTCAGTGGGTGAAAAACCATTTTTAAGGCTGTATGTAATGGCATGGATTGTTGTATGTATGTATATAAAAAATGTAATTTGATAAGAACAGTGATTATAAAGAAAAAATAAAAATTAGTGACACCCAAAATTTCAGATAAAACGATCAATGTGATGTTTCTCTGACTCTTTATCCTCTTTTGAGCTTTAAAATTTTTTTCGCCTTTTAAACAATTTATAAATTGATTATAAATATTGGCCAACAATTTCCTAAATTTTTCCACTGTATTTGGTTAAAAAAAATATTTTACTCAATTTTTTATATTCCATCTCATTTCCTTGCATTTAATTTTATCGTTATCTTTTCTTTTTTTCCATTCTTTTGTCATATATTTATTATATTTTTTTACATGTTGCTGCTGCTTCATTTCTATTTTGCTTTCTCAAGTACTTTCGTTTATATAAATCTTTAGCAATTTTTATTTTATCTCTTCTCTATCTTATTTTTATAACAAACAATAAACTATGTTTTTTTCTGGTCTTACTACTGTGGATTCTTTTTTTATATTATGCGCTCATTTTTTCCATTGGCAACCTCAAATGCATTGGCTTTGCCTTCTTCATATTCGTCTTCCGTTTTTTGTTTTGCGAACTTTAATATTTGCACACCGGCCATTTTCTCTGTTTTACCTATAGATTTTCTTAACAGTCTGCTTTTTTTACTTGCTTCTGTAGAAGAAATTATTTTCTTAAATTTTTTTAGCAGCTTCATAATTCCAACTTTACCTTATCACGACTATCACTATCCGATTGTAGATGTCTAGCGCATTTTATAACTGTAGCACCGACCATGCTTCAAAGCACCCATTGATACCCACAGTTGTTGGCAATTATTTATTTTTCCTCCAAAGTGAGCCACAATGTGTGGAGGTGTATATAAAATAAGTTATGTATTTGTATGTTTAAAGAAATAAAAAAATATAACGTGGTCATTTTTCAGAATTTTATTTTGTTGCAAATGCATACATACACACATTTGTATATCATATTGTCCTGCAAGTTTTATAGTTTATTTCCTTTTCTCTTTTTCCATCACCTCTTATCGTTCTATTTTTAAATCTTTTGTAAGGACAACGCGAGGGACAGAAAAAAGTGCGCGTTTCCTTGATGTGCTTTATTTCATTCTACCATAAGTAAGTTCATATATAGCTAACCAACACTCTAGCATACTTTTTGGCGTCTCTAAATATTTCTTCTTAGTGGGTGGGATCAGAGTTTAAAAGCCATTCATTCATTCATTTAGTATATGTGATCATAATGATTCATTACCGTATTGCGGATGGACAAAAATAGAAGAAATTATTCTACACTAGTTAAAATAAGCTCACAATTGTACATAATGGCAATTAATAAATACAGAACTCATATCACAAGTGTGAAGGCGTATATCACGATGTCAATCTAAAAAATTCTTTCTAATAATTTTGTAACTTTATTTCTATTGTCTCTTTTTATCTTTTGTAAATTGATACATATCGATGGTCATACGTTGACAACACGTAATTAACTTTTACTATTTTTCAGTTAAAGAAATTACATTTATAGTTAGACTGAAAGCGTTACTATGTACGAAATAAAAAAAGTGACAAATATTTAATAGGTACCCAGCAAAACGTTGGTAATGAGTTGTCATTACCAAACAACATACGTTTCAACCCCAAACTACATACCGTCTGAATTACTTTAATGTAGTTGAACAATTGCTTACTAATAATTAAACAAGCAATTTATTCTCTTATTGGCAGAGTAGTAGTGTATCTGCTTATCATACAAACGACAAACAGTTCAATCCCTGGTGAAGCATAATGGATTTTCTTTTTAAATTGTGTCCATGTTTTAATCCCGTAACAAATTAGTAGTGCAGTAGCCTAGTGAGTAAAACACTTGGCATAAAATAACACAAGAACTGAAAACGGCACGAGTTCAATGCTTAGCACATACATTTAGGGCCTTATTTTGTAAAACACAACGCTAAGCGTTGACTAATTTTGTGTGTGTGTTTTTTTTTTGCAAATTACATTTTTTCCATATAAAATTTATCAACGCTTGGCGTTGCGTTTTATAAAATAAGGCCTTTAATTTTTATTGTGTTTTGTGTATTCTATGCCTTCTAAATATATAAATTTATAACTTGTTATTTGTAATCAAATGTGGTAAGTACTTGCCTCATATGACTTCGCCATGTTAAAGTAATTGGTTAAAATGACAAAGTAGAAGTGTCAACTCATTACTAGCTTATAAATTTTTCATGACCGAATTCTCATTATAATGTATATACGATTAAGGTTTAACGAGAGAACAACGACAAACCGCTCATCGTGGTCGAAGTATTCACACTGAAAGAATTTCCCTTCATAAATCCAATGAAACAATTTCCTTGGATTTTTTCACATATCTAATAAAATATTTCACAATTCTAATGAAATTTCACGAATATTGTGAAATAATTGCATATGAATTGCTTCATTAACTTTCATAATTTCGTTAGAAAATTCTATTGGATTTATAACAGCAACATTTTGCCGTTTTATGGAAAACCCTTTAAGTTTGGACAAAATATTTTGATTTATACTTAAAATTCTTTAAATATATGCTATAAAAAAATTAAAAAATTAAAGAATTATATATTCTAGAATGCCATAATTTCAATGAAATGTATTTCATTAATTTAATAAAAAGTTTCATTGGATTTATGAAACAATTAAATGAGATACTTATTTTTTTTTGAACATACCTTTATTTGTTTCAACAGTTGACAGCCATAAGCGAACAACAAAAATAGTTTCATATGTTTGCTGTCGTACTCTTTCTTATTATTATACACTCATAGACACATTGTTTTGACAGTGCTGTTGGCTGAACTAGTTAAGACGTTGCCTATAAAGCAAATGACGAAAATCAAGAGTCTGAGTTCGATACTGTGAGCGGTCATCAAAATTAAACATTTTTCTGATGTGCATTGGCGTCTTCGTACGTATTGGAACCATGGAATTGTCAATAAATTAAAATAGACAATAAAAAAGATAAGTTAATGAGGCTACTAAGTAATGTAATAATTTCATTAAAACAGTGAAATAATTTCATTAAAATAATGACAGAATATCATTAAAATAATGACAGAGTTTCATTAAAACAATAAAACAATATAATTAAACTGATGAAACAGTTTCATTAAAACAATGAAATAATCACTGTTATAATGAAATATGTTCTTTATTTTAGTGAAATTATTACATTGGAGCATTGAAATTATTTCATATATATAATGAAATTTTCCTAAAAAACTATTTTAACAAAACTTGTTTCATTAATCCAACGAAGCGTGACGTTGGTTGAGTTTTAATGAAATTTTTCATTTGATTAATGTCAAAATTCACAGAATTTATGAACAAAATTCTTTCAGTGCAGTAAAACCGACATACGCCTCACACTTAAGCTTAAGACCAAAATTGTTTCCCATGCATTAATTTTTATTTAGCATCTGGGCTAACTGCTCCTTCAGTAGTCTTCGTGCTAGCTGTTCTCCAGTGATTTTCGGAACAACAGTTCACTCAGTAGTATTCGGGATGGCTGGTCCACCAGTAGTCTTCGGACTAGCTGCTCCCTCAGCCGGTTTTTGGCCAATTGTTTACTGAGTAGTTTTCGCACTAACTATTCCCCAAGTGGGTTTTGACCTTATTGTTCCTTCAGTAGTCTTCAGTCTAGATGTTCTCCCAGTGGATTTCAGAATAACTGTTCACTCAGCGGTCTTCAAACTACCTGTTCCCTCTGTAGCCTTCGAGCCAGCTGTTCCTTCAGTAGTCTTAGGACTAGCTGTTCTCTCGGTAGCCTGCGGGCTACCTATTCCCCCAATAACCCACGGGGTGTTACGGTTCGGCACATTGGTGACTAGCCACGCCTTGGTGTTGTGCCTCCTGGGAAAAGCATACTTTTGCTCTTCCAGACCTTGACCTTTAGCCAATTACCCATAAAACATGTGTTACTACCCAATCTCTGAAACAACAGAGCAACGAGCGTGCATGGAGATGTGTGCGCCTGATAGAAGGTGGACAGGCAACTAAAGTCTTTCCCAAGATCAAAGTCGATAGGAAGTTAGCCTCTATGGGTTTTCTTTCGAGGATGGATCAGCAACCTAATACAGGCACCAAGGGAAGCGGCAACTCCTCAGATGACCTGCCTTCTAGAATGTTAAAGAGATGATGATCGCCGTTAGGCCTTGGGAATGGATGTACTGGGCTACAGATTATTTGATGATGTTTGCGGAAGTCACACTCTGTTTCTATGGAATGGACTGAATCTGCTGGCGGAGTTCATCTTACCCTTAGTATGAAGGTCGATTCTGTGACCGGTTGTTGTCTTTGTGCTGTTCTTAAACCAACAGAAGCAAATACGTTCGAAATAATTATACTAATAAACAATTAGCTACTAGCTTGAGCTTTTCACATGTTTACATGTTCATATATACTTAAGAATAAAATCAAACCAAAAAAGTTTGTCTTGAGTAGAACAAAAATCAGAAAAATATGAATGAAGAAAAATAAACCGATGGCAACGCTGGGAGAGTGCACTTTAATATCAGCTTGAGAGTGATTTAATTCTCGTATTCAATTTTCACGAAAAAGTTGTATATATAAGAATTAAAATCACATTCAACATAGCCACCTGACAAGTGGTGATAAGTAAATAGACGTGAGCACTGACGATGGAAGTGTAGCGGCTTCCGAAAGTGGCGCTACTCTGTTCTGCTGTGTACGTTGAAAAATTAAGTTGATGTTAATTTTTCCCTTGTTCCTTGGAATATTAATCATGCCCAATTCTTTCTAAATATAACGTTACGAACCTTAGCCTAATAATCAATTTGGATTCACAAAGCAAATACGTTCGAAATAATCATACTAATAGAGGCTGCATCAGTGCTGCTTTCTTGGCGGGTACTAGGTAAGCCCAGCATAGCTGTCGTCTGCCTTTGTGGTAGACTTCTTGCTTGTTAGTTATTCTTTGGTTGAACACGGCTGCATCGCGTTAGCTGCTGATGTAGTAAGAGTTTAGATAACTCAAACACTTAGCAAAAATGATAGAAATAAATATTACAACACACGCATGATTTCCCGTTAGATGATGTAATTTGTCTATTTGTCAAGTCAATGTGTGCCTAAGCTATTATAGTTTTATGCGAAACATTGTATGCAATTTTGTGGCAGCCCTGCAATTAAAATCACAGCTGAAAATTATTAACCAATACGAACACAGTTGGTGGTAGTCTTGTAGTCTGTTATTCTTGCACTTCAGCAAGATGTTTATGCATGCTGGGTGATCCATACACAAGAAGTTGCAACCTGCATGTTCCTTGCGAGTCGCATATATGCCTTTGGTGTAACCTCGCTAGTGGTAGTGAACACTCAACCCCATTTGGTGTTAAGAGTACCGTCATGTTAGCCCGCAAGCTTGGGACTGACGGTAATCCTGAACACAACTATTTATCTAGTGGTTTTCGAATCAATTGTTCTCACTGTAGTCTTCGAATTAACTGTTCACTCCGTATTCTTCGGAGTAGCTTTCGGGACAGCTGTTTTCTCCGTAGCTGTCGGCATAGCTGTTCGCATAGCAGTCTTCGGCCTAACTGTTCACTCAGTATTCTTCGGAGTAGGTACTCCCTCGTAGTCTTCGCAATGGCTGTTCTCTTAATAGGATTCGTGCCTACTGTTCAATCAGTGGCCCTCGGTCTAGCTGTTCCTTCAGTTGTCTTCGCACTAGCTGTTCCCTCCGTTATCTTCGGACTAATTGGTTTGTAAGTCACACACGTCCTTTCAGGGATCCCTCGGTGGTGATAGTGAACACTCAACTTCACACGCTGTTAAGCTCATCGACAGGTTAGTCCGAAAGGGAGGTACTGACATTAATCTTGAACACAATCTGTTCCCCTAGTTACAATAATGTATTTTCCGATTAAAAGTTGATATATTTCTTATACGACCTCGTTACCGAAGCGGTGACAATGAAACAAAACGAATGCGAGCAGGGCCAGAGGGCAACCGCTATCGTCTGAATTCGAATACACCAGCCGATAGGAATCAGTGCGGCTATCCCAAGTAAATACAGCGCTATACATATCCCGATAATCGCCAAACATATACCAAGAACCAAGCACAATATTATGCAAGCCGTGCCCGACTATACATAATTTACGTACAATCTACGTAGTAAATCGTTGCTTTGAAGTTTATCACTATAGTTGAGTTAAAATTTATTAAATAAAAGCTAGGTAGTTAGGATTAACAACCCTGAAAAGGAAAAATAAACCTAATTAATTACTTAAGGTTCGTGGATCCGTCAATAGACCCTGGATACAGCTGCGTGATTTTCAAATGAATCAAACGTGTGACCAAATCTGTATAATTTAAGTAGTTTAAAACGGGAAGTTCGGCTTACAAAACTTTCCATTAAAGTCGACGTTAGTTTTTAATCACACATTGTGAAAAGGGCCGTAAATAGCTCAGAATATTCAGTTAACTGTTCCAAGTCGTATACGCCTTCTTATCCAAATTGTGATGAAACTGTGTCTTGAAAGCTTTGTGTTTACCACATATTATATTAATTATGTGTAGATGTTGAAATTATTTTAAATTTAATTCTTTGCAATACTGGACGTTACACAAAAGCTGCACTACATACACACAAACATTGCCTCTGCGTTTCATTACGTGACTGGACTTGATGTCCCTGGTTAATGGTTGTTTGTTTGATCCTTTCATAAAAATTGTACGTTCTTTCTGGTGGACAGCCATCATCTCTCCCACAACACCAATCGAATTCTGCTCTCAATTTAACTGTTAAAATATGATGTCATACTTTTCAATAAAGTTATATTTTTGCTTTTTATATACTCCCATACACATGAAAATGTTTTTATTTATTTATATATTTTTTTTCTATACATGTGGTCAAGTATACAATTTTCCTGTGTGAGTGAGTACACATACATACATCGTTATATATAAACATACTTACATACATATGTGTGTTTGCAGTTATCCCGGTTGGCCAACTCTTCGTAAAGGACATTTTCATGAATGACTACTTAAGAAAATTTCGACATTCTAACAGAAGCCGTAATCAAAGAATGGGTAAAAGAAAAACTACTGAACTGGTCATGCCAACTAATTGGCAGATGTTGTCCGCAACCTAGTCTTGCAACGTTCAATTTAACATTTTTTATAATTTCGTTACAACTAACACACTACTCTTCTTATACCAGCAAATGAACTTCTTGTGGACATTGTTGCTCAGTCTGTCACCAGATTGAGTCATTTTGATACATTCCTGCTTGCTAGAATTCAGCGAAATTGAGCTGATGAAAAGTTCCGTTACAATGTCTATTAAAACTTATTGTATTAAATACACTCTGAGCGACAAATTCCTCAAATTGTTATTGTAGTACACGCGAAAAAAAGAAACCAACGAAAAAATTTAATGGGGCCATTTCTGAGGATGTTATCATTTACATGGTCATTAATGAAAAGATGGGTGAGAGTGTCGCTCTTGTTGTCATGTATGAACTTACCGGCCATTTGTTCGAAAATGTACTCACTGATCTGTTTGAGCTCTCGCCAATAGGTCATCGACGCCTTAACATTGTCATGCATCGGTCTTGCAAGATGTCTGAAAGACATGGCCAACCCGGATGTTTGTAAATTATTAATGTTTTATACTTACATATACATAGCTACATACATATACATATACTGGGTTCTTAGAATCGTAGGTGTTCTGTTATTTTTCGATACGATAAAAGGCCGAAAGGGGGAGGGATGGGAGGGGAGTTTAATTTTTTCGTTACATCTTCTGTTGTTGTCTAGTATTCAGTGTGATTTTGTGTGAATTGTGGCATGTGCAACAGAGTGTATAATTTTTATTGTGGACTCTTTCTTTACATGAGTAAATGGGGAGATTATTTTTATATAAGTTTTTGTATAAATACATTTTGTCTTATAGTTTTTGCTTTCTTTTAAAGCCATTAGATGAATTTTTATACATAAAATACACATATATATTTTTTCATTTCATATTAATTCAATTACTTTAGAATTTATGGCCATATAATGATGGGTCATTTTTATAAGAAGAAAAATAGCTGATGATGCATGATTTATATGTACAGATTTTTATATGTGTTTTCTTTTTGTCTAAAGCTATCATGGAAAATTTAACTTAAATTTTTGCGTTCTATCAAAAACACAGTTAAGACTTAGTACACAAAAAAATTATTATATAATGCATGACATTCATTAATTTTTTTGAAAAATACGTTGAGTCAATGTATGCATACGCTGTTTCAATGCAAATATTGACTTAAGTTCAATGTAAAACAGTTCATTGAAAGCATTTATTGTATTCTCTAACAAAATTAATGAACCAGTCCATTGATTTAACGAACTAGTACCTTAGGTCAAAATTAATGAACAATTAGTTGAAACTATGAACTTTTCCTTGAATTTATGTACCCTTTTGGTTCAGTATACTCGTATATCAAGACACAAATAGAGAACATTTTCTTTTTAGTAACATTTATTACGAGTTTGGTTTTTATTCCCACACAGAAGCACGAATCCAAAGAATATTTTGTTCCGTTATGAAATACCAATAACACTGTACATTGTTCTAGCGACTGATTCTGGTAGAGGATCACAAGAAATATATACGTTTATCGGTGTTTTGAAAGTTTACATCTGGGACTAGTTTCGGGGGTGCTAAAGTTGGCCGCCCTTTGCAAATAGTTATAGTGACTCGGCATGGGAAATCTTGTAAGCCTTACGTTTCAGGTTTAATATGTGCTCAACACTTTTATGTATGACACCAGTAGAAACATTTTTGTGGAACATTTTAACCCTCTTACTTTTTTTATCTATTTTTATTTTTTATAAACAAACACAACCCGCGAAGCGGTTAGCTTGTCTGCGGAAAACAACCAGGGTCTATGGTGGCAATCGAACCCACGACCTCTGGGCTGACAGGCTAGCATCGCTACCACGGGTCTTTTTGTTCTTTTCTTAAAAAAGAGGCCAAAAACTCCCCTTCAGCGGCGATATACAGAGAAAAAATTATCACAAAAAAATTTTCAAATAAAATTTTGTCTAAAAATAAATTTCATTTTCAGTAAATGTTCTTTACATAATCAATGAATTGTTTGTTTGAATCTTATTTAGGATGCAAACACCAGAAACAACAAGAAAAACTGTATCGTAAAAAACAACCCCGATGACGCCATACATACAAATAACAACAACCACAACAACGATAGCAAAAGGAATGCGATTGTACCAAGTTTGTTTACTAAAGATTTTTTAGTGACTCAATTCGTTAATGTCGTTGCGTTAATTCACATTCATTTTTTAGACTCTTTAGATAAACATTCAGACTTGAACACATTTAACAAAGTAAAATTTCATAAATGCTTAATGAAAAATGAAATAAAAAATGCAGTAAATATTTTTGTTTGATTAAGTAAACTATTTTGTTTAATATTTGTTAGTATTTTTCGATTAATTGTTTTATAAATTGAGACAAAAATATTGTTTGATATTTTTCAGAAAATCCAGTAAATCTTTTTGTTTGATTTAGTAAATTGTTTTGTTTACAATATGTAAATATTTTTAGACAAATTGTTTTATAGATTTAAACAATTTGTTCACTGAAAAAACAAGTTTTTTTCAATGAAATTTTTGAGATATTTTTGTCTATTCTAAGTGTACAAGAAACTAAAAGGGCGGTATCCAGGAGCGTGGCAAAAAATTAAAAAAAATATTACTGGAATTTTTTTCAACTAAACTTTGATCCCAGGGGGTGACTGGCTCAACTTTTTTATTTTGTATGGAGGCCGAACTACTTTCATGTACACCTTCTGTACGTTAGCATGTCGCGAAAAATTAGTTTTTGGTTTTTCATAACGCAAGACCTCTCAAAATTTGATCACAGATATGCAGTGATATAGAACTAACCTTACCTATTTGACTAATTCAATTTGCAATTTATTTTGTAAATAAAAGCATGTAATTTATTTATAAAGAGCTAAAATAAATATTGTAATTATTATAACTTACCACAGTGTTTTTTCTTTTGCTTGAAGAATTATCTAGTAGTGGTTGTATATCTCTATGTATAAAATATGTATGTAATTTAAAAATAATGGTACCAAAATGTAAAACCAAATGTCGTGTATGACAAACACATAAAAATAATAAGAATAAATAATTTTATACATTTTTTATAAACAAACATAACCCGCGAAGCGATTAGCTTGTCTGCGGAAAACACACAGGGTCTACGATGGGAATCGAACTCACGACCTCTGGACTGGCAGGCTAGCATCGCTACCACTCAGCCACAGAGAATTAAGAATAGTTCAATATGACTATCTAAATGAAAACTTTGAATACTGGTAGCATCCTTAAGACCGTGGCTTATTTTATTTTAAAATGTATTTTCGTAATCAGTGATCAATTACGCAAATTTTGAGAGGACACGCTAGTGTAAGAGTCATTGTTCCATTTTTACAAAAGGTAGCACTTTTTCTGATTTATAAAAACAAGCTGTTTCAATTTTTATTCGCTTATAATAACTCCTTGTATTTTAGGACTAAGGTTGGTTGGAATTATAAGCTTTTGTCATGAACTTTTTAAGTAGCGTTATCTATATACAGAAAATACTATAATTCGTATTCTATTACTAAATTCATAAATTCAAATATTTTTTTTTACAGAAATGGGACCTACCACAAAATTCGTAAAATTAAAAACTAAAATTCGTAAATATTTAAAAAGAAAAAAGTCGATTTTGTTTTCTAAAGGGTGGGCAAATTTAAGGTTAGGAAGTAAATAGGCTGCCGAATGTCACGAATTGAACTGTCATCCTTTGGCATTTAGTATTTAGTGAAAACTTGGGAAATTTTAACCATGGAACGCTACACTCTTGAACAACAAATCCTAATTGTGAAAATTGGTTATCAAAATGGTGAAAATTTTACTGTATCAGTTCAAATGAGCCCGAAACATCAACTTGTCGACGTTCGCAACAATTGCATATCACCAGCAGCACTTTGCGCAACATTTTGCATAAAGATCTTCATCTTCACGCTTATGAAGTTCAAATCATCCAAGAAATAAAGTAGCCTGATTACGAGGAAAAGCTGCTCGAATTTTACGAAGTGATACAGTAAAATTTTCACAATTTTGATTGTAAACTTTCACAATTAAAATTCGTTGTTCAAGAGTGTAAGCTCCATGGTTGAAATTTCACAAGGTTTTTCTAAATAAATGCCAAATGATGACCGCTTAATTCTTGACATTTCATCATTTGAAAGCCTATTTACTTCCTAATCTCAAATTTGCCCACCCTTTATTAAAATTTCGTATTGGATATTTAAAAATCAAACAAAAAAATAACAAAATTTTAAACACATGTGTGTTAAAATAATAACACATGACATTTTTTTTCTGTGTATGTGTTGATAAAGGAATAGAACTATGTATGTATGTTTCATGCTTATTTACAATTCGAATAGATACAAATATGTAGCATATATTTCTAAAACCTCAACCTTTTCACGCAGCAATTCGCCATTTTCTACCCTTGTTATATAATATCATATTTTCAATTATAACTCTCCAAATTCATAAAACCAACAAAATTATTAACCACAAAAACGTCGTAACATATCCAACCAACTGGCCAACCAACGAAAACCACTCTCCTTCTGCTTAAACATAGAAATATAAGCAAAGAAAATTCATAATACCACGCCCTATTTAATAAATGTTATATAAAGTTATGCCATCATATCATAAACCATAAAAAATAAATTTCATATCTCTACATCAAACAGACACGAAACATATTTTTATGCGCTCCCATGTACGAGTACGCACAAAAAGAAAAACTCAATTCTATTGTATAAAAAGTAAAACTCATGGGAAAAGACGTAAAAGAAGGGAAACAACGGAAGGAAACTGAGAAAAATTTGAAATCAACGTTGTATTATACACGTGCACACACACACTCACCTATTTGCACTAACACATACGTAACATAAATATGAGGGTGAAAATATTAAAAAGACGAAGCAAAAAAAAAAACCAGCAACAGGAGTAAACGAACGAAAAAAATGAGCAGGAAAAATATGAAACGACAGTGGCGAATAAGTGGGTGAGGAGACCAAGTCATGCATACACCCATACACTAAAACAACATTGAGACTGCTAAACAAACACTCGGGCAGGGTGTTCTGACTACATTGGATCTTTTAACCAACAACCACCCACAATTATAACATTATATTTCCTTTAATATTAAAAAGGTATGTTTAGTTGTATAGGTATAAATATTTATGGCTGTGTGCGTGTATAGACATCGACGTGTGGTTATGTTATTGTTCAATTTTGTTGGATTTGAAGTTACAATTATTTCGTTTATATTTTTCCTTTTTACACTTTTAACCACTTAGAGTGTATGAGTATTTTCACTACAAAGTTTTTCTAACTTTTTGCAAGAGAATTCATATTGGCAGTGGGTAAGAAGTTGTTTCTCATAAGATTGTGTTTATTATCAGAAACTTATTTCATATTTTTAAAGAAAAATTTCATTGCGTTTATGAAAGACCAATAAAGTAAATCACGTACATATTAGACCATCCATATTTGCAAAAGTGTTATTTTTTTGCCCTCCCCGCTTATTTTCAGTTAAGTCGGTAGTAAAAAATACGAAGTGCATCAAAAATAAGTTTCTAAAGTATAAACCGACCAGTCCGTTTGTATTTAATCGGCCAAAATTGGCCAAAAATAGCCCAAATAACTCTCAAACGAAAAGGTTTTATCGACTGAGTTGTATAAACTTTTTTCCCATAGTAAAACAAGAAACATATTCTCTATACAAAATTTTAGCTCACTATTGACAGTTATGTTAAAACTAAATTTTGAGCGCTTATAAATACGTATACTCTTCGCCATATAATACATAATTTTTCGCTGATTAAAAATATGTATATGTATATAGATTTCTTAAATTATTTTAGTTATTTTATGGCTAAATGACCAAAAACTAGATTTGATCAACAATATTGTTGTTGTATATTTTTAATACATATGTATACTCTACAAAGTATGCTATTCCATTATTTGGTTGGTATATTTTTTAGCGAGTCGATAAAATAGCTACGAATGATTTTGGTTTTGCCTATTAATCGATTAAAATGTAAAAATTTCGATTAATCGATAAATATATTTTTTAATTTTATATAAATTCTTATTTAAACTAACTAAAACAACAACATTAGATATTTTGAAGAGATACATACTCTTAATTAAATTAATCTAATGGCATTATTTAATATACATATATGGGGCATTCCATGCCAAATCGGTCAGTTTGTGACCCCATCCACTTCCCAACAGGTATGGAGTAATTTTTTTTCTTCAAAAAGTAAATAACTTTGAAGTTAAGTGATTCCACGTAAAACGGCCCTATGCAAGGAAAAAATTATTTCCTCATTTTTAATAAAAATCTCTCAATTGATGTTTTTTAGATAATGACAATTATAAAAAAAATAAAAAAATACACTATTTAATTTTTAAAAATCAATTTGAGGCACTTTGAAGTGATCATGCAAGAAACATTTTCCTCTCCCTCTTTGTATGCTTAATATTTATTTCAGATTTACTTTTATTCCCTTTCTCATTGCTAATAAAAACCGTTATCTCTGAAAAAATATACTTGTTTTGGTTTTTATTGAATTTAAAAAATATTCAGCTGAGTATTCTGCTATCTATAATAGAACGGATAGCAAATAATTTAATGTCTTATTATTTTCTTATGAGTTTATCTTTATGTTATTTATATTAATTAAACCAATAAAACATTTTATTTCTTCGAATTTTTTAAATTTTCGTACTAGGTCACACTCGTCGGTCACACCCGTCTCATTTCAAAAATAATTTTTTTATAAGGAAAATAATTTTTTGCCAAACATTAAATATAGAATACAATTAAAAACACTTTCAACAGATATCTTTACCAAAATTATTGTGTACCTTATAGTCAAAATTTTACAGAATTTATACTGAATTATACTGAAAACTAAGATTTGTAAGGTCGCACCTGTCGCATCTTTCTGACGACCATTCTGAGCAGAAATCGCGTTCTATCAGTGTCTACCTCTTATTCAACGACTTTAAGCTTAATGTCCTTGCGAACCGCAACATGTTTTTAAGTAAATGTTATATTCTTGATTTATAACAAAAAATGTGTGTAAAATGGTCACACCCGGCTAAATGGAATTACTCAGTTCTTACCAATTAAATAGGCACCCATTTTAAGTATTTATATTAATTATATTCTTAAACAAAAACTTTTACCTTTGAAAATATTTTAATTTTAAATTTAAAACAGCTTTCATGCAGTTATACAAATGTGTGACGGAAATGTGTGAAAATAATGAGAAATATTTAGCTTTCTCATTACCATTCAAATATTAGCTTACTATATAATATTTCAACATTCAAACAATTTATACACTTAATAAATTAATTATTAAGAAAAACTAACCGACTATTCGATCTTTAAAGCTTTATGCCTTAATTCACAAAATAAAATTTTGATTAATAACAGACTTATTAAACAAATTTTTGTATGAAAATTTGTTTTATTAGTCTGTTATAAGTCAGAAAAATTTTTTGTGAATTAAGGCATTAATCTATTAATCGGAAAATATAAAGTCTTTCATAACTATTGAATCGATTCACTAACACATAAAATATAATTATAATCTAATGACGTACTTTGTGGAGTAATTTGATAAACTTTTAGATTACATTTTAATCGATTAATAGGCAAAACCAAAATCATTCGTAGCTATTTTATCGACTCGCTAAAAAATATACCAACCAAATAATGGAATAGCATACTTTGTAGAGTATATATATGTATTAAAAGTATACAACAACAATATTGTTGATCAAATCTAGTTTTTGGTCATTTAGCCATAAAATAACTAAAATAATTTAAGAAATCTATATACATATACATATTTTTAATCAGCGGAAAATTATGCATTATATGGCGAAGAGTATACGTATCTATAAGCGTTCAAAATGAAGGGAAAGACATTCAAAGTTTAGTTTTAACATAAGTTTTCATTTTATCCGTCAAAAAATCTGCTAACTGTCAATAGTGAGCTAAAATTTCGTATATAGAAAATATTTCTTGTTTTACTATGGGAAAAAAGTTTATACAACTCAGTCGATAAAACCTTTTAGTTTGAGAGTTATTTAGGCTATTTTTGGGAAATTTTGGCCGATTAAATGCAAACGACGTTGCCTATAAAGCAAATGACAAAAATCAATAGTCTGAGTTCGATATTGTTAGCGATAATCAAGATTAAAAATTTTTCTGATGTCCACAGTGATCATTATCCGTATTTGCAGCATAGAAGTATCAATAAATTAATATAGTCTATAAAATAGCTTAAGTTAATAAGGCTACTTAGTAATGTAGTAATTTCATTAAAACAATAAAATAATTTCAATAAAATTATAAGAAGTTTCTTTAAAATAATTAAATATTTAATTTAAATGATGACATAATTTCGTCGAAATAATGAAACGCGAAATTATTACATTGAATCAATGGAATGATTTTATATGGCTGATTCTCATTTCAAATGATTTTTTCGTGTCCGTTGAAAGTATAGTAAAATATTTCATAAAATAAACGCATACATCTTAAAATTAAAACTTCTTTAGCACTATTTAATAAATTATAAATAAATGTACGGAAGCATTTTTTTTGTGTAAGACTGTCCATTATGTTCTAAAAACGAAAAAACTGTTTTTACCCTCTTCGTACAAAATGGCGTGTCCGTAATGCATGCTATTGGTTTTCCACACTAAGAAACTATGAATTTTTTCAAAAATTAAATTGAATTTATAACGGTTTTAGAGTATTTGCATTTACTTCTCTTCTAACTTGTAACTTCTACTTCTAAATATTTAAAAGTTTTGTGAAGTTTTTTAAATAGTATTATTTTGCAACACGTTTCATCAATCGATGATCGTTTGTATCCAAAAAAAAAAAAATTGTATTGAGTGTTATCCATATTTTTTTAGTATAATTGAAATTTTTAGTGAATACCTAAGGAGGTTATGCTAAAATACATCGAAGATTATTATTCGTATACAAATGTACTGAGCGTTACGTAAAATTTTTTTCTAAACATAATTCATCTATAAATTTTAGTACGTTAGAAAAAGTTAACAGCAGCTGAAGGAAAGACGCGATATAGAGAACATTATCTGTTTACAAATTCTAGTTTTATTTGAAAAAATTTTGCTTCTTTCGCACTGTGGGCTGTTATAGTTTCGAAGAGTAAATTAGATAGATCGTGTTTTGCTACAAAAAAATAATTTGAAATTTACATAACTTTTGACATTGTTGATCGATTTTATTAAAAAAAAGTTTTATTTGAAAGAAGAGTTAGCCTACTTTTTGCTCATGTATAAATGTTTGTATATAATTGTTTTTTTATTTATTCATGTGAACCTAAGTCAAAATTGAAAAAGTGGTCATAACTTTTAATTTCGTCCTGGGATTATTATTATTCTTTGTTTTTAAAGAGTAAATGTACAGAGCTTTCATACCCTATACTAATTTTTTGTAGTGTGTTTTCTTCGTAAAAATCAGTGCCGGAACAACCGCGAAAGCAAATGTAACGCTTAATACACAAAAATATAAAAAAAATCGAAAAATATACTTTTATTTCAAGATCCATTGAATTAGGTGAAAACTATAAGAAAAATCTCATTATTCATTTAGTTACACTGGTAAAAAAAAACACAATATGTACGTTCAGAATGAGAATTGAAGTATGAGAATAGAAGTACTCCAAGTATATACTGGTGTAGATTTTACTTCATGGAAACTACTTTTGCCCACATACAAAATTTGGTTTCAAGCAAGCATGAGTGTGTGCAGATGGAGCATATAATGTTCTTATCATAAAAAGGACAAACAATAACAATAAAAATCATGCTGACCAAACCCTACTACTCCCACATAAAATGATACACATGGATGTATGTATGTGTGTATGTTCTATATATAAAATAATATATATATATTTATACTGAATAAAATAGAACTTTATTTTGTACACATGTTTTAGCAGAACAAGTTATAGTTTATCTTTATCTTATTTTATTTATTCTCTTTTTCTAAGGGATCATTTTTATATTGTTTTGTTTCGTTTTCTGTTTTCTTCATCCTCTCAATAATAAATAATGAACATAAAAAGTATATAATAAGTACTTTTATGAAATTTAATTTATATATTTTATTTATATCTCATATACGTTTATATATTTTATTAGATATTTATGTGTGCGATACTGTTGTATATGTTTTCATAAAAAATAAATACCCAGCAAACACAGAAATACACCATATGTATTACCAAACGTATTGCCAGGATGCAAAATATTATTGTGACAATAATCGATTTCGTATTGTGGAAGATACTTCCTTCGGGAAGAAACGTGTCTCGATGACATTATGAAAGCGATTCTTCTAGATGATAAACTTGCAATATCGCCAGATAACTAAGCACTTATAGGAAAATAGGTAGATATCGGAAGATATAGGAAGATAAAAAGATTTTGCATTTTGAAAAATATTCATTTAAGCATAGATTTTTGTACATAGATTTTGCAGCTTGCCTTTTCTCTAATAGCTATAAAATTCATTTTCGTGGAGATTACTACCTTTTTTTGTATATTTTTTGAAATAAAATGAATTAATTTAAAATTTTCATGTTTATATTGCGTAATTTTCCCAAAAATTGTAAAAGAAAGGAAGGAAATAAAAATATTACTTTGATTATTTTCTTCTAGACGACAATTTGCGGATAGTGCTAAAGTATTGTCTTAGGGTATATATTCCATTTGTTATATACACTCTAAAACACTTATGTTGAGAATTAGGTCGATAATAGTAGGCAACACTTTACAGACTACTTTCGACCTAAAATTAGACACGCACTATTTTTGAACAAAATGTTTTTATCAAAAAAGCGATTGGCTGCATGCAAGTTTGAATAGCGACCTCCCGACTGACAGTCGTACGTATCTACCATTCAGCCATAGCCGCATTATACTTTATGTTGAATTTTTTCCACTTGGACTAAATATGTTTAATTTGAAGATATTTTTCTTTAATACAATAACTACAAAATCGATGTAATTTTAGAGGAGAAGAAATTTTCAACACAAATTTAGACAATATATGATCGTAAATTTGAAGTAATGTTTTATAGTGTACATATATATTATGCAGAGTTTGCAGCCTCTTAAGTGTGTAAGTTATAATAAAACATTGTAATAGAAATAGTTTAGTTTGGTTATAATTATTTGCGTAGTACCCCCAGTACTCAAATTTAGTCTAATATTTTGAATTTCTGGGGTAGGGGCAACCCTCCCCAGAAGGGCCCATCTACGTCAATGGTTATAATGAAATTTATATAACTAACTTAATTAAATTTATTTTGCAATTCAAATAAAACGCTGTCATGAAATTTCTATTCTTGATAAATTTTCACTTTTTAGCTTCCCGCAATAAATAAATCGGATGTTACTGATTTCACAACATTTTCAAGAAAATCGGGTGCTCATCAAACCTCCGCATTACAGGCCGTAGAAAGCTATTTTGACTGCTTTTACGATGATGCCCGTATGTCTGTATGTCCATATATAGGCGCGAGT
Source organism: Panzeria rudis (assembly GCA_956483635.1). Taxonomy (NCBI): domain Eukaryota; kingdom Metazoa; phylum Arthropoda; class Insecta; order Diptera; family Tachinidae; genus Panzeria; species Panzeria rudis. Next base: position 118,372,193 of record OY101449.1, on the reverse strand, counting down.
GTTTCTGAGTGTAAGTGTGTAAACCGAGGGTGCTGTTGGCTGAGTAGTTAGCGCGTTTGACTACAAACCCTGAGGTCTTGAGCTCAAGACTAGTTTAAGGCAAGTCAACAACATCATGCATTTTTCTCATGTGCATTTGTGTGTTATTGTGTTGGTTGTTGTTGGACTGTTAAAGTGATGAAGGCATAGCACTGATCACTTTGGCAGTACCGGCATCGACTAGTACTAACATATCCTAATGCACTTTACAGCACCCTTCTTCGTCGCTATATAAGCAGAACCGTCGGCGAAGTAAAAGACGTAATAAAATGGCCACACAGCTTAAACAACTCATTGCCTCTACTTAAAACTAGAGGTGCTTGCAATACTGCTCTACAAAAACGCGCAACAGCAGAGTTGTAAATTAATTAAGCTTTCTATCTCTCTCCCACTTCAACATATGTTCTCTCTACACTATCCCTTTCCCAAAGAAGGTAACAAATTAATTAATTAACTGTTAGGCATTAACTACCTGATTGTGTTACTTATCTTTTAAAAAAATCACACATTTTGGTTTAACTTTGATATCGTGTTATAATATCAACCGACTCGACCAGGTAAATATCAAGAATTAGGGGAAAAAAATTTAAAAGGATTTTCTCCATAAATTCTGCGAACTTTGCCATTAATTCAATGAAAAACTTCATTTAAAATCAACCAATGTCACACTTTGTTGGATTAATGAAACAAGTTTCGCTAAAATTGCTTTAATCAGAATTTCACCAAATAAATTAAATAATATCATTGATCCAATGTAATTACTCTGTTAAACTAAGACAAAATTTATATGATGAAATATTTCATGAAATTTGTGGCATGCAATTTTTGTTTTTAATTGCCAGTAGAATAGGCCGGAAAGCAAGTTGCGTGGCAAAAGTGGTACGGAATGAAATTTCAGATGGATTTAGTAAATTTTCTTTCACCCATTTGCTTTTCTATACTTGTAATAAACGAATTAAAAAAGTTTCATGAAGAAAATGTATTATTTTGACGAAATTATATAATCGTTTTAATGAAATTATTTTATTATTTTAATGCAACTGTTTAATTATTTTAATGAAACTGTTTCATTATATTAATGAATTTATTTCATTACTATAACTTCTTATATTGCAACTTCTTATATTGTACGTCTGCGTTTACAATGTGCGATTTTTGTCGTTTCTTCTTTAAAATTGCATTTGTGTTTACATTGTGCAACTTTTGTCGCTGCGATTCTTACATTTTATACATGTATGTGTGCACACAGCAGCAATTTTTAGCCTGTTTTTCACGATATGACGAAATGAAAAACATTGTCATATCGTAAGTTTTTTACGATATGACAACACTAAGCTACCCACGGTGTTGTCATATCGCAGTGTTGTTATATCGGAAAAAAAATTACGATATGACAACACAGTATGTCATATCGTAAAAAAGTCTAAAAATGGCATCGCTGGCACACATTTTATACAATTTTATATTACGAATGATAGAAAAAAAACGAGTCTCAAGGGTGCAAACATACGTGTACCCCTTTGTAAGAATTGCAGCGACAAAAATCGTACAATGTAAACGCAGTCTAGCATTTTATATTCACTTACAAGTAAAATGAATTTTCCCATCTCTGATTATTTATTTCAAATATTCCATGCTCTCTTTTGCTTTTCTGCTACTGAGATCAAGCTATTTCGTTGTTACGCTAAGCATATAACAAAATGTATCCATCGGCCTTTCATCAATTTAATGGAAATTTTCATTAAAGCTTTGAATTCATTGAATTTATGACATGAAATAATTAAAAATTTTTATTTAGTATGATTACTTCGAAATTATTTGCTTTTGAATCCAAATTGATTATATTCAAAGAAAGAATCTGGCATGATTAATATACCAAGCATCAAGGGAAAAATTAGCATCAATTTAATTTTTCAACGTACGCAGCAGAACATAGCAGTGCTACTTTCGGAAGCCGCTACACTTCCATCATCAGTGCTCATGTGTAGTTTTTTAACACCACTTGTGAGAGGTGGCTCTGTTGAATATGATTTCAACTCTTAAGCGACCCATCCATTATACAATATTATTACATATCGATGGCTTAATATAAAAAGGGCGTAACTCGAATTTTCGTTATTTTACAGGAGAAGGAAAACACTGAATAAAAACTAGAACACTTACATACAAAAAAGAATATTCAAGTGGCTGTAAAACCGTAATTTTAAACAGTAGCGTACTTAGCTCTTTAGCGAGGGTGTATTTAGAAGTTGGCTACCAGCACGATTTCGAAAAAAATTTGAGATACGCCTTTTTTATATTAAGCCATCGATATGTTATTGTAGATATTATCGTCGTTTTGACCTATACTATGCAATAAATGGTACAATATTTTTAAAGAAATTAACAGTGAAAAAGTAAACATAACACTGCACAATGTTGCCACACATTACACAGTTATCTTCATTGTACCAATATATTGTGCCACTTTCTAATATGGCATACACATTGCCGATATTATTGTACAATACGACAAATTGCACTATTACATTGCAAGTGGGTGGGCCGCTTTATATATACAAACTTTTCGCGTAAATGGAATACGAGGATTAAGTCACTTAAGTTGATGTGAAGTAACCTCTGTATCACCTTAATTGCTAGTGTTACAGCTGATTTATTTTTCTTCATTCCCATTTTTCTGATTTTTTGTTCTACTTAAGTAAAACTTTATTGGTTTGGTTTTAAACTTAAGTATACATATATGGACATTAAACATGTGATAAACTCAAGCCAGTAGATAATTGTTTATTTAGTATGATTATTTCGAACTTATTTGTTTGTGAATCCAATTGCTTGTGAATCCAAATAGATTATAAGGCTAAGCTTCACAACGTTATATACAGAAAGAATCATGTATAATCAATATTCCAGGGAACTAGTCTCCACTCTATGATTTCCAATCAACATTGCGACATGTTGATTTTACATTGGTATGTTTTTCTGTATGTATAAATGATTTTTACTCACTGGCAATTTTAAGGTCACGTTTTTCATAGTTGCTGGATTTATTTGTAGTTTTCTAAAGTTTTCTATTGTTGAATGTGTATATGTAAACACAAATACATTTAAAAGACTTTCAAGAGTATTACAGTTCGAATTGTACGGTTGAGAGTGCCTCTGTGTGTGTAAGATATATTTTGTGCATGGCTGTTGGAATACATCGCGTATGATAAATCTCACTTTTATCTTAAACGGAAGTCTTAAGTAAATAAAAAATGTGAAAAACTAAAAGTTATAGAGGGAAAAAACTACAAATAAAAACGAAGTATATACGAGTAAGTAGCAAGAATAAGAATGTTCGATAGTCTGTTATGAAAAAAAAATATAAAATGAAATATACAATCCATATTAATGTTATTTTGAAAACAATGTTGTTTGACCAAGAGAATCAGAAATATACTTATATGTATGTATACTATAATGTATGTATATAAAGTTAAAAATGGGCATAAAGCTATAAAAGGGTAGCTGAAGTTTCAGTTATATATAGTTTTATTATTTTCTTAAAAAAGGTGTAAAAGGCTTTAAAATAAATTTGTGGCGTATAATAAAATCCAGCGCGGATCCAGGGAAGGGGAAAAGGATCTTTATCTTCCCAAAACAAATAAAGTGTGCCTCATTTCTGTTAAGTTTCTAAAAGAAATTTTACAAAAAGGATTTATCATTTAAAAGTTACCCTCTCAAAACCTTAAGCTGGATACGCACCTGATTAAATAAAATTTAATAAATGGTTTGATACTAGTGCTGGGGAAGTGTAGAGTACAGGGTACCGCTTATCGAATATTTCCTGTTTCTTTCTTTAGTTACTTCATATCAAAGCAAATTAATAACACTGTTTACCAAAAACAATTTTTTTCATAATAATAAGGTTCTAGCGACTGATTTTTGTAAAGAGCACAAAAAAATATATAGTGCGTGTATTGTCATTTAAAAAGTTTACATCTGCGATTTAGTTTGGGGGGAGTTATATTTCCCCGCCATTTTGCGCAAAGTTATATTGAATAGGCAGGCATACACTAAAAAATTTTGCTTCATTAAACCAATGAAACAATTTCATTAAATTTTTTTCATTAATCCAATGACAATTTCACAAATCCAATGAAAATTGAACATTTTATTAATATTGTGAAAAAATTTCCTTGTTTGAATTTTTATGAAAACTTCCATTACGAAAAGTTTCATTAAAATTTAATTAACGAATTTTTTTTTCACAACATTAATGAAATTTGCATTGGATTTGTGAAATTGTTATTGTATTAATGAAACCCCCCGCCCCCCAAAAAAATAGTTTTAACCGATTAAATTCTTTTACAATATTAATGAAATTTTCATTGGATTTGTGATATTGTCGTTGGATTAATGAAAAAACTCCAATGAAATTGTTTCATTTGTTTTATGAAACAAATCCAATACCTTAAATGTAAAACTTGCAGGATTTTCTATGGCGAGTACTAATTGTGAATAAATGCGAAATTAACCTTTAAGCACATTTTAAGTTTTGGAATGATTTCTCGCGGTCAAGTTGAGGCTGGAGCCTCAACCCTTGTACACATTTTATGTTTTAAATTATTTCTGGCGTTCAATTTGACTCAGGAGCTTAAGTATCTGTTTAGATCTAATGTAAAATTTTATTGCATGTATTTTTGTAGAATATTTTGCCCTGTTATATCGCCGTTGAAAGGCAGCTTTTGCCCCATTTTTAAGAAAGACCAAAAAGACCCATACAACAAAGATCTAGAGGGCTAAAATGCGCTAATGCCGAGAACTAATTGTGAATAAATATGAAATTAACCCTTAACACGTTTGAAGACATGTGATTTTTATGAAATAAAGATTTATTTGTTGAGGGTTAAAAATGTCTATATGCATTTCATTGGTGCTTTACCAAATCGTCAGTATTTAAAATAAAGATTTATTTCTTGACGGCTAAGCAATATTTATATGCATTTCATTTGGTAAAGCACCAATAAAATTCATGTAGAGATTGCTTAACCCTCAACAAAAAAATCTTTAATTTAAATCACAGTAAAATATTTTCATGTTTTTTGAAGCGCTAAGGCAATAAAGCGCATAATAATACGTTTTAAGAGAAGAGCTTATTGCAGAGCAGTGAATATTATGAAGGAAACTATACAAAAAGCAGACTGCTGATACAATGCAGGCTTTTAAGTGAGAAAGTTCCATATAATTACAGTTTTAGTGCTGACAATGGTGATGGTTTTCACCGCTTTAAAAACCCATTTTTGTATCAAAAATGTAGTACTCCAAACCGGGAACTCGCCATACAAAAATCAGCAGCGATATCAGCAGGTTTGTAAGCACTACTTTTATTCTCTCATAGTAAAAACCTGCTTTATTTGAAGAAATTTTTTTACTGGGATAAAATTGGGAGAATATCTCAAATAATAAATTTAATAAATGATAAAATATTGTGGCAAATATATTTTTAGAATATTTTGGTCCTACTATATCGTCGCTAATGCGCAGCTTTTTTACCCCAATTTTAAGAAAGGGAGAAAAAGGCCACTACACCGAAGAGTTAGAGGGTTAAAATATTCCACAAAAATATTTCTCGTCGTATCTTACATAAAAGTATTGGACACATCTTATACATAGCACGTAATGCTTATAAGATTTCCTATGCTTTGTGAATAATAAGCACTAATAAGTTTTGCACTTTGGTGTCTTTGTACGCCTATAGTAGAATTTAATGGTAGATATTTTTGTGGAATATTTCAGACAGTCATATCGCCTCAGAACGGGAGTTGTTCATTTCCTTTTGAAGAAAGAAACAAAAAGACCCTGGCAGCGAAGAGTTAGAGGATTAAAATATTTCACGATAATGTTTCTAGTGGTGTTTTATATAAAAGTGCTGAACACAGATGTGTTCAGCACACGTAAACATAAGGCTTGTAAGATTTCCTATATCGAGTCACTATACCTATGTGAAAAAGCCGAGGGGGAGAGGAATTTAACTCACCATAAAAGGAATCCCAGATGTAGACTTTCAAAACGTCAAAACACTTATATATATTTTTGGTGCCCTCTGCCAGAATTAGCCGCTAGAACCATGACATTATTTTTGTATTGCTCAGTGTAAGATACTTCCATCGGCAAAATTATAGTTTTATTTATATGTAGTGTTTGATAGCGAGGGACATGAGGAATTGACATGAATTTACCGAAAACATCTTATTAATACGCCTTAGGCCGATGTCAGAGTGCGCGCTACAAGCGAAGCTAAGCTACAAGCGATAATAGTTCTTGCTATACAAATGCTACATGATGTCAGAGTGGATGCTAGATTGAGCAAAGCGAGTTGTTCAGTTTAGAGTACATAGTTTGTGTTACTTTTAGTATGTATATGCATTTTTTTGTTTAAAAAAATTACTTAAAAATTGCATAAAAATCCAAATACAGCAAAACTATAAACCAATAACAACAAAAAGGTAGTTAAATTAATAATAACAAAAACTAAGTTAAAAAAGACATAAAATACTTCTTTGAAACTTTTAAGAAATAAACAAACAAAAACAGACGAAGCGATAACATGCTACAAACCATTACACAACCTGCTTTATAGCACGTACACGCTTGTCGCTTCGCTTTCACTCTGACATCTTTTGAGCGATCACATAAGAATACATATGCAGTGGCTTACAGCGAGTTGTAGCGTAATATTATATCATCGCTTATAGCGCGCACTCTGACATCAGCCTTACTTGAAAGTTGGCAAGCGACAAACATATTCTTCATCTTAAATTGTTTAAATATTTACTTTTCGTCAGTAAACAATTTTTTGTTCAAACTTTTTTGATTAATTTTTAAGCTATTTTTTAAAGACAAACATAAATACGTAAATATTATATTCAAATTAAAAAACAGATTAAAAATGTAAGTGGCAACTTAAACTTACTTTGCCAGACTTTTTGTCAAACAGATAGAATTGAAACCTTTTTTTCAACCAGGCAAAACTAATACCAACGAAATAATTCTTGGCAACAACAAAAAAGATAACAAGTTTTAATGATAATTTTAAGGTACAAAAGCATAAGAAAAATGTCATTCATCTCTACATCATCATTATCGTCCTTGTCCCCATCGTCATGTCATGTCAAAGACATCAACGATTGCCAAGAAGCAGAAGAGGAAGAACAAGGTGTCGGCTTTCGCATAGAAAGAACTCTTTCACAAACTTTATCTATCACACTTCTTAATCAAAATTGAAATTTATTTGTTTTTCCTCATCGCCGCTTTATGGAAAATTGTATGGAAAATTGTTCTTATAATTATTTTTGCTGTGAAATGAACAAAAATTCTATATTAAGAAGTTTAAGGCGCAAAAAAAGGGTTGTTGACTTTAATACATTTATTCATTCGTTCATGCATTTATTCATTCATTCATTCCGTCAGTCATTTTGTGTTTATTTCTTGTCAGTTGGTAGGTGACAGCCAACCAACTAGACATTCAGTCGTCACTCATTCCTTTAAATGAAATCTTTATTATGATAAAATGTATGTATAATTGAGGATTTACGAGCTGCATGGGCTTAGAGTTTGGGGCGAAAAGTGGCAAAGAATGTAACACCCTCTTGCTGTCATTAAGAAGTTTGAAATTAAAATTTTCACATGAAGTTCATGATTTAATGAAAGAGTTTTATTCTTCTTTTCATACTCTTCGCTTTGCTGATAAGAGTGTTTAAATTGTTGGATAAATGAAAAAGACAAGTTTATGAATTGAAATTAAGATCTTTTTGATAAAAAGACAATGTTATTTATGAAATGGAGACAGAATGGAAATAATATATGTATGTACTGTTATAAATGGTAAAAATAATGTGATACGAGTTTGTATAAAATCATAAATATTTCTCAGTTTTTGAGACTTAGCTTATGAGCCAAGACCTACAATTAATAAACTTTGACGAATTTTTCTAAATTGACTTATTTACGAATTTTTTTTTAGAATACTACACAGGTTGAGTATAATCCTTTCAAGCTAAATGTCATTCACACCATCTTTGTCCTACACTAAAACAGTTTTCTTAACAAATTCTGTGAATTTCGCCATTAATCCAATGAAAAACTTTATTAAAATTCAACCAACGTCACTCTTCTTTGGATTAATGAAACAAGATTTGTTGCAATTATTTCATTGAAAATTTCACCAAATACATAGTATATAATATAGTTTGACTAATAAAACGATTTTATTATTTTAACGAAATTATTTCATAATTTTAATGAAAATATTTCTTGATTCTAATGATTTTATTTCGTTATTTTAACGAAATTATTCCCATGCTTTAATGAATTTTTTCGTTGTTTTAATGAAATTATTTCATTATTAATTCTATTGACTATTTAAATTTATTAAAAATTCAATGTTACAAATACGAGCAATAGACACTAGTGTTTTTCATTCGGGATTTCCCGGGATCCCGCACATTTTCGGAGAAAAAACAAATGCTAGGAAATTTGAGCGGAAATTCCTGGGATATTTTTTAATATTATTATGGCACCTTTACATCTGTAAGGGCTTCTTTTAGAAAAATATGAAAATATAATACATATCTCTTGAGTCCATTTCCTTTGCCTCATCTTTTATTCAAAGTTATTTAATTATTTTGGCTTAAGTTCGTTTTTTATTTAGTCTTTCGATCAAATTATTTTTTATTTAAGAAATAAATTCTAGAGCATGTAAATATTGAACATTAAAAGAAAAATTTGGATGTACGGAAGGTTGAACTGACATCAGATGTTTCGAGATATTTAATTGAATAACTTTGGATAAAAAACCATACAGTTCGACTAAAATTCATAACTCAATTGTTAAAACTCTAAATGCACTTAGCTAAAAAGATGAATGTATACTGTTCCAAAAACTTGTACAAAATAAACATTAAAAAAATCCCATTGTTGAAAATAACGATGGTATTTCACGCCGGTAAGACAGAAATCAAAAACTTAAAATAGTTCAACACGATAAAGAAAAGACAGTTAGTGAAGTTCCGAACCTTTACAAAAGTTCATTAATAGGTACGACTCGCCGCGAGGTGGCGGCAAAATCTGTTGATTGGGCTTACTAAAGTAAGTAGGATTTTCGCTAGGCCGTCGTTGCTGCCGTCGTTGGCAGTGTAGGTAAAAGGGCTCTGATGAGAAGACTGTGGTGGTCTCGAAACATCTGATGATAGTTCCGTATATAAAAATTTTTCTTTGAATTTTCAATATTTACATGCTTAAGAATTTATTTCTTAAATAAAAAATAATTTAATCGAAAGATTAAGTTAAAAACGAAATTAAGCCAAACTAATTAAATAACTTTGTATAAAAAATCATACAGTTCGACTAAAATTCATAACTCAATTCGCATATTTCATTTTAAAATTTTTCTCAGTGGCAACAGATTGTCAATAAGTGAATATAATGAGCAAAGTATAGGTTCTCATATTCTTGGACTTTCACCATTTTCTCTATAGGCAACGCCTTAACTATTTGAACCAACAGCAATCTTAAAACAATGTGCTCTATGAGTCTAGTATATAAGTAACAGTACAACAATAACAATCATTCAAAGTAGTTTTGCTGTTCACGTTTGGTTGACAACTATTGAAATAAATAAGCCCGGGTTTTTTATGAAAAAAACAAAATAATATTTATGTAATTTATTTCATCGCTCTTTCATAAATGCAGTGAAAATTTTCACCAAAACTATGAAATATATATCATTGAAATTTTAACATTAGTTCTCAAGAATATACCCAGTAAAAAAGTTGCTTCCAATAAAGCAGGTTTCTACTATTATGGAATAAAAGTAGCGCTGACAAACCTGCTGATATCGCTGCTGATTTTTCTATGGCGAATTCCCGGATTGGAGTACTAAATTTTTGCTCACAAAAGCGCTTTTAAAGCGCTGAAAATCATCAACATTTTCAGCACTAGAACAGAAAATATATGAAAAAATGGTTCGATGTGGATTGGCCTTTTTGAATTTTTCTTATATCGTTTCTTTATTTATTTTTATTAATTTCATACTTTTACGCAATGTTTGTTATTTTAACTTCAACTAGTATCGAACTAAGAACCTTCAGGTTTGAAGTCTAACGTACCAATTACTCGACCAAAAACACTGTTGCAAAACGGCACCAAGAAACTCAAATAAACTTACTCTTCATTCTCGCTTGAAAACCTGCTTTGGATCAGCACTATAAAATCAGCTTTTTTTGTACAGCTTGTGTACGAAGCTTTTGTATAAGTAAAAAGCAAATACTTTTCTCGCTTCAAGACCTGCATTGTTGTGGCGCTATGAAATCAGCTTCTGGACAAGCTCGTATTTTAAAGGAATTATGAAGCGCTTTATTTCTTTAGTGCTTCAAAAAACATGAACATTTTTTACTGGGTATATATATATACATGGAGGGTTGTCATATCAAATGCTTTTTAAATGTCCGTTGAAATTATAGTGAAATATTTCATAGAATAAACGCATACATATTAAAATGAAAACGGCTTTAGCATGATTCAATAGTTTATAAATAAATGTAAATAGTTTTTTTTTGTGTAAGACTGTCCATTATATGTTCAAAACGAGGAACGAAAATTTTGTTTATACTCTCTTCATACAAAGTGGCGTGTCCGTAATGCATGCTGATAATTTTCCACATTAAGAAACTATGAATTTTCCCAAAAAACGATACTAAACTTATAACGGTTTTGGAATATTTCCAATTGATTCTCTTATTTCATACATAGAAATTTTGAAAAATATTAGAAATTATATACATATGTATTTTTTAAATTGTTGTTGTCCGCAGTCTTGTGTATTGAACATTACGCTTTTTAGCAGGCCTCATTACTCAGTTTAATTATTCAAATTGCATTAACAACATACACTAACATAACAGCGTAGGCTTGTACTTCTAAATACTTAAAACTGTTGTGATCTTTGTTAAATAGTACATATTATATTGCATAACTTTTGTTTCATCAATCAAAGCAATGTATTGAAGGTTACTAATATTTTTTTAATTTAATTTAAATTTTTCAGTAATAACTAAGGAGCTTATGTTAAAATACATCGAACATTATACATCTGAATTGTAATGAATTCAAAATATAGTGTGTGTTCTGAAAAATTTAATTTAATTTAATTCGTTAAAAATGTATTGAGTGTTACGTAAAAAAATTTTTTAAATGCAATTTATCTATAAATTTTAGGACGTTAAAAAAAGTTAACAGCAGCTGAAGGACAGAAACGATATAAGGAACTTTATCTGTTTACAAATTTTTGATTTTCTTTGCACAAATTTTGTTGCTACGGCACTGGGGGTTGTTATATTTTCAAAGAACGTATATATTAGGCAGATTGGTACGAATAATTATTTGAAATTAGCATAACCTTTAACAATGCCAGTCGCTTTTATTAAAATTTGTATTATTTGAGAGAAGAGTTAGCCTGCTTTTTGATCTTGTATAAATGGTTGTAAAGAATTATTTTAAAAGATAAAAAATTTTCATTTTTCCTGGTGAACCCAACTCAAAATTGAAAAACTGGTTGTAACTTTTAATTTCGTCCTGTGATTATTATAATTTTTTGTTTTTACAGAGTAAATGTATACAGCTTTCAAACCCTATATTAATCATTCCTAGTACACAATGCACAAAAATGTTAAAAAATCGAAAAATATAATTTTATTTTATAATATGAATTCTACCTTCTCATATTTCATTTAGTTACATTTGTAAAAAAAAGCCACAAAATGTACGTTAAGAGTGAGGATCAGCCACATCATATTTCCAGGTCTTTAAGTAACAATTAAAACATTTTTTTAAACTTAAAGGGTTTTCCATAAAATAACAAAGTGGGGTTGTCATAAATCCAATGAAATTTGGTAACGAAACTATGAAAGCTAATGCGACAATTCCAATGAAATTTTTTTACAATATTTGTAAAATTTCACATATATTGTGAAATATTTCATTGGAGTTTTAAAAAAATCTAATGAAATCGTTACATTGGATTTATAAAGCGAAATTCTTTCAGTGTATACCAGGTGGTCCAAATACAAGTATCTTTTTGAATCATATGTATGTTATTTTAACACTGATGAATTTTTTGTGTCCCTATAAGTTGCTTTAAGCTTGAGCAACGTTGGGAAATATCACAAACTTATTTCCAAAGTGAGTGCTGTGTTTTGCTAGAAGAACATTTTTAATATTGTTCGTATCATTTGAAGTTAATTTTTTTATTGCACATCAGGCAAAGGGAAATAATTTCTTATACGTCTTAAAAAGTTGATCAAAATGTAGAAGAAAAAAACTTTACATATAAATGTAATATTTTTAATAGGTTGTCCATTGGGAATGAGAAAGGGAAAAAATAAAATAAATATAAAGTACATTTTACAAGAAAAACTTTTTCTTACACTTGTTCCAAAAGCCATTAATAGTTAAAAGTAACTCAAACATTATTAAAAGGAAAACTTATGAAAACTAAATGATAAAAGTTAACATATGGTCGGACAATATTATAAACTCAGACATACTTACATACATACTACATATATGCTGATACCTTTATTTTATTCTATTATCAAGAGATGAATGGCCGGTCGCTCGGTCACTTTATCAGACAAAATATAATCACCCTTGGGCTAGTTACTCTATAAGAAAAGTGAAACATGTAAAAATTAAATTGATTTTTGTTTTGAAGATGGACATTGTCAAAGTGATTGTTAAAATACAAAAAAAAAAAACATTAGACTTTATTATTTCTTTTTGGTTTAAAACATGATTTTACATTTTTCATAGAACTCAGGGAGGGACAAACGTGTTTTGGGGTTTGGTTTTAATAAAAAAATAATGCATAAAAACTCGCAATTCTTATACAAGCAAACTTGTTGAGAAATGTACATACGAGAATTGCATCACAAAATAAATCTCACCGTTGTTTTATATTTCTTCATACCCATTTTCAGATTTTTTTTTTGGTTCTACTTAAGTCAAACTTTTTGGTTTAATTTTTATACTTATGTAAGTATTAGGAATTTTTTTTTGATTAACCGAAATTATGATTAATCAATTAATTGATTAATCAATAATCCTGGTTAATCAAAATGCTGATTAGCCAAATAATTTTAATTTTGATTATTCAAATGTGAATAATTTTATTCAATATAATAAAAAACAATTGGGGTATTCACACGGTGTCCTATCATGTCATATTGTCATAATGTCCTAAAATTTTAAACTAGTTTAAAATTATTTTCATTTTCTTTCATACAAAAGGTGTACTATATTAATACAATTCTTCAGCCTATGTTTATGTTACTGGCATAACTAATTATTTTGCTTTTTACTTTTCTTATTTCGACAAAATGTCTAATTATGTTTAAATATATGACGGGTTTCTTTAGCAAATTTTCTACTAAAAAGGTTTATATATTTACAAAAATTGTACAAATTCGCAAGGGATTAATAAAGTAAAAAAAATTCTCTGAAGCTGATTATATAGACCGCAAAAAAGCAATAACTCGAAAATTGGCTTACAGATATAAATCGCAAAAATGCGAATATTTAAAAAAATTCCAAAACCGTAAAAACTGTAAACGAAGAAACTCAGTAGATTTTAAGGATCAAAAACAATCTCATGTACAAAAAAATTGCGAACATTCGCGAATAATTTCATAAATAAAAAAAAGCTTTAAAATATATTAAAAACCGCTAAAATTGTAAGGAATGCCAAAAACTTGGAAAAATTTGCGAAAATGACGAAAATTCGCAAAAACTTGGTAACATCAAAAAGATATCAAAGTCTGATATTGATTAAAAATCGTTAAAGCTGCCAAAAAACAAAGAATTGGGAAACAATCACTTTTATTGCGAAAATAGAGAAATGCTGCGAAAAATTGCAAAATTGCAAACAAGCCCTAATATTACTTGAAAATAGTTAAAGATCTAAAGAGTGCCAAAAACTTGCAAAAATTGCCGAAATTACGAAAATTCGCAAAAATTTGCTACCATCAAACTATTAGCAAAGTTTGCCATGGGTTAGAAACCGGCAAATTTGTAAAAAGCTAAGGGGTGGCTAAAAAATTACTTTCATCGCGAAATTATCGAAAATTTGCAACAAATTGTAAAATTGCAAACCAGCGCTAAAATTTTTTTTAAAATAGCTAAAACTGTAAAGAATGCCCAAAACTTGGAAAAAGTTGCAAAGATGACGATTTTTTTTGCAAAAAATTGCTATCATCAAAAAGATAGCAAAGTGTAATATTATTGAAATGTCGGTAGAACTGTAAAAAGGCAAAAAAAACTGGACAATACCGGAAATGGCTTGAGTCAGAACTAATTCGTTAAAATTATGCACAAGAGCAAAAAGTTTTATTAAATATTACCTGTATCGCAAAACTTACTAAAATTAGCAAATACATTTTAAAGTCGCAAAATTTTAAAAGGATAAATGCTCGCAAATATTACGAAAATTCGCAAATAATTTGCGGATACAGATATACATAAGCCGTTGAATTGTTTTCACATAATTTTGCATTATCGTACCAAATATTATTTCATTTTTGTAATATTTGCTCTGATTTGTTTTGTATCATCTTGTTAATGTTTCAAATAGCACATTAAAATATTAGGGGTTGTTCACAACAGTAATATTTTTTTATTTCTTTAACTTATGACTTTATGATACCGTGTAAATCCCCTAAATATTTCAAACAAAATGAATTTAACACATACAAATATAAAACGTAGAAATACAAAAAACTAAAAAAACGAAAGCATAAAATTAAAAAAAAAAATACAAGACAAAAATTAAAAACACAAATTATTGAATTGTTCAAATTCGTTGCGGAATATTAAAAGCTCTTTAGTTAATCATTAACAATTTTTTAATTAAACTAAAAAAATATGGATTACATTCAATACATTGTTTCGGATACTAACTATGATTGATTGATGAAACGTTTAATGTTGTTAATGCAATTTCAACAACTAAACTGAGCGTACTAAAAAAGCGTAACTTTCAATACGCAAAACTGCTGCCAATAACAATTTTTAAACTAAAAATTATAATATCTAATAGTTTTCAAAAATTTGATGTGTGACATAAGAGTATCAAATACAAATATTCTAAATGTGGAAAATATCAACAGCATGCATTACGGACACGCCATTTTGTATGAAGAGAGTATAAAGAGTATTTTTGTTTTTGTCTTTAACGCATAATGGACAGTCTTAGATAAAAAAACTTATGTTTATTTCTTTATAATATATTAAATCATGCTAAAGCAGCTTTCGTTTAAAAATGTATGCCCTTAGTTTATGAAATATTTTATTATACTTTCAACGGACACGAAAATAGCATTTGAAAAGAGAATCACCTATATATATTTTTTCGATCATTTTAAATATACAATTTTTTTATCTACAGCATTTTAAATCGCGGATTGTGACAAAACAATTTCTATAATTTTGAAAAGTTTTATTTTTATAACCTTTAAAGGACTTTAAGACGAGAGATTTATACACCATTCATCTAGCTTAGATATAACCAATTATTCAAAAGTAGTTTCAAGGTATTTGTGCAATTTTTCTTACATTAAACGCATTATAATTTGGTGGAATGCTAGTTGCACGCAAAGAAAAAACATGGTTGAGGCAACCATAACCCAAGAGCAACATACTATGATTGAATTGTATGGTTGGAGTCAAATCATACTATTATGAAAATAAATATGTTCTAAATATAATATTGTTGTATTATATAACACTAGTATGATTCATACAACCTAATGTTTAATTGAATGTAAGTATACTATGATTTAAATTAATCATATTATATTTGAATATAAAAACATGGTTCTAAATAGCAATATATAGGTTATTTTCTTAATCATATTTTGATTAAAAATTGACAGCAGCTAAAAGAAAAATATATTTTCAAAAAATATATTTTAAAACAATTTTTAAATACATTATTTATTTTCACATACATATACACATGTTGACACATGTTTTATTAATTTTTTTTTTGCATTTATTATGTTTATTTTTGCGTTCTATTTTTAGCCCCCGACCAAAAAATTTTAGACACCATCGTACAGCCCAAAAGGCAGGACCGATTTTCATTGTTTTTTTTTATAGATGACTTGATCGAGTGTGTTAGCCATAATTGAAAAAAATTTGTCTAGCCGGTGGAAGTTATGTTCTCTTTTCTAGCTGTATCCTCTTGAATCTGAGTGTGTGGCACCGTAACTCCCAAACGGCTAGACCGATCTTAATTTGGTTTTTTGTTGTTTGAAAAGTGCCTTGATCTAAAATCTCCTATCCTAAAATCAGTCTAACCGTTTGGAAGTTATAATCCATTCCCTTGGGCGGTTTCTAAAATAATGCGCACAGAACTAAACCAAAAGCTTGAAAATAAAATATAAAACTGACAGAAAAATATTCAATCAAAGTTAAGAACAAAAACTTTTTTGGAAGCAGAGGGCCATGTCTGTTTTATAACCATAGCTTTATGGCAAGCCAAATAGTATAGATAAGAACGATATTTTCTTATTATAGAACCATGATTGTCAGAATTTTTCCAACAATATATATTGTGTAAATTTTCATGAAATCTAATAATTTCATGATTAAATGTAAACGTTAGTTTTTTTGCCTTAAACTAATTAAGGTTCACAGTCATTTAATACAATAATAAGTTATTTGCCACATTCAAAAACTGTGTCGGGAAACATGTCATTGCTGATGCAACCATGCCACAACCATATCTTTTCTTTGCGTGTGTATACAGCGGTGCCAACTCTACCACTTTTGTGGTAGATCTACCTCTTTTGGGTATCTGACTCAACTCTACCACTTTCCGAGGAAAATCTACCACTTTTTCAGTGTTTCAAAAATAATGCTAATTATAGTAACACGCATTTTTTAACTAATCTAGGGTAGAGGTTTAACTGAAATATATTTTTAAAAATTCATACAACGCTGCATAAATTTTTCCCTTACTGGGCCAGTTTGTGAGACAATTGCTCGTTCTTCCACATACATAGTAGTGCGATTGTTGAAAGTTAATTTGTGAAAAACTGTTTGTAGAATCAAACTATACTGATACTCTGCAAGGATTATCAGCGCTAGCGCTGGGCAATGCACACTTGCAGAGGAACATTACAATTTATTGAATGAAAATATTTATTTCTTTAAATATGAGAATAATGAAAATATATGCTACATTTGTATGTGTTTCTTCTACATACATATTAATATATATCCTCACAAAATATTTCAAATTCTTAAATATTTTATATGTTTTTTATATTCAAATTTTGAGTATTAACGATCCGTACAACTCTTAGTCTAAGGTTCCTTATAAAATATTCCTTATCGAAAAGAAAAATTAATTAAGAGTAAAAAATCTTTTTCTAAGGTGTTTAAAATACCCTAAAAATAAAAATGTTAGATCTACCTCTTTTCATAGTAAGGTTTGTTTGAAACTAGCTCTTTTCCACATCGAATCTACCTCTAAGGCAGATTTTGGGTTGGCATAACTGGTTGTACAAGACTTTACTGTCATACCAAGTTTGGCTCAATTCCGCGAGGATGGGGCTTAAAATCTTGATGTTTTTGTTGGTGTTTTATATTTTAGTCTACTATGAAATAATATTTGCGAGTTTTTATTAAGCAATCTATAAAAACTCATTAAAAAAAAGAAAATTTACATAAAAATATTTTAGTATTCAATAGAACACTGCAACCGGTCTGTTTTTCAACCAAATTTGATATGGGATGACGAAAAATCGTTTAAATAAAAGTATTTAGTCGAGCTTTTCGGCATAATCGACCTAAAATGCTCGAATAAATTTTCACTCGAAATTTAAATTTTTGTTTGATCGAACATTATTTGACTTCAATTATTCCATTAATTGAGCAAATATTATGCGAATGAATACTCTAGTAAAAACCCACAAGATGGCCTCCGGTACTAAACTACCTCAACTACTTGGTTGTAGCTGTAATCATTGGCATTGAGGTCTAGGCGGAAAAGAGTTCTGATGAGTAGACTGTGTTGGTCTCGAAACATCATGATGTAAGTTCAACCTTCCCTGCAGCCAAGTTTTCTTTGTCAGTTGTTACTTTTTTTAGAATTAATTTCTAAAAGAAAAATAATTTAATTGAAAGATTAAATTGAACGAACGAACTTAAGCAAAAATAATTAAATAACTTTGGATAAAAAGTTAAATTTTTATTTTTATTGTTTTAGCCGTCGCCTGGTAGTGCCTTTCAGATGTCACTGCTCTGGTTAGCATATCACATTTTTGACAAAATGAATGTGTCATTTTCTCATAAAAAAGAAAAAAAAAACAACTTACAAAACATATTAAGAAATTCTTAAGCAACCTTCTTAGAATTTTCCTACAGCAAAATAAAAAGTAGAAAAAAAGGAAAATCTCTTTATGAAAAACTTGCAGTTTTTATTGACTTGTTTTACTTACATGTTAATTTTTTTCTACGGACTTTTATATATTTTCCTTATGTTGTTGTAGTTTAAAAATTTAGTCATGCCAGAAGTTTATCTATCGGTATACTAGCGTTTGGCCTGTATGAGTATTAAAAAAAGATTTTTGTATGTATGTTTCTGTGTGTCCTTTTCACACATGTTTATTGGTCAAGTAAGACATGTTTCAAAAAACGATTTCTGTTATAGACTCCCTGGAGTATTATCCGTATAAAATTTTTGTTTACTTGTTTGTTCATTTTCATCTTGTTATTGATTCATGTTACCATAAGAAACATGCTTACTAAAAACGTGCACAATTTTTTCCATCATTTCTTGAACAAAATTCTCTTTCCTTATTTTTGAAATATAAATAAATAAATATATCGTTTTTCATAAAAATTGCTGGGTCATTTTATATTGCAATTTATTGTATGAGAAACAAAAATGTTCATTTTATATATTAGAACGTGCAAGCAAAAGAAGATGATTAAATGAAATAAGAATAATGTTGCTCTTGACGTCATAAGCAGTCAAGCGTTTAGGGTTGGTTGGCTACTGTTTACTTTAACCGGAAACAGGAAGATGAGATTTGCAATAAAATAAAAGAGAATAATATCAAACTGAAATGAAAAAGAATTTTTATACAATTTTCAAATTTCGATTACTTACGAACGAGTGAAGCTTTTAATAAAATTTATATTTACTTTAGTTAATAAAATATTAAAAATGTCCATTTATTTGTTGTCAGAGGACACACACGTACATATGTATGTTTGTATATGTATGTGTGTGTGTGTGTGTGCATGTAAAT
This sequence comes from Panzeria rudis, assembly GCA_956483635.1. Lineage (NCBI taxonomy): Eukaryota > Metazoa > Arthropoda > Insecta > Diptera > Tachinidae > Panzeria > Panzeria rudis. Next base: position 118,352,799 of record OY101449.1, on the reverse strand, counting down.
CTAAGTAGTTCTAATTTTGATATGTAATGACCACTCAAAAATTTATTTAAAATAAACTTTGTTTAGTAAAAAGTATTTGTATATGAAGTTTTTTATTTGATAAATTGTATTTGCTATCTGTTTGTATGTGTTTATTGCAAGTAACTAGTAGTATGGGTGTTAGTTTGTTTGTCGGTTGTTAGATTTTTTATTTATAATTCACATGCCAAAACGTACATTTTTGTTATATTCTAAATTATTCCCAATTCAATTTCCTATAAACAAATAAAATCAAAGCTATTTTATATATACATTTTTTTTACAGACGCTCATATAAGCGAGTTTATGTGTTCATATGTATATATGTATGTTTGTATATAAATGAATGTATACCCGGTTGGCCATGTCTGTCAGACATCTTGCAAGACCAATGCGTGATAATGTTAAAGCGTCGATGACCTGTTGGTGACAGCTCAAACAGATCAGTGAGGCCATGTTCGAACAAATGGCGGCTAAGCTCATACATGACAACAAGGGCGACACTGTCACCCATCTTTTCATTAATGGCCATGTAAATGACAACATCCTCAGAAATTGGCCCATTGAGTCCTGTACAGACGGTTGTCAGATCCTACAATATTGTCAGATCTGCCAATGTGCTGACGTTGTTATTTATCATCTGTGCTTGTGTTAACGTTAAAAAGTGAAAATATAAATTAGTATTAAACATAAAGAAGCAACTTTAACTATTTTAGCTGCAGAGTTTCTTTAATTTTCCTTACAAAAAGATGTGTGCAGTGCTGTCAATATAAAGAACTCTGACAATGACGCCACTGTCATATGAAGAAACTTCGCACATATGGCAATAAAAAATGTCTGACAACAACCTGACAATGGCAACGCGATGTGTTCACACGATTGTGAGTATTGAAATCGACTGACAATGCTTTTTCTGCCAACGTTGTCAGACCAAAATTTTCAGTTCACACGATTGTAAGAAATTTTTAGCTTATTTTACTTACAATATTGTAAGATCTGACAATCGTCTGTACATAGCTTTAGTCTTTATTTGGTTTGTTCATTGCTACTGTTCACTGTTGTGTTTAGTTGTGTGACTTGTTGTTGTTTATTCTTACATGTTTCGGTTACGTAGACGACATAAAATGAATTACCAGCGAAAATTTACTGCTGCTGGCTTAAACTTACCTTTGTTTCATATTAATTTTAAGTGAGTTATTGTTAATCTAACTTAAAATCTCTTTGATTTAAAATTTTTCACTATTAAATAATCATTTAAATCATGTTGAATTACAATTAAATTCATTTTACATACGATTGGTATTTATTTAGTGTGTAGCTAAAGTAAAGTTTGAAGCTGTTGTGGCTGCAGTGGTTAGCGCGTGGACTATCATGCAGGTGGCACGAGTTCAAATCTTGGCTGGGGCAGCCAACTACAACATAAAATTTTCTTATGTCTATGGTAATAACAATCACATAAGTAAAATAATTAATAAAATAGCTACATTACAGGCATGTTGTTTCAACTTGAAATAACCTTGATTCAACATGATTGTTCGTGTTGTTCCAATATCAAATTCAGGTTGGTTCAACTTGCAATAATTTTTATTCAACATGATTCTTCCTGTTGTTCCAATATCAAATTCACATTGTTTCAACTCGAAATAATTTTGATTCAACATGATTTTTCGTATTACTTCAGTATCAATTTCATTTTGATTTAACTCTACTGCAATATTAAATCAACATGAAATATAGTTAATTCAAAAGGGTAAATGTTTCTTCAAGATTTTTGTAAATCATGTTGAATTAACATGAACCGCTTATGAAGCAAATTCACTACACAGAAAAAATTATCACCAAAAAATCTGCAAACCAAAGTTTGTCTAAAAATAAATTTCTTTTTCGGTAAATGTTCATAACATAATCAATGAACAAATAATCAATCGACTCTTATTTAGGACGCAAATACCAAAAACAACAAGAAAAACTGTGTCTTAAAAAATCAACCCCGATGACGACATACACAATATAAATAACAACAACAACAATGATAGCAAAAGAAATGCGATTGTACCAAGTTTGTTTACTAAAGATTTTTGAGTGAATCAATTCGTTAATGTCTTAGCATTAATTCTCATTAATTTTTTTAAAGTCTTTAGATAAACAGTCAGACTGGAACACATTTAACAAAGTGAAATTTCATAACTGCTTAATGGATGAAGATAACCCAGACAAAAATTTTGATTGATATATTACAAAAAATCCAGTTAATATTTTGTTTAACATTTGTTAGTATTTTTAGACTAATTCTTTTAAAAATTTTGTCAGAAAATCCAGCAAATCTTTTTGTTTGATTTAGTAAATTGTTTTGTTTACAATTTGTAAATATTTTTAGACAAATTGTTTTACAGATTTAAACAATTTGTTCACTGATAAAAACACGATTTTTTTCAATGAAATTGTTGCGATATTTTTGTGTATATTTACAAATTTTTTTGTAGGTCCGTTTCTAGACAAAATATTTACTATTTCATTGAATTCCTCTACAGAAAATAAAATTTAGTTTTTTCTGTGAACCGAAATATGTTAAATTAACTTAGTTTTCGACGATTTTACATTGAAATTTTTCTGTGTACAGGAATGTATCAAAATGATTCAAACTAGTGACTCATATACAAAAGATATGTGTTTAGAAATTATTTTCCATACAAACAAAAAAGTGATTTTATCTTAAGTAAAACTTTAAATCCTTTGGACGTGGCTATAAAAGAGCTTAGTAAAAACTGTGCTACTCTAATTGAACTTGAGGGAAGTATTCGATTTTTATTTAATAGTTTAGTAACAGCCAATAATACTACTGCCAACAACTTAATTAAAAATCTAAGGATTAGATTTAATGAGAGAATAATTCAATTAGCTTATACCTTCACTCAGGAATATTTCCTGCTAGTGTTTTAAAATAGAGTACAATAACTTAAACTAAGGAATTAGGAAATAAACCTTTTTGCAAAATGTTCGTTGCTTAGCTCTGCCAGTATGAGTCAGATGATCACCTGTCAACAGAAGAAACTATCGATAGTAATACAAGAAATCTGTTAACAGAATTAACCGAAACAATTAGAAGTGTTAAGAAATTGAAAAAAATAAAACAGGACATAATGGAAGACTTTATATGTTTCCAGGAAAAGGACTGAGAAACTAGATATTATGGACTGCTTTCGATTTCTTCATCATCTACCAATAAGTGAAAGCATTTTTCAAAATCAAGTTTTATCAAAATTAAAGAAAAGAATCGCTTAAATCCCAAACATTTAAATCAAATTATTTTTCTGAAAGATTGTTTTATAAGATCTCCTTATACTATTCAAATAACTAATAAAATGATCTCACAAACTTGTTGATTTTTTAATTAATACATATTTATGATTTTGTTTTGCTTGATTTAATTCAAGAATATTTACTGGAAATGATAAATAATTTATGAATTTTTTTTTTGTGGAAATTTGATTAATAGCGAAACTAACCGATTAAGCTAAAACCTCGATTAATTAATCGAGCGATTAATCGATTAAAGCAAAAGCCCGATTAAATTAATACCCTAATATCTCTACAAACTAGTTGCCATGACCAGTTGAGTACTTTTTCTTTTACCCATTCTTTGAATACGGTTTCTGTTAGATTGTCTTAAAAGAAACTGTAACCGACAAATATCGTGCACGGAAAATGTCAAAATTTCCTTAAGTAGTCTTTGATGAAAATGTCCTCTACGACGAGTTGGCCAACCGGGTAGCTATACATTATCATAAGTTGATATGTTTGTGTACATGTACTATTTATTTTAAGTAGAAACATTTTTCGAAAATCTCTATACAAAACATTTTAAGCAAACAAAATGGTCAACTACAACAATATAAACAATTCATATTATTAAATATTAAAGTGGTAAAATGTAAAAAATTTTTATAAATCCCTTCAATAGTTCTTTGTTAGATTAAAATAAGAGGAAGTATGCCCAGTTAACAGGAGTATAAAAAAAAGTTAGAAGTAAAACTTGGGATAAATAAAATACAAAAGAATAAAACTTTGAAAGGCCATTTACTTCAAGTAAGTTTTTATTATTTTTTTTAAATATTTAATTTTTTGTAAAGTAAATACATGATGTTGTTAAATTTACTTTAGAATAATATGTAAATTTACATACGAGTCATATGAACAGTGGCGAAAGACATGAAATACACGTGAACAGTGTTGAGAGACTGTTGGGTCTTCCGGCGACAAAGTTGTTACGTTCTGCCCTGTAGGATGTCGAATTATTTGCTGTAAATTTCGCACTTGAGACTTGCAATATTGTCTCATTTCCAATTTACTCTGACTAAAAATGTTTTGAACTTTAGCCTAAAAGTAATAACTTTGTATTAAAAACTAACTTAGTTCGAAATATAATCACTAGGGTGGGTCAAATTGTTCCGGTGAGAAAAAAAGTGAATTGCGTCTAGCAACAACGAACTCTGCGCAAAATTCTAAGAAAATTAGCCTAAGAAAATAGGCGCCTAAATTCAAAACCTGGCTCCCGCCGAGAGACATCAAAATTCAAGCTTTTTATTGGGTAAAAACATGTATAACCAAACAATGTAAGTAAAATTATGAACTTTACCCCTTGGAACGGACGATTTAGTGCATTCAAAGTTAAGTTGAATAAAATATTTTAAACATCTAAAGCATTAAAACCAATTAAAAAGCTTCAACAAGTCATCTTTTTAATTGAGCTCTCTCCTGGAAATAGGGCGATTTCAAAACGAGCGATTTACAGATCATCCCCAGTAGCTTAGAATATACATATATATGATCACCATCATCTCATACTTATATTCGTTTAGTGCAATATGATTTATTTGTGTGGCATACTTCCCCGTGTTTACTACACAAAAAAAAAACTACCAAAGGGGGATTTTAAAATCCATATTAAATCCTTTTGGTATAGAATTCTAAATAAAATAAATTTTAACAAATTTGTTTTACATACATACATATTTACATATGTACATTAGGGTGACCCTTTATTTCAAAAAGTTCGATTTGTTGCAGTCTACCCCCAGTTTGCCAAATATTGACAAAAAATAATCTTGTCAAATTTTGCTTTCTTGCCGCATAACTTCAAAAATATTAATGTCGCAAAAAAAATTGTAAGAAAAAAATTTTGCTCGTGAAATTTACAAAACTTTATGATTTAAAAATTTTTCTCTAAAGCTCATAGTTAGAAAAACAAATGTAAAATTTACAAACATCAATGTTTATTTCAATGCTTCCTTCGTCTTCCCATCTCATGAAAAAACAACAAAATTTGCAAGAGCTTGGACTGGATCAAAATAGATCAAAATAGTTTTTTTATGTCTCTGCAGTCTGCGTATTTATTTTTTAGCTTAAGTTTTCGAGATATACATTTATTCGTGATTGACCCTTTTCAATTCAAACAAGAAACCAAAATTCGACTTTAATATTATCTTTAAGCCGTTCAAATAATGTTTTTCATCTTCATCTGCTCAATAATTTTAGAGATATCGTGGAACTTTTGCCAAAAAAAAATTTTATAAAAATTTTTCTTTTTAGAACATTCATAAAAATTAAAAAAAATTTTAAATAGTCCGTTATTTTTCTTACAGCATATAGCAAAATGCGTATCAAAAAAACTAGCCATATTCCATTAAAATCGATCCACAACTTTTGATTTTATTCGCAACTAAGTGAGGGAACTCAATTGATAAAAGTGACGATTTCGTACAAAAAGTAAAATCTTAATTTGTGTGTGTTGTATGGAAATCGCTATTTTTCAATTGAGTTCCCTCACTTAATTTTGAATAAAAGCAAAAGTTGCAAATCGATTTTAGTAAAATATGGCTTGTTTTTTTACAAATTGCACAAGCCACATTTTATTCTTACAAATTTTTTTTGCGAAGTTAAGATTTTTAAAGTTATATGGCAAATTTTATATTTCTTCCTATACTTGAGCGGGCTGGCGGCACGTCTTACCCCCAACCGATTGATCTGAAAATTTGGCAGAATAAATTTTTTTGTCAAGATTTACCAAACTGGGTAGTGAGACTGGGAGAAATAGAAGGAAGGGTCACCCTAATATACACACACAGATACTTTTTCTGTTGGTCTTTTAGTTAGCAAAAAACTTTTTATTGTACTTTTCTAAACATTCAAATACAAATTCAAGCAAACACAAACGGTAAATGTTGTTTATTCTCGTACGAGGATGTAACACAAGGTTGTTTTCAATGTTCATCTGGTTGTAACTCTCAAAAATTGGTATAAACTAGACAACTAACTGGTCAGCATAGATATAGAACAGAAAAAATGTTTATTCGTATTGATTCATTTTAGAAAACGCATAAATATTTCTCTTTGTTTATCATCATTTTATACCCAAAACTCAATACAAATACAAATATCACAAATGTATTTGAATTTTATACCCTTTTTTCGAAACAAAAAACCAATCCATAAACCATGAATTGAAATTTTAACTGGAATGATTGGATTCGGGTTGGCCGGATATTTGGTTGGTTGATTGGTCAGTTTATATCATAGAAGAGTTTGTTTAGTCTTTTGGTGCGAATATAAGATGTTTGTTAATGCTTTTATTACTGTCATGTCATGTAAAATTTTTCATTTTCTTTTCACTGCACGATGGGCCAGGATCCCAGAATTTTGGCCATAAATAGAATATTGATTTAATGGTTTTATAAAATATTGCATTTGGGGTTTTTGGCATCACTGATTTCAAATATGAAATTTAAATTCTAAAATTCAAGATGGCGGATCCAATATGATGGTCAAAATTTATAAATAGTCTACCTTTTATTTTTTTTAATGGCAAAAGAATCTCTGGGGACTTGTGATAGATATTATTTAAAAACATTTTTGAAATTCACAATAGCGAAATCAATATGGCAGCTATAATACAGATACTTTTTAAAGAGATCATCATTATTTTCTAATTACTTTAAGACTAGGAGCGATATAGGTTAGATATCAACCATATGGAGCTTTTTAGAGTCGCGGTCTATTAATCCGATAATAAAATTTATAAATCTAATATGGCGGATCCAATATGGCGTACAAAATTTTTAAAACATCATCCTTTTAAATTTTTAATAAATTAAGTTAAGTGCGACTATGGCTCGCACACGACGGATTCCGTACGAGTACACATATATTCCTTTTCGTTTTTGCCCTTTTTTCATTTTGGCAATTTTTCCCTTTAGCTTTTTTGTTCAATTTTAATTTTTGTTTGTTTTTAAAACTTTTTTTGGCGGTTTTTTCATTTTGCTGATTTTTTCGGTTTTGGGGTTTTTTGCGTTTTTTTGTGATTGTTTTAGTTTTAGCGATTTTTTCGTTTGGCGATTTTTTTTTTTGGTTTTTGGCGATTTTTTTAGTTTTTGATATTAAGTTTTAGCGGCCAGACGGACAAACGGACAGCGTAGCGAAAACAATAGGGTTCCTTTATACGTTTGGTGTACGGAACCCTAAAAACACAAAGGAAACTATGGGACCCCGTGATAGATATTTTACAGACACATGTTTGGAATTTAAAATGAGGAAATCAATATGGCGGCTATAAGATTGATACATTTTTAAGAGATCCTAATTTTCTAGGAGCGACAGAGGTTAGAAATCAGTTATATGAAGGCTTTTAGAGTCGTGGACTACAAATCTCAAGTTTAAATTTAAAAACTCAAGATGGCGGATCCAATATGGCGGTCAAAATTTTTAAAATATTAAACTCAAAATTTTTTAGAAAAGACAAAGGAGACTATGGGACCCCGTGATAGGTATTTTACAAACAGATATTTCGAATTTAAAATGGTAAAATCAATATGGCGGGTACAGTATTAGTACTTTTTTAAGAGATCATCATTACTTGTGCAAGATCTGCAAGCACACTGGGGCTCCCTCGTCAACAGCTGCGTATACTCGTAGCGGTCATAACAGGGCACTGTCTCATTGGTATCCATGCCAGAAGATTAAATCTTCCTTTTAACGATTTCTGTAGAAGTTGTTAGAACGAAGAGGAGGAAGAAATTGTCAAGGACCTCCTCTGTTGATGTCCAGCACTAAATAGAAATAGGGCGTCATACTTGGGAAATCCGTCACTACCCGAACTAGCAGTCCTGGGGGAATGCGACATTAGGGGAATAAATTCATTCATACGATACTCGGGTCGGTTTAACACCGTCCCAACCTCTGGGATAGGCGGGGCACCTCTCTGAATTTCCCTACTATCCATCCCATGCATCACAAAGGGACCAAAGGACCCAAGTCGGCCGGTTGTTAGAAATCGGCAGCCTGTTCAACCTAACCTAACCTAACCATCATTACTTGTTAATTACTCTAAGATTAGGAGATCAGTTATTTTGGGGCTTTTAGAGTCGAGGATTATGAATCGGACAATCAAATTTACAATTCAAGATGGCGATAAGAAATTAACACCAAACACAAACACCAAAAACAACAAGAAAAACTGTGTCGTAAAAAAACAACGCCGATGACGACATACACACAAATAACAACAACAACAATCATAGCAAGAGGAATGCAATTGTATCAAGTTTGTTTACAGAAGATGTTTGAGTAAATCAATTCGTTAATGTCGCTGCGTTAAGTCTCATTAATTTCTTTTTAAGAGTCTTTAGATAAACATTCAAACTAGGGATGTAACGAATACCGATACCGATACCGATATATCGGCGATACTTCAGATTTTCCGATACATCTGTATTGGCGATATTTTACTGTCGATACGACGATACTTTTAAAATTTTTTTCAGCGTTTTTTTTAATAAAATAATTTATTTTTGTTCAATTTTACCATGAATTAAATTCACTTCGTTATATTTTAAATCTTATTAATATCAATTTTAAAAATTAATAATATTTTATGCTGTTATTTTGTAAAAAAAATTATTTATTTTTTGTTAATTTCACCATGAATTCAAATTCAAGTCGTTGTTTTTTAAATCTTATTCCAGCAAAAAAAGACACTCCAAAGAAGTCATGAAAATGTAGAATTTGCGATCCGGAAGTATTGCAAATTTGGATAATTCTAATTAGTTTTACATATCCTTGCCATTGCAAGAAATTCTGTTTTTCGATTACCAATCACCGAATTGGAAGCGATGCTAAGACAAATTTCTTTTTCGGTGTTCTATAATGGTTTTCCTCAAGGAAAAAGGATACAAAATTACCCATTTTCACAATTTTTTTAATGCGAATTTAAACTCAAAACTTTTAATAATTAAGCTATTAAGTTATTTAGAAGAATATTAGTTGATAAATGTTCTTTAAAAAATCGATTTTTTAAAAAGCATGGCGAGTATTTTTTAAAATTACAAAGGAATTAAAAATTTTTTCTTGCTTTTCTACTAATTATCTGCATATTTTTAATATAGATTTTTTTGAAGCAAAGAAAAAGTAGCTCCTTAAAAATTACTTCCAATTTTTTATACTGGGTTAACATCAATTTTAAATATTCTCTCTTACAATGTATTTTGTATAATAAAAAAATTGCATTTGACTTTTGTTGATCTAAACTTGAACTCAGTTTCAATATTCGTATCGGTATCGGAATCGGTATCGGCGATATTTATTTTTAAATATCGGTATCGGTATCGGATCGGCAAAACGGCGTATCGATACATCCCTAATTCAAACTTGAATAAAGTGAAAATTTATAAATGCTGAATGGATGATGATGATGATGATGATGACACAGACAAAAATTTTGTTTGATATATTACAAAAAATCCAGTTTTTGTTTGATTAAGTGAACTATTTTGTCCAATAATTGTTAGCATTTTTATACTAATTGTTTATTAAATTCAGACAAAAATATTGTTTGATATTTTTCAGAAAATCCAGTAAATATTTTTGGTATAATATATAAAAAAATTTTACTTTAAACACTTGTCAAAAAAATTCCAGAGACCACAGTCACAAACTATTTTAGAGGAATAAAGCTTAAGTTATCCTCTTTTAGGTAGTAAAAATAAATTTTGCATTCACCTGAAATATACTTTTGGCCAAAATATTTGAATCCTGGCCAATCGTGCACTGCTCAAAAATGCTTTTAGCATTTATGTTAGTTTGTTTTTTCTTAAATCACATTTGTGTGCATTAGAAGTCGAAAGGCCGCAAGGGGCTATAGCAAAAAAGTTTTTCCTTTTTATGTTAGATAAGGTTTGGTTGGCCGTGAATTCAAAAAGATTTCATAATGCCATCCTTCCTTTTACTCTAATAACGCGAAAACTAGTTTTGAGAATATAATGAATTAATAAATACGTATTGGCAATTTTATTTTTCTTTAAAAGCTTACTAAACTTCTTTAATAAAGAACTTGTATCTATAAATCTTTTTCATTATAAATCAGTGTGTACATGTTTCCATGTGTATAATTAAATCCTGATCAAAAATTCGTATAGTTACGTAGTTTTTCTTCAAAGATATTTTGGGGTATTATTTTTTCTTCGTCTCCTCCTTCGAAATGGTATTAAATAAATAAACACTAATATAAAAGGACAAATATTTGATTGGCAATCGGAAAGTGTATAACGATAATTAATAGAATTTGTGCAGTGAATAGATAATGAGCCAAAAGAAGAAAAAAAAAACAGAACAAAAACCTTAAAATAAATACGGAGGACAATAAAATTAAATAAGAAAAAAAAAGAACATTGTATGAAGAAGGTTATAGATTTTGTTTTGTAAAAGACTTATTCCTCTTAGAATAACAACATCAGCAAAACTTGGCAGGACATTAATGAGCCAGAATAAATTCATAAGTTACTTCAGCACAAGGGTGCAGGAGCTCTAAAACAAAAAAATGGATTTTCTTGTAACTAATAAACAATTTTAGTTCGATTTTAAACACATCAAGGAATAATTAAATTAGTATATGGGTAAAATTCATTTAACACCGTACAAAAAGGAAAAAAAATGTAAATATGAGTTTTATTGTATTAAAATTTTAAAATATATAGTGAATTAGGAATTGTCTGTAGATTGTGGAAACATATCAGTCTCCAAAAAAAAAACATGTTAGCATATCTACGCACAGTGAGGCAGAATCAAATACTTTGAACATAAATCAGACATATTTAAACGGATATTTCTATCAAAATAAAATTTCACCCGGACATAGCAGAGGAGAGCGTAGCTATGAAGTCTCAAAGTAGAGCACTGCGGCCATGTAACATATTTTACTGCTTTAATGAAGTTTTGAATGAAGTCCGGAGTTCAAGTAGAGTCTGGTGCTTGGGTGTCGTCTATAAATGGTTATAGTAAAATTATATGGGGAATATTTTTGTAAAACATTTTACCTCTCAATATCGCCGCTTAATGGAATTTTTTCCCCTTTTTCTAGAAAGGGACAAAAGGAACCACACAACGAAGAGTTAGAGGGATAAAATGTTTTACAAAAATGTTTTTCATGGTTACACAAAAGTGGTGAAGACATCTTATATCTGAAGCCAAGATCCCACAGACAATAAAGCCAAATGGCCGTATTTCTTAACTAATTGAGAAACAAGGGCGCAATTAGACTACGCTACAGTGGTACAAAGCCATACGGCCTTATTTCGCAATTAATTGAAAAATAAGGCGATTTTGCTTTGTTACCTATGACTTTATTGCAATGAGCCGACGAAAGTTTGTTTTTTTTTCTTGATTTTGCAATTTTTTGGTGTTGGTGCTTTTTTCATTTTGGTGTTATTTTTTTTTTTTTTTGGTTTTTTTATTACGATTTTTCGTTTTTTACAATATTTTTTGACGATTTTATTAGTTTTCGTGATATTTTCGTTTGGCGTATTTTTTGTTTTAACGTTTTTTTCGCTTTTTGACGATATCTTTAGTTTTAGAGATTTATTTTAGTTTTGGCGCTTATTTTTGGTGATTGTTTTAGCTTTAGCGATTTTTTTTGTTTGGTTTTGACACTTTTTTTCGTTTTGGCGACTTTTTCGCTTTTTGACGATTTTTTTTAGTTTTGGCTTTTTTTGGCTTTAGCGCTTTTTTCGTTTTGGTGATTTTTTCCATTTTTGGCAATTTTTTTAGTTTTTTGACGAAGTTTTTAGTTTTAGAATTTTTTTTTGAGTTTTAGTGCTTTTCTCGTTTTTTGGGTTTTTTGGTTTTTTTAGTTTTTTGGCGATCTTTTAAGTTTTGGTGATTTTTTACGCTTTGGCGATTTTTTTAATTTTGGGGCTTTTTTCTTTAAGCGCTTTTTCTTTTAGCGATTTTTCGTTTTGACATTTTTTATTTTGGAATTTTTTTAGTTTTAGCGTTTTTTTAAATTTGAAAATTTACGGTTTCCAAGATACAGCAAATTGTCTAAATTACATAGTCAAAATTACAGTAACTTTCATTAACTTAGAACACCCTTTGATTTTTATTGTTTTAAATATCGGTGTTAATTGGTGTAGTCTATTCTACAGGCTGCACGAATTAACACTAACTTTGAAAATTTAAAGTGTCTATATATAAATGTCTGTGTATTACATTAGTATTTCACCATTTTTCGTTGCTCGCTTTAGAACACCCTTTAATTTTTACCTGCCATATATTTGCTGTTATAGCGGCCAAAGTTTGACATATTCTGTAAAAATTTCAGGTCGGTAGTTCTTACGGTTCGCGAGAAAACAGCATCTAACCGACAGACAGACAGACAGACAGACGGACAGACAGACAGACGGACAGACAGACGGACAGACAGACAGACGGACAGACAGACAGACGGACAGACAGACAGACACTAAATAATTTTTATTGGATAGAAATAACGAATTTAAAATACAATTATGTTCGTCTACAATCAACATTTCTTCTAAAGGTGCATATCAATTTTTCCATACGCAAATCTGTGGCCACAACCCCTAATCGCCAAGTCGAGTTAGGCCAAAATTTAATTTTTGGTGTGATGACTCCATTCGTGTCTAAATCAAATCGCTAACAGTTTTTTAATTATGTAACTTTTTTAAGATGACAATTATCTATAAATAACTTGAAGAAAAGCAAACTGACGTCTGATTGGAAGTGAGTTTTTGATACTTAAAACAGCTCTAAGGCGGTTAAGGCTTTTTACCACAGAAATATAAGGTATGAAAATCAGTTTATTAAATAGTCATCTATGATTTTAAAAAAAGGCATATTCCACTCTTTGGTGATTCCTCTGTTTGGTTTTAGCTACAAAATTGGGTCCGTCTCTTTACCAGAAACTCTACTTCAAACATGTTTATGCTAAAAAAACATAAAAATATCAGAATGACTTACACTATAAAAACACAATTAAAAATATATATATTTTTTCTTTCTTTGTTTTATTTTTTCTTCCTGTCAAAGAAAACATTTTTTTTGCTCTACATTCTTTGGTCTACTGCTTCAGTCAGTCCTTGTCTTACCCCCATACTACCAAATGATAGCAAATATAATTGTGCGTTTCAAATTAGAATTTGTTTGTATGTTAGTTTATTTACTTCTCTAACTGTCTGTCCTTTTGTCTATTTGTTTGTTAAGCGTGTCGCATTATAAACGCTTAATTACATTTACATTTCCTTTTATATGAATAACAATGAAATGAAATAAATAAAAATAAAAGAAAAAATAATTGTAAGAAAAATATTTTACATACGGAATTTTTTTCAAAGAAATTACACAAAAATGTCTATTTTTAATTCCTTTTCTTTTTTTAATTTTTCCTCTCTGTGTTTGTTTTTACAATGACATTTTAAGACGACTGTAAATTACAAGGAAAATGCCAAAAGATTTAAATCTTAATTTTTATATTATTAAAATGTTAAAATAACAAAATAATGGGCAAGAAAAAGGAAAAGCCGTAAAAATAGCGAATGAAATGTGTTTTTCCTTTTTCGTTTGTCTGTAATTTGTTTTAAACTGTGCTGTAAGTGTTTTTTTAGTTTGTAAGGAGTATGAGTAATATTATTTTGTTTAATAATATTACTAATACGTTTGTAAAATTAAATATATATGTATATGAATATTTTCACATTTCATCGAAGAAATATAAATGTGTATTTGAATATATTTCAATATCTTCTAAATAAAATATGTATATGAAAAAAAATGAATATCTCAATATCTTATTTAATGTCCATTAAAACAAAGCTGTAGGTGATAGAAAAGAAAAACTGAAAACGAATTTTAATTTATATTCCACATATTATTATTCAAAGGACCTAAATATTGTTTTTCCCAGACCAGTATTATTAAGAACAAAAATGGAACACCGAAAAATCGCACAAAAATTTTACCAACATCAATCTTCATTTTAAATTGAATTCTCTAAGAACTCATTTACGAGTGCTTTTTTTATCATTTCTTGTCTAAAATTAAAATTCCAATTTTCCATTTTTATTTGCCTTTACAATTGCATGTTCTATTATTTTAAAGGGCCAGTGAAAAAAACTTATATTTTATTCAATCTTTTTGCTAATAAGGCAAACAAACAACAAAGTCAGTTAAAACGTTCTAAAATTTTAATGAGAATTTTGTATATTAAAAAAGGGAATTTTTTTTATAAAGATATATAAACAAAAATTGAGAGTCCGTTATGGTTATTGTTTTGCAAAGATAAACAGACAAAAAAAAACACAAATACTGAAAAAGGGTCTTGATTTGGAAAATAAAACAAGAGAAAGTGACTCTTTATTTTAACTTTTTTATTTGTAACATTTTTTATAATATTTACTTAAAAAAGGGACATACTAAGTTTTCTTGAAGGTTTGCAAAAAGTTTTCATAAAAACATTAAAAATTGCCTTGCGTGTTAATATTGTTAAAAAATTTTTTTTTGTAAATTGCAAAATTATTTCAATTAAAATTATTGTTATATCCACAATGTGAATTGTTGATTACCCGAACAAATTTTAATTATCATAATTGTTGTATTAGCAATATTTTTTTATACACAATCACAACCCTCGAAGCGACTTTTTGCTTGTCTGCGAAAAATACTAAACGTCTTTGGGCGGAATCGAACCGACGAGCTGTGGACTAATAGACTAACGTTCTTACCAGAGAAGGCCAAAAAGTTACTTTTTTAATACTCGTAACTTATCCATGCACATACGAGTATGAGTGTTAAAGCATATGCGCAACCAACAAGCATGTTTATTTATATACAGGCATGTATACCTATCAGTACCGACACAAATAAGTGCGCATATCGATAGGTGCTAGTTCGATCAAACAAATATGCGGGAGGTGTTGGTATAAAAAAGCATGTGCATAAGCATGTATCGACGAGTATGAGTATCAGAACAATCTTTTCGTGTGCATGTTTTCTTTTTCTTTTTACTTTTTTTTATGTTTGTACACGCATAACTCTGTCATTTGTGAACTGAGATTTAAAATTCTTTTTTTGTTGGAAAGGGTTTGCCTGCAGTTTGGTCCCCTAATTTTTTTTTCAAAAATCGGTGGGGGAAATTTGTCCCCCATGCATAACTCCGTCATTTGTGAACCGATTTTCAAAATTCCTGTTTTGTTTGAAAGGGTTTGACAAAAATTGGTCCCAAAATTTGTTTGTAGAAAATCGAAGGGGAAAATTAGCTCCCCACCAATCCATAACTCTGTTACTTGTGAGCCGATTTTCGAAATTCTTTTTTGTTTGAAAGGGTTTGCTGGCAGTTTGGCCCAATAATTCTTCTTGAAAATGGTAGCGGAAAATTTGCTCCCCACTCCGCCCCCCGCCAATCCATAACTATGTCAATTGTGAATCGATTTTCAAAATTCTTGTTTGGTTTGAAAGGGTTTGACAAAAATTGGTCCCAAAATTTTTTTGTCGAAAATCGGAGGGGAAAATTCGCTCCCCCAATCCATAACTGTTATTTTTTAACCGATTTTCAAAATTCTTTTTTGTTTCAAACCGTCTGCTAGCAGTTTAACCAAATAATTCTTTTAAAAAATGGGAGGGGAAAATTTGCTCCCCCCAATCCCGCCCAAAATCTATAAGTATGGCATTTGTGAACCGATTTTTAAAATTCTTGTGTTGTTTGCAAGGGCTCGTTCGCCACTAGTTTGGCTCCACAATTCTTTTCGAAAATGGGAGGGGGAAACTTACTCCCCCCCCCCCCCCTGCATAACTTTGTCATTTGTGAACCGATTTTCAAAGTTGTTTTTGTTTAAAAGGGTTTGACTACAGTTTTGTTCCATAGTTTTTTTTTTCGAAAATCAGTTGGGAAATTTGCTGCAAACACCCCTTGCAGGTTGGTACCATAATGTTTTCCCCTTCCCCCGGAATATTGGTTATCGCATAGCTCCTTCATTTATGGGCCGACTTTCAAAATTCTTTTTTTGTTTGGAATGGTTTGCTTAGAGTTTGGTCGCATAATTTTTCTACGAAAATCGATGGGGCAAGTCTTCCACGATTCCACCGAAAATATTTATTAGATCACAATTCCTCCTTTTGCATACCGATTTTCAAAATTGTTTATATGAAGTATATTGCTCTTTGTACTAAAGTCGGTTTTTTTGCCAGAACTATTTTTCAGGAAAATTAGTTGAGGTATTTATATAAAAAAATTCGTTGTGTATAAAATAAGCAAAGTCCACATCAGAGAAAGACAATGAATACAAAAAAAAATTCATACTCTAGCACATATTGAACATTTTCAACACTTGTGTAATTTCTAAAAACTCATATATCATTTTTTATTAAATTAATATACATATCGTCATCTAAAATGCAACATAACATAATATCAATTAGTTTACAGGAGAAGCAACAAACTTTAAATTGTATAATTTAGAACTTTCTAAATTTAAACTTGAAATTCCGATTTTTATTTGCATTTTCTTAATTTCAAATTAAAAATCTCAATTTCATATCGAATTTTCTGAAATCCAAATTGAATATCTTAATTTTATTTGAAATTTTCTCAATTTCAAATTTAAAATCGCAATTTCATATGGAATTTTTTCAATTTAAAATTGAAATTCTCAATTTTATTTATAATTTTTTCAATTTCATTGAAAAATGGTGTAGAAAAATATGTAGACCAAATTTGATATTTGCAAGAAAATAAAAAAGTCAACGCTATTGTGAATGCTCACACTTCTCAGCCTCATACTTTTGTGTACCGTTTGTAAAGCTTGCTTTGTTTTCTAAAATTATATAAACTTCTAGATTGGTTTACAAATTGTACTGAATTGCAGCCATTTAACATAAATACATATTTTATAACTTTTAGCCAATTTAATTAATTTATTTATTTGATCAATACATCGCGAAAAAGACGAAATTACGAAAAATTTAAATAAGTTGATAATATCGGAATAATAGCTAAGCCTAATATTGATTAAAAAATAGGCTGACTTCCCGAACGTCAGTTGCTTTTTATTCGAATTATGCATAAAACAAATTAATAAAATTTTGCATAAAAATAGTTTGAAAAAAGGCTTGTACTTCGGCAACTACAAACAAATTTTTCTGGCAACAGTTATCAAAAAAAAAAGTTGAAAAACAGAACGTGTTGCAAGGCATTGGTATATCGCTAGGTATGCGTAGGTATGCCAGGGTATAAACAAGATGTGTTTCGATACATACAAGTATGAAATAAAGTGCGCAGGGATATACGCAAGTATGAGAATGAATGCGTTTAAGTATGCACAAGCATAAAAAATGCTCGATATGTGCTAGAGTACTCAAATTTATTTGTATTGATTGTCTTTCTCTGGTTCTTACCTCTCATCTACAGAGCAATTCGTTATTAAATACGCAAATAATGAAAACACACAAAACTTGATTTGCTTTATTTCATTTACGTCTGTGCATTCCGTTATGATATAATTTAACAAATAATTTTGTTGAGTAATTTAATTGACTAAAAAAATTTTATTTTGTTATATCAACAATGATGATTGCTAATTTTTTCACAAGTTTCAACAAAAACTTTAGCTGGCATTTTTAATAAAAAAATATATTCAATAATTGTTAAATTTTATATTGAAGGTTTTTGTTAATAGTTTTCCTTCAAACTCATTAGTATTGCATTTTCATTACTTCCTTTTAAAAACCTTGTAATATTTAAGATATAAGGCAAAGTCAAATCTGTGCAATTGTTTTCTCTAGCATGTAAGAAGTTATATAACTTTATATATAATAAATAAATAAATAAATAATTGTTAAATTTTTGCGCCATACATAACAAAAAATTTGGTTAATTGAGTTAATTGAGCATCTTAATTTGTTATATTAACTAAACTCATATACACAGAAAAAACTTAATTTTCATTTTCTGTAAAGGAATTCAATGAAATAGTAAATATTTTGTCTAGAAACGGACCTACAAATAAATTTGTAAATATAGACAAAAATATCTCAACTATTTCATTGAAAAAAAACGTTATTTTTTCAGTGAACAAATTGTTTAAATCTATAAAACAATTTGTCAAGAAATATTTACAAATTGTAAACAAAATAATTTCCTTAAATCAAACAAAAATTTTTACTGGATTTTCTGAAAAATATCAAACAATATTTTTGTCTGAATATATAAAACAATTAGTCTAAAAATACTGACAAATATCAAACAAAAATATTTACTGGATTTTTTTGTAATATATCAAAGAAAATTTTTGTCTGGGTCATCATCACCATCATTAAGCATTTATGAAATTTCACTTTGTTAAATGTGTTCAAGTCTGATTGTTTATCTAATGACTCTAAAAAATGAATGAGAATTAACGCAACAACATTAACGAATTGATTCACTCAAAACTCTTCAGTAAACAAACTTGGTACAATCGCATTCATTCTGCTATCATTGTTGTATTTTTTGTTGTTGTTATTTGTTCGTATGTCGTCATGAGGGTTGTTTTTTTACGACACAGTTTTTGTTGTTGTTTTTGGTGTTTGCGTCCTAAATAAGAGTCAAACAAACAATTCATTGATTATGTAAAGAACATTTACTGAAAATGAAATTTATTGCTAAACAAAATTTTGTTTGAAAAATTTTTTGGTGATAATTTTTTCTGTGTATTTTTGAATTTAAATTACATATTAAAAAATCGAATTGTTAGTTGCAGTTTGATCATATATTTTCTATGTAAAGAAGATAGATAATAAAAAAACTTGTTACCAGAATTTCATCAGGGATCGAATGGTGCCTTTTGTATTAAAATCCAGTAATAAACTAAAATGTTATAAGAAAAACAAATTTTAAAGCCAAATATCTTCTAAACTGTGAGAGATACGGAAATAAATGTGAGGACAATATTTCTTCTTATTCCAGCAAAGCCCAAAGCGCTTTAAATTTTTGAAATGAATTGATATTTAAGATATTCACAAACCTAAGAAAATTTAGATTGAAGCGTATCTACCATTCGGTTTAAGCTATGAAATCTTTTCTATTCCAAGACTAAAAATAAGATGCAAATTATGCGCAGTAAACGTTTACAAATAAAGATAATAAAAACACCCACATGTACAATGTTGTAAAAAATGTAGCCCTTTTGAATAAACAGAGTATATTTCATTTTCGGCAGAAGTAATTTATATTTCATACAACTTAAAATATTTTGCGTATTATGGCCTCAACAACCGTCTTTTTTAAACAATTGTATGTTCTTCAAGCTAAAGAATGTATTTCGTATTATATATTTCGAAATAAAAAATACAAAAAAAATAATTTCCTTAAATCAAACAAAAATTTTTACTGGATTTTCTGAAAAATATCAAACAATATTTTTGTCTGAATATATAAAACAATTAGTCTAAAAATACTGACAAATATCAAACAAAAATATTTACTGGATTTTTTTGTAATATATCAAAGAAAATTTTTGTCTGGGTCATCATCACCATCATTAAGCATTTATGAAATTTCACTTTGTTAAATGTGTTCAAGTCTGATTGTTTATCTAATGACTCTAAAAAATGAATGAGAATTAACGCAACAACATTAACGAATTGATTCACTCAAAACTCTTCAGTAAACAAACTTGGTACAATCGCATTCATTCTGCTATCATTGTTGTATTTGTTGTTGTTGTTATTTGTTCGTATGTCGTCATGAGGGTTGTTTTTTTACGACACAGTTTTTGTTGTTGTTTTTGGTGTTTGCGTCCTAAATAAGAGTCAAACAAACAATTCATTGATTATGTAAAGAACATTTACTGAAAATGAAATTTATTGCTAAACAAAATTTTGTTTGAAAAATTTTTTGGTGATAATTTTTTCTGTGTATTTTTGAATTTAAATTACATATTAAAAAATCGAATTGTTAGTTGCAGTTTGATCATATATTTTCTATGTAAAGAAGATAGATAATAAAAAAACTTGTTACCAGAATTTCATCAGGGATCGAATGGTGCCTTTTGTATTAAAATCCAGTAATAAACTAAAATGTTATAAGAAAAACAAATTTTAAAGCCAAATATCTTCTAAACTGTGAGAGATACGGAAATAAATGTCAGGACAATATTTCTTCTTATTCCAGCAAAGCCCAAAGCGCTTTAAATTTTTGAAATGAATTGATATTTAAGATATTCACAAACCTAAGAAAATTTAGATTGAAGCGTATCTACCATTCGGTTTAAGCTATGAAATCTTTTCTATTCCAAGACTAAAAATAAGATGCAAATTATGCGCAGTAAACGTTTACAAATAAAGATAATAAAAACACCCACATGTACTATGTTGTAAAAAATGTAGCCCTTTTGAATAAACAGAGTATATTTCATTTTCGGCAGAAGTAATTTATATTTCATACAACTTAAAATATTTTGCGTATTATGGCCTCAACAACCGTCTTTTTTAAACAATTGTATGTTCTTCAAGCTAAAGAATGTATTTCGTATTATATATTTCGAAATAAAAAATACAAATTCGTTATTGTTATTTAACAAAAAAAAAAAATATATTGTTGGTTTTTTTTTGGTTATTTTTGCTGCTTTTGTTTTTTCTCTTAATTACTAACTTAGTTCATGAGTTTTAATATTAAAAAATTCTATCTAACGCACGTTCGAATATTGTCCTGGGAAAAATATTTAAATAAATTTAATATAATTTTAGCACATAAAATGACATTTTATATCAAGGAAGCATACGTAAATACGTACATATGTATGTATGGATGTGTGTATACTTGGCAATATAATCATATGTACTTAAATTTCGAGCATACATAAATATATAATGGGTATAACAAATTTTAAAAGCCTTAATTTAGTTATACTCATACAACAAATACTAATGCAAAAAGAAATCCTACAGCTAAACCTCTATACAAATGTATGAAAATAAACGAAATTATACCATAAATGCCAAAAAATAGTACACATGAGCATGTAGGTATGCAAAGAACGCTAAAGGCTTTTACAGTTTTACTTCCCTTTTTAATGCATTTAACGAAAATCACCAAATATATTTTTGTGGCGAATTTCGCTATTACTGGAGATATATACGAAATACCAAATAAATTCGCGGCCGAAAACAGAAATTTCAAAATTCAAAGCCAAATATCTTTGAAATGATCAAAAATTTCTTAATGAATTAAACTATGTTTTCTTTATCTATTTATTAACTTTCTGAAAATTAAAATTCATTAAAAATAATTAGTATTTGTAAAATTTATGATACCAAGATGCCTGAGGTAGTGAACTTTGACGCCCTGTAGCCCATCGTGTTTTTCAACAGGGTTCAACAGTGCTTCCAATTGAAAAAAACTGTAACAAATCTGTATCTTTTAAACTTGCGATCCGATTATAAAACGATGTAAGTAAAAATCATAGAGGAGGACCTAAAATTTAAGAATTTTAAAATTTGGGCCTATATGTTCAAACTTTGGGTGTCTAAGTTGACTACATCGAGCATGAAAATCCTTGTCGCCCTCGTAACTTTTGCAAATATTATACGATTTAAATGAATTTAAACTTAATGTAAAGTTTATAAATAGAGAAAGAAAATTCAGTTTACTAACATATCTTTATTATTTTCAAATATATAATTTTATGTTTTAGTTTCAATTATGTAATTATAATCTGGCTTGAGGTCTGAGTTATTACTCAACTAAATAAAATTTTTTTGTTTTTTTTTAACGTTTAGTTTTTATTATCTTTAATATCCAATATTTCGACTAACGTCGTAAGTCATCATCATGAATCTAGATATTATAAATGAAACTCACAATTTAACTAATGAAGTTATGTTAAACAAAAATAGTAGATATAATTACTTGAAAAATTAGTAAACATTATTTATTACACAAACATTTGTACTGATAAACACTGTTTACAAAACAAGCAATTTTACTGGTAGCTATAGTTTTAATTTTTTGTATTTATTTATCATTTGTCTATATATATATATATATATATATATATATATATATATATATATATATATATATATATATATATATATATATATATATATATATATATATATATATATATATATATATATATATATATATATATATATATATATATATATATATATATATATATATATATATATATATATATATATATATATATATATATATATATATATATATATAGCTATAGTTTTAATTTTTTGTATTTATTTATCATTTGTCTATATATATATATATATATATATATATATATATATATATATATATATATATATATATATATATATATATATATATATATATATATATATATATATATATATATATATATATATATATATATATATATATATATATATATATATATATATATATATATATATATATATATATATATATATATATATATATATATATATATATATATAAAATGAATATATATATATATATATATATATATATATATATATATATATATATATATATATATATATATATATATATATATATATATATATATATATATATATATATATATATATATATATATATATATATATATATATATATATATATATATATATATATATATATATATATATATATATATGCGCATCTCTCCGTATCTTGTTTATTGTTCAATCTCTTCTCTATAAAAACGTTGATAATATGGATCATTTCTAAAGCAAATCTCTTCATGTAATTATTATTCTCTTCTTGTAATATTCTCACATCATTATTTTCAAAGATATTTGGCTTTGAGTCAGTGTTACCATATGTGAAGATTTATCTTATTTTTGAAGGGTTTTCCTGGGTCGAAAAGATAAAAAGGGTTTTGACCTTAAAAAAGATTTTCATATATATAATTTTTTTTACTTTTTCTGTCTTAATTGGAGTTACTTTCAGAAAAAACATATTTTTTAGCTAAAATATTTATTTTTACATCATTAAAACCGAGGAGATCATAGCGTCAATCGCTAAGCTCAGGTGATTAGAATTTGCCTCCTTCAGATGTCAAATACCTCTTTGAAAATTTTTCGCTATATCTTTTGGCATCCCAAGAACGTATTGGGACAACTATGCCTTGGTTAAAACTATAAATAGCACTCTGACAAAGACTTTAGATCAGTCCTCGGCAATTTAGGGTGAATTAATTTGCTCTATATGCCTGGCACTACTTTCGATTGTTTTGCACGTCTTTCAACAATATGTATTTGCTTTATATCGCTTCGAATTTTGTACGCACGTTTTGAATATGTAGAATTTTGAATTAAGCTGCTGCAGCAACTGTATCAGCAGTTATGTTTTCTGTCGTATAAAAATTGAACTAGAGACATTTTGCAATCAATCTAGTCTCGTGTGATTTATTGGCCATAACAAATTTTTGATGCGATTTCAGCAGATTCTTACAAATAATCTTCGATGACTCTCAGCTAGAAAGAACATTTTTAGAACAAAATGTGTCCATGTTTTCGAAAAGTATTATACTCAAATGATCGTTCATACATACATCCTCGATTTTTCATTAAAAAAGATCAAAATATTCAAATTGCACGAACGTGTAAATCAAGAAAAATGGATATTTAACTTCTTCCTTTAAAGTCCAGCAGGGTTTGAACTAAATAAACTCCTTCCTCAATGTTTCATGTTTATATATTTCCCGCTTTGTGCTTTAAATGAAATAAATTTTAGCTTAAAGAAGATTTTTAAAGGAAAAATAAGATTTTTATTCTGTAGTTTGAAGATCTTTGAGAACAAAATATGGCAACACCGCTTTGCGTTTTAAAATTTTGGACTTTGGCCTTACCTTTATTTTCTATTTCGTAAATATCTCCGGTAAGAGCAAAGCAAAATTTTTATAAAAAAAATTTATGATTTTCAAAACAATGCAGCAAAAAATTTCAAGTTATTTCAATTCTTGTAGTCGTGAAAATGAATCAAAGTGAAGAATTTGAGATCCGAGTGAAAATGGTTAAATTTTGACAAAAATAGAGCTAAAAAAGAAAAGAAAGAAAAGAAAGAAAAGAAAGACAAACCGATTAGTTTAAACCGATTAGACCATGCACGCTGCATCCAGCATTGAACGAAATTGGCGAAAAAACGACCAACGAGCTTTTCAAAATTTCTGTACAAATTATATTAGATATATTTAATATATTTTATTAATTTTATTATTTGAGATATTCTTGCAATTTTATTTTAAACAATTTTTTTTTGAAAGTTTACATTAAAGTCTACTTAAGATTTGCTAAAGCACCAATGAAATGCAGACAAATAGACATGCTTAACCCGCAACAAATAAAATTTTTTTATAGTCAATATAATTAATCTGGCTTTTAAGCATTACCTGCCCCTTCAAAAATATGGCCAGGAAAGCAGATTTTCTAAAAACAGTAAAGTTTTTAAAAACACTTTATTTACCTGCATGAAAACTGTACTATACTTCATTTATTAATTTTTATTTCTTTACTATTTATTAAAAAACAATTCTTGCAGAAACAAACCGACTACAAAATAGGTGTGGCACTGACACCATATTATCATGTACTTTGTCGAGAACTAATTGTGTGTGCGAAGTTTCATAAAAATCGGTTAAGCAGAAGTTGTTAAAATGAATATTTATTTTTCATGGGCGTGACACTGTCCACTTTTCTAACCACAGTGATTTATTGTAACGATAAATAAATGTGTATGCAAAGTTTCAAAAGTAGAAGTAGTCAAAATACTCATTTACTTTTCATGGGCGTGGCACTGCCAACTTTTCTGAACATAGTGTTGTATTGTATCGATAACTAAAGGTGCATGCAAAGTTTATAAGAATCGGTTTAGTAGAAGTTGTTAAAAAAGAATATTAACTTTGCATGGGCGCGGCACTGCCCACTTTTTTAATCATTATGTAGTATTCAATCAGAAACTTAATGTGTGTGCAAAGTTTCATAAGAATCGGTTGAGTAGAAGTAGTTGAAAATGAATGTGAATTTACTTTGTATGGGCGTGACTCTGCCCACCACGACACCAATCTGTAAGCACATCCTTTTAAATAAAGAAAAAAAATCTGAAATCGCTTCATAAATGGCGGAGTTTTGAGGGAACATACATACATAATAAGAATTTACTTTGTATGTGCGTGACCCTGCCCATTTTTCAACGGGACCAATCTGGAAGCACATCCTTTCAAATAAAGAAAAAAATCTGAAATCGCTTAATAAATGGCGGAATTTTGAGGGAACATACATAAATATAAATACATGACGAATTGATAACATTTCTCCTTTTTTTGAATTTGGTTAAAAATAGTAATCCTCTTATGTTTAAAAAATTAAAAAAAAAATATGTAAAGGAAATTCATATATCCGATGGTTTAGATCAAAAATATAATACGTATGAATTATATAATGGTACCATCATATTACTCATACGTGATATAATGGTCGTCCTTCTCTATGATTTTTATACACAATGTTTTGTAATCCAATTGCTAGTCTTAAAGGTACAGATATGTTATCATTATTTTTGCAATAGATACCAATGTGCGGCGCCATTTCTGCTACAATTTGAACACTCTCTACCATTTTAAATGCCACTGACTGTAAAGTTTATAAGTATAACTGTATGATTATATGAATGCAAAATTTCATTACGCCATATTATGAAATTTATATGACAGGCTTAACTCACACAGTCAGCCTAGTCAAGTTTCCTACTCCTCATAATCCCACATTTGCAATTGTTCGTTAAAGGCTCTACATGCGAAGTTTGTATGTGTGTTCATGATTAAGTGTGAGTATTTAAATATTTGTTGGTTATAAATGTAGTTGTAACATATAAAAGCCACATTTTGTTTATTTTAGCTGAAACATGGTTGGGGATTAATTATGATATGACTGTGTTATAAACACACACAGACACACACATACACAACTCTGTATATGTTTATTGAAACATTATGTCTTTTCAAGGATCTATGTTCTATGTGTTGGTATGCGTAGGAATTAAAATGAAATGTAATAATTTTACGAGTAGAATTTTAATATTAAAATTTTGGAATTTGTTATAAATTTGAATATCGTTTTTTTTTTAAATATATTTTGTTTCCAAAATAAAGTGGTTTAGTCTTCAGGCAACATGCGTTTGCGTTGCTTTAAATATGAGCAAATTTGCATAAGTACACTTTAACATGAAAATGTATTTTGATATTTTATTTTAACAATAACTGCGTTAATTTGCTTTAAAATTCAAAATTTCACATGAAATAAGTGCCGTTGATAGTTTCACACTTTGAACCAATTTTGCTTGAATGTTATCAGATACATTTCATATATTTATCACAACATAGTTATAGAGAATTGTATCATGGCATTGATGACGCCCAATAAGTGCCGTTGATAGTTTCACACTTTGAACCAATTTTGCTTGAATGTTATCAGATACATTTCATATATTTATCACAACATAGTTATAGAGAATTGTATCATGGCATTGATGACGCCCAATCATCAGAATTCTGTCATAAATGTTATGAAAAATATCATCAATAAAACCGAAAATAGACATCAATCTGATGACAAACGTCATTATAGAATTTTGTCATTGCTTATGATGTCATCAGTGCAATGACTGGAGTGACGTCAATACGATGTCTTTTGTTATATATTATTAAAGTGTAAAACAATGTTATAATGTTTGTATTTTATAACAAATGTTATTGTTTTATTTTGGATTTTTGTATTTAAACGCATTTTTAAAAAGTTAAAAAAACGACATTGTAATAATGTATACTTATTATCATTACTATGACAGAGCTCATAATAAAATATGCAAGTCTTTTTAAAAACTAAGGCGGTACATCATACATGCACAAACAAATCATTGGAGTAAACGATAGTATAATACATTTTCATGATATTGATGACACTTAGTCATCATATGTATGTCGCATCAATAAAGTTTATGTTGACTTTGTGCCGTAGATGTTTTAGATGGTGATATAGCTGAAATGGTAGAGGGGTTAGTTTATAAATCGGAGATGAATTGAGGAGCCTGGGATTAGGACCAACATTAGAAGAAAAAATAAAATAACAAAAAGTGAAACTAAAATAGAAACAAGTAAAAGCACGGACACATAAATATTGAACTGATGTTTAATTTTTTTACCATAAGCTACCTACTGGCCTAGCTTATGGTAAGAAAAAAATTAAACATCAGAAGAATAAATATTGAAATGGTTTCAATCATTCCGTTAGTGACAGCTGATGTAAAGGTTGATATCACAATGATGCAAAGTGTCATGGGGTCGAAAAAGAAGACACTTGTCATGGCATTGATGTCAAATTACATCAGCGTTATGACGGCTGTATCAGTGTGTCAGTGTATAAACTGAGTACAACATCTGCTACACTATTTCACAAATATTTCTTACTAGCATTTAGCCACGAATTCGTCAGCGAGCTGCTCAAATGCCAGAACAGTCGCAGGCAAAAAAATAAGAAGTATCAAAAGTACCAATTTTTACCCGTATTACCCCTTAAAAAGTATCCTATATATTAATCTGGGACATATGCTATCCGTCTACGAAATTTACTCCAAAACCATTGAGCGGATTTCGCGTGATAGTCGATCAAACATCCAAACATCGAAACACACAAACTTTCTCATTTATAATATTAGAAGGATACATATTTTTAATTGGATTTCGACATCATTTCGCACGAAATGTTGAATAGAATACCAGGCTTAAACGAGGGAAAAAGCTAAGCTGGCAGCGCTGCTGGCAACACTGCTGGCAAAAATATTAAAAATAAACGTGATGATGTAATTAAACAAAATATGTACATCTTTCCTTCAAATTTTACTCGTTTATCTGTAGACTCGTCCGCATTGGTTTTCTAAAGTTGGAGGTACATATCACGCGTTACGCTTTTCTTGCATTTTAAACCTTTAACGCTTTAAAAATGCCAAGTTACACACCACGCTTTTTAGGCTTTTCTGCTCATAAAATTTCCAGCCTTTGCCGTCAATTTTTTTTCTTTCCTATACGTTTTATTTTTCTTTAAATGTTTAATGCATTTTTCATCCATTGCTTAAAAAATAATTGATTTCTAATAATTCGATTTCCATTGAACAAAAATGTTAGCATATTAATTTGGCAACACTAGCTGTTATTTTGTATACAACGCGTGAAAGTTGAAAAATGTTAAACTTTTAAATGTTAAACGCGCGTAACAAACTTCTCTTTGGAACTTGCCTTATGAAAACACACTACTTCAACTTTTTTGACAGAAGTCTGTCACCTTAAGGTTGCTACTAAAATTTGGATACTTAAAATTAAATAGTTGGAAATTTATAAAGAATTTTTTCTTCTGTGAAATACTAAAAAGTTCGCTAACAGTCTTTTGGATTTTGGATGGCAATATATTCATTAAAAAGAAGAAATAAAATGCAAAGTGCTTATAAATTAATTAAAAAGAAAATTGTATTTCCTTTTTTAATTTTAGCAATTTCTTCTTAATTACTTGCGTATGGACATCACATTTTTTTCCATTTATCCATCCACTATAAATTTATGCTACTCCAACCACTACGACTAATAATTATTTTTTTTTCTTGGAACTAAAAAGGAAAATAAAGAGGATTTTAAATTTTAAATTGCATTTTTATTTCATTTTCATAAGCATCATTCTTGTTTCTTTTTATTGGCGTTTTTTGTGCTCTTTTTTCAGCATTTTTCTTTTTGTTATATGTATTAAATTTTCAAGTGTATTAAATTAATAGAGCATGCCTAAGCAGGCAGAATTTTTCTGAGGGCTTAGACTAGAAATGGCGTCGAAGGTAAATTTTCGCTCGAAAAAAGTTACTCTTTTGTTGTTATTCCTTAGCAAAGTTAATGAAGCACTTCATTGATTTAACGTACTTGTTCATTAGGCCAAAATTAATGACCAGTTCGTTGAAGCAATGAACTTTTTCCTCGAATTCTTGGTTCAGTATAGCACTAAAGAAACCAGCACAGGACTAAGGTATTTGTATCTTATGTCAGCTGACATCCTCCAATGACAACACCATGCAAAAGTGACAGGTCGCTCTAACATACAGTTCCAGAAGTGGAGCCGGTTACTAGTCCTTGCCAACCAGTCCCGCAACTACTGAACTACTGGTCTTTAGATATTGTTGAAAACTTTTGTTAAAAACTTTTTTTTATAGCTAATACCTGTCTCAAAACAACTCCGTTATAAATTACTAGCTATACCCGGCGTACTTCGCTACCCCATTGTTGTGCAGATATAGAAAAATTAATTAACTCATTTAAAAACGACCATAAAATTGGTTAGTTTTCTTTGGCGATCTTATTAGTTTTGGCGAATTTTTGCGTTTTTGCGATTTTTTCATTTTGGCGATTTTTCGTTTTGACTTTTTTCATTCTGGAATTTCTTAGTTTTAGAGTTTTTTAAAATTTCAAGAGTTTGCTTCTTACGGTTTCCAAGATACAGCAAACTGTTTAAACTACATAGTCAAAATTTCATTAACTTTTACAACACCCTTTAATTTTTGTTGTGTTAAATATTCTACAGACTACACCAATTAACACTAACTTTGAAAATTTCGAGAGTCTATATAAATCTGTCTGTATATTACATTAGTATTTCAACATGTTTCGTTGCTCGCTTTAGAACACCCTTTAATCTTTAGCCCGTAGTTCCTACGGCTCTCGAGAAAACAGCCTGTGACAGACAGAAAGAAAACAATAAGATTAATTTACACTTTTGGTGTACAGAGCCCTTAAAAGAACCTTTTCAAAAAAGTAACTTTTTAAAAAGTAACCATTTTCAAAAGAGTACCATTTTCAAAAAGTACCCTTTCCAAAAAACATTTTTCAAAAACTACCATTTCTTAAAACTAAATTTTCAAAAAAAGTATGTTTTCGAAAAAGTACCTTTACTTTCAAATATAAAAGGTGAACAAAAAAAGTACCAAAATTATATTTTTACCCTTTTTCGGCCCCTAAATGTACAAATTTCAAAAAAGTACAAAACACCTATCCACTCATTTCTCTATATTATTATGACGCTTTTGGAATTTTATGTCTACTTTACTTAGATTCGGAGATATAAGAACACCGAGTTTACCCTTTTTTACCCCTTTTAGTTCTGTTAGAATTTAAGTTTTCAAAAATTCGTTCTTAGAGAATATATACAAACACATGCATTCAGTATGTGTATCAGTGTGCATACAAAATAATTGTATGGAAAAAAGTACCAAAAAGGGCTACCAATTTTACCCATTATATATTCAAATTTGAAAAAATACAAAGCTATTTTTGAGGTCTTTTTAAGGAGAGAAGAATGAATTTCAAGTTTAGTTTCTAACTTTATTACTTTAGGAGATAAACTATTAACAAAAAAAGTACCAAAATTATATTTTCACCGTTTTTCGGCCCCTAAATGTATAGATTTCAAAAAAGTTTCAGACACCTGTCCGCTCTTTTTTTCTATATTATTATGATGCTTTTAGAATTTTATGTCTACCTTACTTAGATTCGAAGATATAAGGTTACCGATTTTACCCGTTTTTACCTCTTTTAATTCCCTTAGAATTAAAATTTTCAAAAATCCTTTCTTAGTGAAAATATATTTACAAACATATTCAATCACTATGTATATCAATTTGCATAACAAATAGTTGTATGGAAAAAAGTATCAAAAAGAGCAACCAATTT
Organism: Panzeria rudis; assembly: GCA_956483635.1. Lineage (NCBI taxonomy): Eukaryota > Metazoa > Arthropoda > Insecta > Diptera > Tachinidae > Panzeria > Panzeria rudis. The sequence continues at coordinate 118,321,702 of OY101449.1, read as the reverse complement.
TACCCTTTATATATTCCAATTACAAAAAAGTACCAAAACATGCTTGAGGGCTTCGTAAGGATAGAAGAATGAATTTTAAATTTAATATATATCCTCATTACTTTACGAGATAAACGGTTAACAAAAAAGTACCAAAATTAAAATTTTACTCTTTTTCGGCCCCTAAATATAAAAATTTAAAAAAAGTACCAAACACCCGTCCGCTTATTTTTTGATCTTATTATGCTATTTTTGGAATTTTATGTCTACCTTAGTTAGATCCGGAGATATAAGGTTACCGAATTTAACCACTTTTACCCGTTTTTACCCCCTTAGCATTGGAATTTCCCAAAACCCCGTCTTAGTGGATCTATACATCCTGAGGGGAGCCCACATACGAAACTTCAACTTTCTAGCTGTAGTCGTTTGGGCTGGGCAATGATGAATCAGTCAGTCAGTCAGTCAGTCACTCAATAACGTTACTCTTTTATTTATATAAAATAAATGACTCTTTTACTTACACTGTACAACACAAAAAAAACAACATGGCTCTAATGACGGACTCTTTCCTATCAAATCTGAAATGTGTGTTGCCCTATCAGATGTAAACGCACTATAAGAATTACAAGATTTTCTATGCCGAGTCAATATAAATGTTTTTTAAATTTTCTTTACAAAAATAATTCCAAAAATTTTCTAATTTTTTTTGCAACAACCACAACCCGTGAAGCGATTAGCTTGTCTGTGTAAAACACGCAGGGTCTATGGCGGAAATCGAATCAACGACCTCTAGACTGACAGGCTAGCATCGCTACCACTCAGCCACAGTGGCACTTGTAGAGGGAAATTGAGCTCTCCCAGAGTGAATCCTAAATGTAAACTTTCGAAACGCCGACACACGTTTGAATTTTTTTTATGTTATCTACAATAATTGATTTTGTTGTACAGTGTTTAACGAAAAAAATAAGTACTAAATTCAGGCCAGGTCATCTTCAATGTATTGCATATTATTATTGTTAGTAGAATTTTTGTAGTGCTAAGAATTTTTTTCTCAGCAAAAGTAGCCATTTGTAAGCTGTCGCTCACGTAGTCAGTGTCCGTGCAATTAAATTAAAATGAAAATATCCTGTGGATTAAATTAATTTTCATTTGCATAAGTTTTCTTTACTTCTACGCTCCTCACACTACACACCTATCCAGTACATACATACACACCCATACACAAGTAATTGGTAATTGTTGTGTGTATGTGTGTTGCTTTGCGCCTTTATGTTTGTGTAGAAATTATTTCCATTTTGTTTATTATTATTTTTTATGTAAGGAAAAGAATTGTTTTAATAGCTCCATACAGTTTCTTTTTTGTTGAATTTCTGGCTGTAATGCAACAAAAAAATGTTAATTGTCATTGTGCCTAATTATTATTTTTTTTTGTTTTTTGCTATTCCCACTCTCTTCCTTATTTTGTTTTAATAAGTTTTTTTTTGCCATGTCCTTCTTTTTCTTCATGTTCTGTAAATTTTTGTTTGAGCCATTCACAACAACACAACAAATATAAGCCCCAAATGGAGAGAAAAAAAACTGAAAATAAAAAAACACTCAAATTAAAAATAAAGTTTATGTGACATTTTTAATAATGGTCATCCTTAAAAAACAAAATTTTTACATTCTCATTTGGTAATAAACATTAGTCTTATTGTCATTTTGTACTTTACATTCTTTTTTAGCTTATTTTAGTGTCGTTTCAAAATTTTCTTCCAACATCATCTTGTTTTGCACGATACGTTTATGTCCCTTTTTTTTTGGTAAATGGTGGGTAGAAGGTCCTCAACCTTTTATCAAAACGTTTTTACATCCTTTAAGTGACCACTAGACCATTCCCCCCACCCCGCTATTTCCAATAAATAGATTGTGTCCATTTGTCATGTGTTCTATTGTGACGCCATATTTGTTCATGAAAATATTCTGAGTTTTATAATATTTTGCTGCTTGCGTTTTTGCTGTCATGGCGTTTATGAATGTGTATCCAAAAATATTGTACTTATATTGCTGAACACACAAACACACAGATACTACACTCCTACATTAACTTAACCATGTGTATGTGTGTTTAATATCCTTTTTTTCAGACAGTAGCTGATTTGTCCGTACTCTTTCATTTGTTAATGGGTATTTTGCTGAAACAGCATCCATATTTGTCCCCAAAAAATTTATGAACAACATTCTCACATACGTAGAAACGCACACATCCATACAAACATGCAGAACACAGCTAACTAAAAAGGTTATATTTACTGCCATCATACGCTCATTCACCCACCCAACATCCATTTGTCCAGTGTGTCTGTTTTATCAGCTTTGCCCCCTTAGTGGCCAGTAATTTTGTCCAGCAGCGGCATTCATTCAAGTCAACCCTTGATATTTAGTACAGTCAATAATAAAAGGGTCGCAAAAATTTACAGAATGATACAATTATGATTGTATAAGTTGAAACCACAATAAAATCTAGATTTATATTGAAACGGGATGAGTTGTTGTTAAGTTTGCTGTTCTTGTGTTCTGTTGGACTCTATTTGACACAGAAGAGTTCTATAAAATATTTAACATTACAAATGCATCAAAAGGTTTATTACATATTTTAAATTTTACGTTTTAGGGTATAATTCTCATAAGACGCTTGTATAAGAGAAAAAGGACTTAAAATTGTAAAATTTAAGATCTTATATAGTATGTATATGCTTATGTATCTAGGCGATGTTCTGTAACCCTTTTTAAGTTCAAATACATACAACTGATTTTATTAAAAATATCAAATATCGAGAGTAAAATAGTCCTTTTAAACAGTGGTGGCCACTCTCTCAATTTCCTATGCTGGCAGGCATAGGCTGTTTTTTTTTACCACCAACAAACGTACACTCTACGTGAGAAAAAAACTAAATTTTATTTTCTGTAAAGGAATTTAATGAAATAGTAAATATTTTGTCTGAGAACGGACCTACAAACAAATTTTTACATATAGCCAAAAATATCTCAACAATTTTATTGAAAAAAAATGTGTTTTTTCAGTGAAGAAATTGTTTAAATCTATAAAGCAATTTGCCTAAAAATATTTACAAATTGTAAACACAACAATTTATTAAGTCAAACAAAAAGATATACTGGATTTTCTGAAAAATATCAAACAATATCTTTGTCTGAATTTACAAAACAATTAGTAAAAAAATTAGATATTAAATTTACTTAATCAAATAAAAATATTTACTGGACTTTTTTGTAGTATATCCAAACGGGGTAAGAAAAATGGGAGGACTGCACTTTCTTCAAATTTTTGTATACATATCAATCGTTGGCAATTTCGTATTGAATAATTGTCATAAAAGTTGCATGGAAATTTAAACGTATAAACAGACCATGAAATACGTAGCAATTTTAAAAGAGAAAGGGAAAAATGCTCATGAAAAAAAAATCATCGATTACATTTAGTGTAATAAAAAAATATCTGCAGAACGTTGTAAAAAGTAGGACAATCCCGGAAACTTGCTAAAAAAGAAGTAGGAGTACCCCGGACGCCCTAAAAAAGAGGATAGTGTCCTGGGAAAAGAGGACGGATGGCAACCCTAACTATACTGGAAGTGCCCCATACAAAAAAGAGGAGCCCTAGTGCCTCCAATATGAAAAGTGCCCGTTATAAAATTTTTTTCGTTAATTGCTCATCAGGACCTACCTGACTACCAAATTGCAGCTTTCTAGCTATAGTGGAAGTGCCCCATACAAAGAAGGGGCACCTTACTCCCGCCAGGTAAAATGTGCCCGTGTTAAGTTTTTTAACCATAGTGGAAGTGCCAAGTAATATTGATGAGATCGTGAGTCAGTCAGTCAGTGAATATGTACTAAAATATGCACCTTTTGCACATTCATATCTCGTTAAGCTTTTATGGTAGCACTTTCAAATTTCATCTATGAGGTAATCTCTGTTGGGAGACCTTATGTTTCATTATTTTATGATTAACTAGAGCAAAGTTATGAGTGGGGTAAAACTGCTCGAATGGTTTCGTGTAAATATACACACAGAAAAAAAAGGAATGTAAAATCCAAATGCCGCAATTTTTATTGGAAATCATATTGTATTTACAAGAAATAATTTGTCATTTGAATGTGTTAGTGTTTCTTTGCTTTGTTCATTGCTACAATTCACTGTTCTGCTTAGTTGTGTGACTTATTGTTGTTTCTTCTTATATGGGTCGTCTATGTAGACGACAAAAAACGAATTACCAGCGAAAATATACTGCTGCTGGTTTAAAATTACCATTGTTTCATATTAATTTTAAACGGAAAATTATTAATCTAATCTTAAATCACCGCTAAAACAATTTTGTTATAAACGTTAAGTTTCATTTTCAATCGACATGACTATAACTTTAATTTGAAATAAGTTTTATGTTAAATAATCATTTAAATCATGTTGAATTAAAATGAAATGCATTTTACATACGATGGTATTTATTTAGTTTATAAGTAACGAAAAGTTTGAAGCTGTTGTGGCTGCAGTGGTTAGCGCGTGGACTATCATGCAGGTGGCACGAGTTCAAATCTTGGCTGGGGCAGTCAGCTATAACGCAAAGTTTTCTGATGACTATCACGTAAGTAAAATAATTAATAAAATAGCTACATTAAAGTCATGTTGTTTCAGCTTGATATAACTTTACTTCAACATGATTCTTCGTGTTGTTTCAATATGGAATTCACGTTGTTTCAACTTGAAATAGCTTTGAATCAGTGTTGTTCCAATATCAAATTCACGTTGTTTCAACTCGAAATTACTTTGATTCAATATGATTTTTCGTATTATTTCAGTATCAACTTCATTTTGATTTAACCGTACTGGAATATTAAATTAACATGAAATATAGTTAATTCAAAAGGAAAAATTCTCTTTCAAGATTATTGTAAATCATGTTGATTTAACATGAAACACCTATGAAGCAAAATCACTACCGAAAAATGTTAAATTAACCTGGTTTTCGACGATTTTACATGGAAAATTTTCTGTGTGTAAACACTGTGTGGCCCGAACTTGGCCTGTCTCACTGCCGTGCACCTGGATTTGAATTTAGCGCATTAAACTTTGTATATTCCATGCATCGATGTAGTTGCGTAAAAAGGGCCAATCTGTTGTGTAAAATGGTTTGAGATTGGCCCTTTTTACGCAACTACGTCGATATTTTCACTTAAAGGTGATTCTTTTGCAGACCAGTATAACTTTAAAATGGTTGGACAGATTTTTTTTTCAAATATAGGCTAGAAGATTTTAGATCAAATCACCTTTCAAACAAAAGAAACTAAATTAAAATCGATTTAATTTAGCCCCGGTGTCACAGACACACAGATTCAAGAGGATATCGCTAGAAACTATGCGATAACTTCTAAACGGCTTGACACTCCCAATAAAGTCACCATTCAAACAGACTGTAAGGAAAACTACGAAAATTTTATTAAAAGTCCCTAAATTATAAGAAAGTCAACAGCTTTGAAAAAACCACATATATCTCGAAAATATAAAAAACTCGCGAATAAATTAAAGTATCTAGATCTTGTAGGAGTTGAAGATCGAATTCTTGTATTGTTTTTTTTAAGAGAAAATTTTGCAACATTTAGGAGATATAGCTGCTTTTGTTTTACTGAAAAAGGTAAGAGAATTATAAAGGCCTTCAAATTCTACGCTAAAATTTCAAAGCAACAGAGCCCCTTGCCTAAAATTAAAGTAAATTGCACTTAAATGCAGAACATGCACCATAAACAAACATGTCATTTCACAAATTTACTTTAATTGCAAAAAAAAAAACACATAAAGGTTCAATTAATCAGTTTCTTATAATTATAATAAATCAAATTATATGTTCAAATCAAGTAACGCCCATTCACTGTTACAAACAAAAGTACACAGGACAACAATGAAACAAACATTAGAACATTAATAATATCAAAGAGTTATTTAACCCTCTCTTAAACAAACAATACAAACCGATCCAAAAACTCTTTTCTTTCCCTAAACAGAAAAAACAAATATGACAATAAACCCCTTTTTTATGAAAAGGTTTGAGAAGACGAACATTTAAAATGTTACAATTAATAAAACTAAAAAATATGAAACTTATAAACGCGAATAAATGAAAAAACAGATGTATTCCTTGATACAGCAAGTCATACAGGGAAAAAAAGGACAGCTTAACTAATGAGGTGACAACAAATTTAACGCAACTGGTAACAAAAAATAAGCAAGTAAACAAATTGAAATCATAACAAGTGTAAAAAAAGAAATACTAATCAAAATGCCAAGTATGAGTTACAGAAGGAGGGTTACAGCCGGAATACCAAGTTGAAAAAAAAATGACAAAGTATCTATAAATTCACTTAACATTTTATTTAATATGCGAACACTGTTTAACATTTTATGACAACAACAATTTGACAAAGAAAATCATATGTCATCATTATTAACACCAAAATGATTTCGAAAGAACAAAAAAGAAAATTTCATCCATATGTCAGTTTATTGTTAAAGCGGATAATTTTAAAATAATATCATAATCATAACATTGATATGAAAAGTGAGCAAGCAGTCAAATGCGTATATAACATACAGCCGCAGGATATAGACAGGATTTTGGCTATGCAACAGGGTTGTTTTGTCCTTTAAAATCCAAAAGTCACCCCTATAGAATTGTTTTTTTTTACACGTAGCTGGATGACAAGTTTTTCGAATTTTAACTTGAAAATTTTACACTTTTTATAAGCCGCATTATTTGCCAAAGATGTTAACACTTTAACGTAAATCAAATTATAAAATAAAAATTCTTTAAATATTTATGCGATAAACAGTCAAGGAAATATAAAAAGGGGCAATACAAATTTTAAATAAAATTAGTATTATGTCAGCAAAAATGATGTATTAGTAATAAATGATATTTCAGTGAGCGGCCGGCCGATTATCCTACTAAACGAAAAAGAAAACCTAACAAAATTAGTTTTAAAGAAATCAAAAACGCAACGATGAACCAGAACAATTTTAACGATGACGACAAATGCATACTTCTCAATGGGATAAAACCGACAGTATTAAAGGAATGAGAGCAAGCGCTTGGTCACATTAAAGTCACAACCGGTAATGTCTATTTTTCTACCATAGAATAGTTTCCCAATCTACAAAATGTATGAACATTCTTTACGAAAAACTTTCATCACAGCCCGTCCTCAATGTCAACATAAGATACGCTCTAAAATAATACAGTAGTCAGACCATTTATACTCTCCCACACCCTGTCATCAGAATTGTGACATCAAAGTTATGACTAATTTCATTAGTAAATTAAAAGCTGACATCATCCGGTGAAAAATGTCATCAGAAAATATTTTCATATTTTAAGTGTCATCTTTGATATGGCCACAGTGACATCAATTTGGTTAAAAGAGAAATTTGTAAACATGAAAAAAATTAATAAATATTATTCTAATGTTTGAAATTTGTATTTAAAATCAAATTTTATAAAGTAATGTATATATGATTTTTGTTTTTCGACAATGATAAAACCAATAGCAAAATCTACAAACATACAGAATACAGCGCAAACACAGACAAGTCACATAAGCGATGACGCTTAGTTAGCCATAATCTTTATGTCGCATCCACATAAAAAAAGAACGCTCGGTGTGATGGGACACCATGTTGGAACGAAGTTCCTGCCACCTTCGGCCTTACCGCTAACGACTTGGGCCTGCCGTCTTCGGCCTTCCATTCCATCGGCAGGCCACCTTCGGTCGGTCTTGTTCGGTGGCGATGTCAGACGCCCCTCATCCTTATCGCCATGACCCCCATCAAAAATACAAATTATTTAAAACCAAAAACTTCACCTACCTTGATGACACCAAGTAAATGAAGATATTACTTTCAGCTCCCAGATGAAAAAAAGAAAATTAATCAATAAAAACACCATTATCGCTTGGAAGATACTTAGGCGATATCTCTCGAGAATTTAGCGGAGCATCTGGTGTTTAGCCGATACACCTTCACTTAGCAAGGAAACCAGCCAATAGCTAAGACGCAAACCTAGTCTAAGGATTCACAAAAACTAGGACAATAATCTCCCTAAAATCCTAGAAGTTCCCCGGATTCCCAAAACCTAGGACAAAAATCTCCCCAAAATCTTAGAACTTTCCAGGAAACCACAACAACACTAAAAAACCCGAAAATACCAAAGCGGCAACATAAAGTTTTTAAGGAAGTTAAGCTTCACGTCGCACACTGGGAAAAAGGCCAATCTAGCGATGAAAACATATCTTCCAAACAAATAGTCTGATCCACAAAAAATGTATTGATGAATTATAGGGAATTTTACAGATAAAACTCTTTAGTCGTCGGAAAGCTTATATCTTCCAAACTAATAGTCTGATCCACAAAAATCGTATGCATGAATTAGAGGAAAGGCTGTAGGCTATAAGGTCTTTGGAAAATTAGTCAGCTATTTTTCTAAATGCATTCAAATTTCAAAATGGATTAAAAATATATCTTGTATTTCAAAACATTGACAACGACTACTTCATTGGTATTTCATTGGTATATAATTTTAATAAATAGAATATATATAAGGAAAAGCCGTTTAAAATAGCTGATAATAACACTTTATATAAAAAAGTTACTTTGTCTGAAAACGTCCAACATTACCGATTCAATACGCCAAACAAAATTTTATATAAAAATGAATAAACATATACCACCCGATTTTTTCTCACTTTAAAAGGCCTGGTTCAGAAATCAGGCATTTCTAAACGGATAGTTCTATGGAAATAAATTCATATAGAGATAGCAGAGGAGTATTTCTAATTATGTTTTAGATATCAGCTTTCTTACTTAATGGTAAGCAGTAAACAATATTACATGGCCGAAGTACCTTACTTTGAGACTTCATAGCTCCACTCCTGAGCAAGTAACAGAGCTGCTATTGAAAACATAATTATAAATACTCCTCTGCTATGTCCGTGTGAAAGACCTATCCGTTTAGAAATGCCTGCCTTAACTTCCAAATATTTTGATTCTGCCCCACTGTGCATTGATGACAGAATTGTCATATTTTATTGCTGAAAAATTGTTATCGTTCTTTTGATGTCATGTGTTCAGAATTGCATCATGCATTGATGACAGAATTGATGTAAAGGTTGACATCGCAATGATGGCAAGTGTCATCAAATACACATGTCATTACATTGAATTTAAATTACATTAGCATTATGACGAATTTTAGCTTCCTTTTGCAAATTTGCTTGCAAAAAATAAACAAAATAATTAAATACTGCAAATGTATGGCATTTTAAAATATAATCTTAAAATTCAAGAAATCGTTTAAAGTGCTACCATTAAATTTTCCAACACTGTTCGTACAAAAACATATAATTTAAAAGTTAACCCTAAGTGGGGTCGACTATATCATTAACATCCCCCTTTTTAGAACTTTCAAATAAAAATTATACATATTTCACAAAATACGGGAAATCTATTATTAAAATAATGAATGAAATTTTAAAATGCCATTTTTCCATATTACCATCCCACTATCATCTATATCTACATTATAATCATAATCTCTACTCCATACCGTTTGAGGTATGAATATAGAAAGATGGCAAAAAAAAAGGATGTTGATTTTTTTCTCATTCGTTTTTGTTTTACGAGTATGAAGAAAGTCCAATACAAAGAGAAGGGTCTTTAAAGTACCATTTGTGTGCGTACTTGAGCATAAATGTAGTCATTTGGACTCACTCTTCGACTTTAGAAAAGCAATTGGAAAATTATACACTTCTGTCTGTTTGTTATTGTTGTTGTTGTTGTTGTTGTTGTTGTTGGTGTGAGGGTTATAATAATAACAGCAACAACAAAAATTTAAATGTCAACTTCCAAAAATATTTTTTTATTGTTTAAAATAAATTTTGCATATTAATGCACTTGTTCTTTTCATGAAAAAAATGTCCTTTTTCTAAACATAAAAAAGGGGGTTGACATAGCTTTTTGTATGAGTGCCTTTCTTTTGAATTAAAAAAAGAAGACCGAAAAGCAAAGTGAATTGTTGACTCAGGAATATTCTCTTTATTATGTTGTAATTTAAATTTTTGATTGTTTTTTGTTGTTTTTTTTTCATGCTTTATAATATTTTATATAAACAGCTGCGTTGTTTTACAATTTTATTACTTTTTATGGTCTTTGAAAAGTCATATTCAAATTCAAGAAACTGGAATGGCATAAATTTCCATAATAAAAAACGCCCACTTTTTACATTTATTGGCTGGACAATTCTTTGATAAATAAAGTTTACGAAATTGACTCAGAAGGTGTGTCTATTCGTGATTTTTTTAAAAGAAATTTGAACATGTGTGTAATCCAGGACTATTACTTAATTTGGGAGAAAAATTAATTAATGAGTTCAATATCGCTTACTAGCGACATAAAAGCATTACAATTAGATTAAGTAAAGTTAACATTACCATTGGAAGTTGTTGATACAAAACAAAAAATAAAAAAATAGCAAGGTTCTAACGACAGATCATGGTTGGAAGACACCAATGGCTGGGACTCAATTATGGGCAATTCTCATTCTAAACGTATATTTTGTGTATATATGTGTGTGTGTGTGTGTTTTTTTTACCAATATAACTAATGGGAATATGAAAAGTTAGGATTAATATCATAGTTTTCGCCTCATTTAAAGGATCCTGAAATAAAATTATATATTTCAGATTTTTTTAAATTTTTGTGTATTGAACATTTGCTTTCGCGGTTGTTCTGGGAATGATTTTTGCGAAAAAGAAATACACCACAAAATATTAGTACTGGGTTTTAAAGTACTATACATCTTCTCTCTAAAGACAAAAAATTATAATAATCGCAGGACGAAATTTAAAGCTATGATCACTTTTTCAATTTTAGCTTGGGTTCAAGTGGAAAAATAAAAACTATTTTATCTTTTATGAGCAAAAAGTAATCTAACTCTTCTTTTAAATAAGGCTAATTTTAATAAAGTCGACCAACAATGTTAATTTATGTCAATTTCAAATAATTATTCGTAGCAAAATACGACCTACTTAATACATTCTTCGAAAATATAACAACCCACAGTGCGGTAGAAGCAACATTTTTTAAAGCAAATCTGAAATTTCTAAACGGATAATGTTCTCTATAACCTCTCTGCTGCTGTTACTTTTTAGCCGTCCTAAAATTTATAGATCAATTCCATTTATGAATATTGTTAACGGAACGCTCAATACATTTCTATACGAATTCAATATTTTCTTCAGAACACACACGATATATTTTGAATTTTATTTAATTCAGATGTATAATCTTCGATGAGTTTTAACATAAACTCTTTAGCTATTCAGTAACAAATTTCAATTAAAATAAAAAAAGTATAGATAACACTTAATAATTTTTTTGATACAAACCATAATTGATTGATGAAGCGTTTTGCTATTTAACTAAGATCACAAAACGTTTAAATATTTAGAAGTACAAACCTACGCTGTTATTTTAGTGTATGTTGTTAATGCAATATCAATAAATAAACTGAGTAATGAAGCGTACTAAAAAAGAGTAACACTCAATACACAAGACTGCGGACAACAACATTTAAAAAAATTATAATTTCTAATATTTTTAAAAAATTTTATGTGTGAAGTAAGAGAAGCAAATATTATAAATTTAATCTCGTTTTTGGAAAAATTCATACTTTCTTGTGGAAAACCAACAGCATGCATCACGGCCACGGCATTTTGTAGAAGAAAGTATAAACAGTATTTTCGTTCTTCGATTTTATTAGCCTTATATTTTTGTATGACATTTCAGTTACGTCGCTGAAGCGCAGTTTTTCATCTTTTTTAAGAAAGGGTCAATATGGGCCATACAGCAGAGTTAGAGTGTTAAAATGATCCACCAAAATATTCTTCGTGGTGTTTTACATAAAAGTGCTAAGCACATCTTACACCTCAAACGTAAGGATTACAAGATTTCTCTTGCCGATTCACTGTAGCAGTGTGCAAATAGAGGAAACTGTGGCTACACCTAAAATAGATCCCAGACGTAAGCTTTCAAGACGGCGCTTTGAAATGTATTTTTTCCACATATGTGGATATATACTTGTGAACTCCGCAAAATTCCATGGAACTATTTTCTCTTTTGTGAACAGTGAATAGCAATGAAATAGTTCCGGCGCGTTCTTGCGCCTTTTGAGAATACGGGTTTTATATATGTGTATGCCCGCACCATGTGCTATGCTATGTGAAAGCGCTTACCAGAGTAACTAAATGCACACTTCGTCGAAAAAATATCATTCCCAACTCGCAGAACTTGTTTATGCATGATCCGGAATTATCACATCCATTGTTGCCAATAGGCCGACTGTCCGATAAATCTCAAGAGACGCGAAGCAAAGAATTTAAGCTTTTCCGGGGCATTTTTTCTCGAAAATTAAAAAATGAGCCACATACTCAACCGAAATAGTAGCTACCTAACGAGCCAGCACTCTATCTACTCCATCAGCTGGCAACACCTCAATCTTTAACTCCACCGTTACTAGCGGTCAAGTTTTTCTTCTGCCGACACTTCCTCCTACCGGAGGCCACAGCACTGTAACTAGCATCAGTGTCATTGAACACTTCCTAAGCCATGTCATTATCATCCGTACATACATTTGGTGACGCATCAGCAGTATTAAACAATCAATCAGGCTCATTAACAGGACCAGAAATAGCAATAAAGGCTGAAGCGGCAAAACCTCCAATAGCACCACCAGCGAAAATTGCACCAACAGAATGCTCGGCAGCAGCAGCAGCAGTTGGTCTTAGATGCCAGTGGCCTCTTAGTAAAAATATAATAATTTTAAATTCCAGATGATAAGAGGAAAACTATTTCAAAAGGCGTCAGCACCTAAATCAACTATCTGTTGGAAGATAGTAAGACAATACTCATCGCCAATAGTTCCAAAAACCTTCAGCTATCACTGCCACGAAACATTTATCCATGTCACAAACCATTTAGCAAAGACACAACCATAATTGGATATTAAAAAAAAACTGGGCCGAAAATCCCAAAAATCCCAGGAGTTCCCCGGCACTGCCCCGGAAGATTACGGCAACACTGAACATCTAAAAAATCCGCAGTAGAAACACCATTTTGTTATGTTATGTTGTGTCAGTTAAAAGTAAATTACGTATAATTTACAAGAAATGGTATAATTAGCAGAGGCGCCTTCAGCTATCACCGTCACGAACCACTTGGCCAAGCTACAAAACATTTATCAAAGATGCAAACCATGCTGGAGATTCCCAAAAACTAGGCAAAAAATCCACAAAATCCTAGGAGTTGCCCGGCACTTCCCCGGAAAATTATGGCAACACTGAACATCTAAAACATCTGCAGTAGCAACACCGTTTTGTTATGTTATGTCGTGTCAGGTAAAAAAAATTACGTATCATTTACAAGAAATGGTATAATTAGCAGAGGCACCTTCAGCTATCACCTTCAGCTATCACCGCCACGTACCACTTGGCCAAGCTACAAACCATTTATCGAAGATACAAACCATACTGGAGATTCCCAAAAACTAAACAAAAAATCCCCAAAATCCTAGGAGTTCCCAGGCACTTCCCCGGAAAATTATAGCAAAACTGAAAATCTATAAAATCTGCAGCGGCAACATTATTATGCCATGTAGTTGTGACCAGTACTGACCAGCACATATTCGCGGCCATTATTTTTTCATTTTCAAAAATTTTTGCTTACCCTTAAAGCATTGATTTTTGTTATTCAAAACATTGATGAGCATGGCATGCCATAAGGACCTTACGTTCCAAATTTGTTTCAGGGAAAAATGTGCTCTAATGTGTAAAGTAAAAGAAAATGTAGTTCAAAATTTTGCCTGGTCACACGTGATTCGACGTTACTTTTGCTTGATTATAGAAAAATCTTTTGTTAATTTCCCACGTCTGAATACATAACATTAAATTAAAAAATTTTAAAACCCCCGAAGAAAATAGAAGATAATTTCAAAATAGCTGGACCAATTTTCTTCAAACATAGGTTAGAAGATTTTGGATCAAGTCACCTTTCAAACAAAATTTACTAAATTTTCTTCAAACATAGCTAAGAACGCTCTCGATCAAGTCACCTTTCAACAGAATAAACTAAATCAAAATTGGTTCAGCCGTTTGGGCTGTACAATGATTGTACAGACACACATATAAACAGTTACAAGAACACACACTAAAAACTTATAGCACCCCTTTTTTTGGCCGGGTGTTAAAAACATAGTTTTTGTATTATATTAAATACTTTAAAGTTTAAACATAAAAACGAAGTAAATGAACATATATTTAAATTCGCAGTTTATTAACAAAAAAAAAATTGTGGAAAATTTTGTTTGATAAAGAAATTAGTATCAAACCGTGGTATTTATATTAAAAATTAAACTCTCATCCCTTGGGTTTGTGTTAGATTTTTTTCTCTACATATAAAGAATTTATGTAAACAATATTAAATCAATTTGTAATTTTTTATTTACAGATTTACAAGAATGGCAGGAGTCATTCGATTATGCTCTGCACTGCGCTGGACCCCTATAAAAATTTTTACATCACTTGATAATTCCACGACTGTATCCCGTTGCGATGAGGGTTTATTTGGCTCGTCTTATTCCTGTTCTATCATCCCACCTGCTGTTGCGAAATTAATCGTTATTGGTTATTTGTCTAGAAATCATGGTGTCTGTGAGTGTATCGTACCTACAGCAGAAGGTAAGCAACAAAAGTTTTATTCAATTGTTTGCAAATTAAGAAGAAAGATTGTTAAAAATTATTACTTGAAATAACCAATTAATTTGTAAGAGCAAGTTACAATCTAGGGTTTTTAATGAAAAAGTATTTTGTTAAATAATAAAACAATTTTGAAATAATCGTCTACTTCGTAAATATAATCTATTTTACAAAGATTATCTATTTTACCAATTGCTTGCGTATTTATCGGAAAAATGATACAAGAATTATAATTTATCTATTTTCAATATTTAAATTGAAGATACATATTATCACACATGTTCTTTCTCTTGTCGTATCGCTAACTAATAACTGGCATAGCAAAAAAAAAACAGAAAAAAATATGTGAGCATCACCAGTAGGGAATAATACAACGAAAAAGGAATTATATGTCAGTTTTTCTCCACTTGCTCTGTAGCTCATACAAATGTCGTTACTTACGAGCTATTTTAATACTGTTGCTTATTTGGTCTTAAGATTTTCCATAGCAAATAAATAAATAAAAAATGAACAGAATTGTTTTGTGAAAATCTTAATGCAAACATTGTCCTGCGTTTGTAAAAATATTGTTTGTTTTTATTTAGGGAAAATTAAAAACTTATTTGTCGTGTTTGACAGGGGATGGACATTTTTTTTGCTGAAGATTATAAATAAATAAATGTTGGAATGATTTTCTACCACAACAAAAATTTTCTTCAGCGATATATCTGTACTAGCTTTGTGTTACTTAGCCCAAATCTATTGAGAATAATTTTTTAGCATTTTCATTCAAATACATTATAACTTTATTTCATGTCCAGCTTGGCCGAACATTTTAGCCGCACAAAAACAAATGATAAAATAAGGTCAAGTTCCTATCCAAAATTTTCGGCCGCAAAAAGTACTGAGATCAAAATAAGTACCAAGTTCTTGATATGTGCAATACCATATATTTTCTAGGCAACCTGATAGCTTGGCAACATTTCCCAGTACTATTTCCCATATTACAAATGTAAAAAAATATTGCCAAGCTAAGAGGTGGCCTAGAAATGAGATGGTTTTGTACCTATCAAGAGCTTTGCACTTATTTTGATATCAATACTTTTTACAGCTGAAATTTTTGTATAGGAACTTGACCTTATTTTGACATTTATGTTTTTGTGCAGATAAGGGTCACCGTAATCCCCCCAGATCAAAATTACCCGTTTTTAGATTTGCCTGATAATTTTCCCGCCATTACCTATCAGTGTACCAAAAGTCAGCTTTGTAGCCATAGTGGAAGTGCCCCATACAAATAAAGGGTACCCTAGTGCCCCCATACAAAAAGTGCCCGTTGTAAGACTTTTCTTGTTAATTGCTCATAAAGACATACTTGTATACAAAATTTCAGCTCTCTAGCTATAGTGGAAGTACCCTATAATATTGATGAGTGAGTGAGTCAGTGAATAGGTAGTAAAATATGCACTTTTTACACCTTCATATCTTGGGAAGCTTTTACGGTAAAACCTTCAAACTTCACTTATGAGGCAACCTCTGTAGGGAGACCTAATGTTTAAGGTTTCATTATTTAATGATTACTTTTGAGTATTGTGTATCCTAAAAAACAGATAATACTCGATAGTCGTTACCCACTACTCAATACTTTGCCAGAACTAATATACAAGTTCAAAAATTTATTTGTTGCGACTCGACATTTTTGCATAATATAAATTATGGCAAAGAAGATGTACTAAGAAAATAATTTATATAAGTTATTATAAACAGTTCGTGCTATACGTTAATTAGTAGCAAGGTAAATTATTGTGATCTATTTTGTGATTAAATTACACTATACAACGATTTCGAACTTTTTTCAAAATTACGGAGTTCTGACAAACAATTCTGGTAGAGGAGAAAAAAATATACGTGTATCGGCGTTCGTGCAGCATATCGGTATTTCAAACTATGTGCTCTTCAGCAACTTTGTAAAAAATGTTGAGGCAAATATTTTTGAGAAACACATTAACCCTTTAATTCCTACACATAACGCTATTTTTTAGCTCTATTGTAATAAATCGTGAAAACGCCCCTAAAAGGGAGGATGGGGGGGTTGAAGTATTCTACAAAAATATTGGCCATAAAATTTTACTATAGGTCTTTAAATATAAACGATCTCCAGACTCAACTTGTACGCCAGAAATTATTGAAAACTTAAACTGTGTTTATGAATTAATTTTATACTTATTCTTGTAAGACATACGTTTAAGGTATAAGATGTGATAAGCAGTTTTATGTAAAACACCATGAAAAACATTTTTGTTGAACATTTTAACCCTTTACCTCTTCGTTATATGGGTATTTTTGTCCCTTTATTCAATCAGGGTAAAAACCTACCTTAACCGGTGACATATCGGGCTGAAATGCTGTACAAAAATATTTTTCGTGTTGTTTTACATAAAAAAAGTGCTGAGCGCATCTTATACCTAAAAACATAAGGCTTACAAGATTTCCTATGAAATTAACCCTTAAACACACTTTAAGTTTTCAAGTACAAGTTGAGTTATGAGCTCGGTTTTCTTTAAAGACCTATAATAAAATTTTCTGGTCAATATTTTGTAGCAGATCTAGGGTTTGGGATTTCCCGGACTTTTGCACTTCCCGCGAAGCGGGAATGAAAAAATCACGTTCCCGGGAAAATTTTATTTTCTAAAATTAAATGAAAATTGGCGAAATTTCGCATGTTTCATTAATGTAAGCATTCTTTTTAAGTAAAAGTTAATATTCTAAAATAAATTTTTAAGAATTTTTAAGTGAATTCAAGCAAATAGATTTTATAATTATTACACAGTAAGAGATTCTACAAATACTAATCGACGACTATATCGCAATTAGTTAAACATTTTATTTTAAGGCTTCCAACCCATTTTATAAAGAACTTGCCGTAATGTTTCTTACTTTTCTTGAAAATTTTCCAGGACGATTCTTATCGTTAAATACAAGCAATTTACAGTATTATATTCAGCTGAGCTGAATTTTACATATCCTGAGCTACTTGATTATTCATTTTATTTATTTTAAAGCATCTCCTTCAGGGTTTCAATAATTGCGTCGACTTATAATAAATTTAAGTAGTTTCAACTCAAAGTTTTTACAGCTTCTATGAGTTTAAAATTTCCACTACACTTTCCAAAATTCGTTCACTAATTCTGCGGAAAATCACTCAAAGCTCGTTTAATATTGAATTATTTACTTTAGAAAACGATTAGCGAGCACTGTAGTCATTGGTAATTATACCAAGTATTCCACTTTGTTCTGTTATAGTAATTAAACGACATCTATTACTAAATTCATCTTGTATGTACTTATCGAATCAAGCAAACATTTTCCTCGGCTTAAGAGAAATGGTATGACTTCAATTTCATGAAATTTTTATGAAACGTTTTTTTCTCCCGTTTTTCCGGGAAATTTTTTAAATGTTCCCGGGAAAACGGGAAATTAAAAGTAGACTCTTCCCGGGAATTCTCGATTCCCAAACCCTAAGCAGATCTCATCCTCGCCCTCCCTCTTTTTAGGTGTGTTTTTCACAATTTCTTAGAATAATGCCAAAAATTGCCGTTATGTAGGGGAGTAAGCGGGCTAATATGTTCCATAAAAATATTTGCCTTAATATTTCCTACAAAGTTGCTGAACATATCATACACCTCAAATTTAAAGAATTCATAGTTTCATATAACGATATGCTGCGCGAACAGGCCAAATGGGGGAAACTTTAACCCCCCCATGTAATTTTTCAAAACGCCGACACACGTATATTTATTTTTGTCTTCTCTACCAGAATCGGTTGTCAGATCGCCGTATTTTTTCATGTTATAGAACTGATTTTTATAAAATAACTACCATTTTAAAGCATTATCTTCGAGGTGTCCCCAATACATATTTTATCAAAAGCGGCTTAGCATTTTGAAAAATAAATGAGTTTGAAATTTCTACTTATACATGTGTATTAACCTTTAAGAAATTTATTATTTGACATATTGTCATAATTTTATTTTAAATGAAATTTATTTGCTGGAGTTTAAGCAATTGTCTATATGCAGCATTTCGTTGGTGCTTTACCAACTCATCAGTAGACTTTAAACACAATTTTGAACAGTTACAAACCCTTTGTCTTATGTACAAACTTTTAAAAACAATTTGAGAATTCACACATATATATTTTTTTTCGGTTATATGTATTTATTTATTGTATCTTCAATAAAATTGAACTAACAATAAGTAATCAAATCTTAACTCTAAAATTTTAATTTTTAAGTCCAGCCAGTGCCAGACAAAAATATTTGTTTCAGCGGTTGGTTGTTTGGTTGTTTACGTCTCTTGTGTTTGGCTGAGAGCATGAGTGTCCCTCCTTCTCAGCCGAGTGTGGCCTCTAAAGTTAATGATGTTTCGGGATAGGGGATTTGGGTGCAACTCAAGTCTTTTTATGTAGCTTGTCACGTGTTTAGAAAACACTGTCTTAACCGGCGGCACATCTAGGTCTTTATGAATTCGCTTATTTCTGACATACCATGGGGCTGCTGTAATCGTACGGAGTATTTTATATATAAATGATTTTCAAAAAATAAGCATAGTAGGCTTTGAAACTTCTACAAAACCCAGCAAATAATTTTTTATTCGATATGAATCTATTTTATTTTTCTACACCTTCATACAATTAGAAATCCATTGGATAACAATAAAAGTATTTATAAGGCAAAATGAAAAATAAAATCTAAATTAAACCTTTAAGAAAGTTATTATTTGACATATTGTCATAATTTTATTTTAAACGAAATTTGTTTTTTAAAAGTTTGTACATAGGATAAAGGGTTTGTAACTGTTCAAAATTGTGTTTAAAGTCTACTGATGAGTTGGTACAGCACCAACGAAATGGTGCATATAGACAATTGCTTAAACTCCAGCAAATAAATATCATTCATGTATACTAACGTTATTCACACATATCGTAAGTTACTGTGGTCTATATCATGGGCTAAGGGCTATAATATACACTACAATAACTTACGAACGACGATATATAACTTTGAAGCAGTCTAAATGAGTTATTTTTGATCTACTCCAATTTTCTAAAATCGCCAAAGTTTACACAAATATCCCGCATAGTTATTTACCATAACTTGCAAAACTCTCATTCTATTATTTTAGATCTTAATTACCGTATTCATTATATCCTTTATGAGACACCCTTTTCATGTGCCAGTCGTAAAGAATGAAAATTTTTTCTGCATTTTTTTCTTTATATATGTTTTTACATTTATAAAAAATGACCACTTATTTTTCATATGTAAAAAATGTCTCGGAAATTTCCATTTATTTATTTTTCGCTTTTTTAGTATATTTTCTTGTGTCTTAACACAATCAATCGTATAAAGTATATGGACAATACAAAGAGCATAAAATAAACCTTACCACCACCATACTCCAATATTGACCAATAAGTTAAAAAAATACACTCATATAAGAAGAATCCCAGCAAGAAATATAGAATTTAACTGCCTGGCTCACGAAAAAAAATTCATCTATCATACAATTACATTTAAAAGAAGAAAAAAAGAAGATTTAGAATTTGTTGTTGTTTTAAATGTAATTGTATGAAAGAAAGAATTCTTTTGACATCATGATAAGTGTAAGTATTGTAGAATGGAAACAGGAAGTGATTACAAAACAGCTAACAAGAGGCATGAGTTGTATATGAGTAATTCCATTTAGCCGGGTGTGACCACTTTACACATATTTTTTGTTATTAATAAAGAATATAAAATTTTTTACTTAAAAAAAGGTTGTGACTCGCAAGGCCATTACGCTTAAACTCGTTGAATAACGGGTAGACACTGAAAGAATATGATTCATACTCAGAATGGTCGTCACAAAGTTGCGACGGCTGTGACCTTCCAAATCTTAGTTTTAAAGAATTATGACTTTCAGAATAAATTCCGTAAAATTTTTACTATAACGTACACAATAATTTTGGTATAGCTGTCTGTTCAAGATGTTTTTAGCTGTATTACGTATTTGACAAAAATCAGTTTTCTTAAAAAACTATTTTTTAAATGTGACGGGTGTGACCGACGGGTGTGACCCAATAAGAAAATTTAAAAAATTCGAAGAAATAAAACCTTTTATTGATTTCATTAATATAAATAATATAAAAATAGAAAATAATAACACATTAAATTATTTGCTATCCGTTCTATTATAGACAGCAGAATACTCTAGCTGAGTATTTTTTTAAATTCAATAAAAAGCGGAAAAAGTATATTCTTTCAGATATAACGGTTTTTATTAATAATGAGAAAGGGATTAAAAGAAAATCTAAAATAAATATTAAACATACAAAGAGGGAGAGCAAAATGTTTCTTGCATGATCATTTAAAAATGCCTAAAATTGCTTAAAAAATATTAAATAATGTATTTTTTATTTTTTTTATAATTGTAATGCTCAAAAAACGTCAATTGAGAGTTTTTTTTTATTAAAAATAAGAAAATTATTTTTTCCTTGCATAGGGCCGTTTTACGTTGAATCACTCATATGCTAAACTTTCCCTTTGAAAAAATATTAAATTCCAAATATTTTAATAGATATACAATTTATACTATGTATATATTGAAACAACAATTTTTAAATTCGAAATTAGTCGATTTGGAATGAAAAAAATTTGTATTTTGAAGAAGGGCTATTTCCCATTTTGGACGCATTTCTTTATTGAAAAAACAACGGCTTGAAAAAATATAAATATAAAAGTGTTTATCTTGCATTTTTTTGTGTGTGAAAAGAAGAGGCAGGCAATTTAATTTAAAATTATATTTTATATCTGCTATACAACTAAGTCCTAGTGGACGACAACGACATCAACATGCCTTTAGCACGGTCAATTTCTGTTTGAGGTCAACCCTTTTGAGCAATTTTTTTTTTACTAAGACAAAAATAAAAAATTGTTATTGTAAGAATAACACCTTCTCACTGTATACAACCCACATAGTTACATATAAAAACACATAAGCATGTACATTCGCTTCCGCAGATAGTGGAAAGCACATGTGTTTGTACTCCACCAATCTAAAGACACATAAACACAACGATATACTAAAATATAAATATCTGTTAGAACATTTTTCAAAAATACAATAACAAAGTAATACAATTTATATGTGGAAAGATAGCAAAACATGTCCTTTTTTTATTTTTATTTATATATTTATTTCTCTTGCTTTTGTACATTTAAAAAGATTAAACTGACGCTTTCAAAGTATTACGGCGTAAATTATCTACTTCCCTTTTAATATATTTACACTCCCATACTCAAACCATTTTAAATAACATACGTAACACGACTAAATGACCAAAGGATTTAATACCAATGCCAACAACACGTGTATAAATAAGTATGTATGTATAGTATAGTTATATAAAAATTGATTGTATAAGTGTGTAAATTTTTCTCATCTTTTCATTTTGAAATACACACGGGTATTTTATAGCATTGTCCTGATTATGCATTAAATATTTGATAAGTGCGATTGTGAGTGTATGTGTTTAGGCGTGTAGCATTTTATTATTTATATCGCATTTTTCTTAGTCATTTGTCATTTAGTGTCCTTTATTTGTAATCCTACGCTAGTATTGGTTTTCTACTTCTTTTTTCTAAATGTTTTTAAATGTTGTGTCATTTTTAAAAATGTCTATAAATATATGAAATAAGCTGTAGCTTTACTATTTCTAAATCTTTTTGGTACATGGTACTAATGTGAAATTTTCCGTGATTGTTCCAATTTCAGAAATAATGAATACAAAACTATTCTAATGTATTACTTATCATGAATTTTTGTGTTTCTTATAGAAAAGTGTTATAAGCTACCTTATTTTACAATTTAAGATCTTGCAGAGTTTCAAAGTAAATATGTATTGCCACTGTTCTATATTTCATTCGAAAGGAAAACCGGTGTAGTTAGCATAGTGTTTTGCCCTACCCAGCAAAAACGACAGCTTCGGCCGAAGCAGGTTTGTAAGCGACAGATGCTGATTGTTATTGTTTGTCCTGCATCAAAAAGCGCTTGGAAAGGCATTAATTTTTTTCGCAAAGTCTCACTTGGGAGCTCTTGGTTTTGACATAAAACAGAGCTTCTTTCGAAGCATCAAAAATGCACTAAAATCATGTCTCTTCGTCTTTTTTCGTCATCCAGGTTTATCACCGTTAAACTACAGCCAAATTAAATCGTGTTTTGATTATAAATCTCTCTGCTATATGCAATAAGTGAGAAATGTAGAAAGAGAGAATGCTTTAAATGCATTTGAAGTTTTTAAATGTGTTGAAATAGGAGGAACAACATAAAATCCTATCCCATCTTCTTCAGGATCCACCGATCATACAAGACCCGCAAGGCACTGAAGCTGCACTTGACATTCTAACAGATGCTTTGAACAAATCAGAATCGTGCAGACTCAATAATTTGCAGGGGCAGGATTAAACTACCATGGTCGAATCCTGAAATTCCGAAGGGTCGTAAAGAATCTCGCAGTCTTTTCAATGAGCCTAAGAGACCAAATAATTGGTCGCCTTATAAATTTTCGGTAAAAAAAATTAAAAAATGTTATAAGAAACGCGAAGCGCAAGTCCTGGAAAACTTTCTGCAGTGGTGTCGTACGCACATCTGAGACCTGTGGACTTCGAACAATCTTATCAACTGCCCTTACCACCGTAAATTTCATTAAGAAACCATATGGCACTTGGACAACCAGCGGATAGGAGGCCACACACGGGCGAATGCTTGTCCGTTGCATCAAATAGCCACTTGCCACCACAAATTTCCGTAAATAGGAAAAGGCTTATGTGGGCGATAAATAGTTTTGGCCCGTAAAAGTCACTAGGGTCGGACGGCATTATACTAGCCGTTCTTCAACAGAATACGGAACTAGTTACCTGCGCCATGGCTAATGAGGATATGTACGGCCTGCCTTCGGCTGTCATATATACCAGATTCATGGACTAGGCGTTCGGTGGTCTTCATCACTAAAAGTGGACAACCCTCTCACATCTCGCCGAAAGAGTTCCGACCACTAAGTCTGTCGTCCTTTCTTCTCAAAACGATGGAACGGATGACTGATCTCCATCTCAGAATGAAGATAAATCCGGACCGGCTATCAGCATCTCAAAATGCCTACACAAAAGGTAAATTAGTAGAAACTGCGCTCCATTCGCTCGTTGGCTTTATTGATATATCGATGTAGCAGAAGGAATATGCATTGGTGGCTTTTCTATATATAGAAGGTGCCTTCAACAATACGAAACCGGAGGTCATTATAATGGCTCTAAGAAGATTGAATATCCATCAGTCCGTTATAAGCCTATTCTAGAATTTACTGATCAACAGGATCATCGTATCCACTCTAGGGCGGGCTACGATCTGCAAAGCAGCTAACCGAGGCAATCCACAGGGAGGTGCTCTCTCCCCTCTTCTATGGAACCTTGCACCAATCTCTGCTCATGGAACTTGATTCCGTGATGTTTAAAACCATGGCGTATGACGATAACATAGCAGTGGCAGTATACGGCAAATACCCGTATACTCTTTGACTGCATCTCACACTGGGAAAAAAGGCCAATCTAGCGGCGAAAATGTCATATCTTCCAAACGAATAGTCTGATCCACAAAAAATGTATGGATGAATTATGGGGTAGGGTGTAGTCTACAAGGCATATTAAAAGTTAGGTAGCTATTTTGAACACAGTGGGTGCTATATGTTGTTAGATAAGATCAAGTTCATCCAACAAAATTCTTAAGTCTTCGGAAAAGAAATATCTTCCAAACTAATAGTCTGATACACAAAAAACGTAATCCTGGATAGGCTGTAGGCTATAATCTCTATAAATATTAGCTACATTTAGCACAGTGGGCGTTAGATAAGATCCATTCCATCCAACAAAATTCTTAAGTCTTCGGAAAACTCATATCTTTCAAACTAATAATCGGATCTACAAGAAACGTATGCCTGGAAAGGCTGTATGTAGACTATAATATCTGTAAATAAATTAGCTATTTTTAACACAGTGGGCGCTATATGTTGCTATATATGACCAATTAAAAAAATTCGAAGTGCATTCAAATTTAGAAATGCATTAAAAATTTATATAAAAATTGGAAACTACTATTTCATTTATATTTTAATTTGATAACAAGTGGTTTCGGATGCAAATTAGAACAAAATAATATAGAAGTACAAACAAGTAGAAAAATTTTAAAAAGGTGTACAATTAGAAAAACTGATCATCATTAGCGATTCAATACGCCAACAATTGTGATATAGAATCAATAAAAATTACAACCCAAGTTTTTATCAATGCTTAAAAGACGATATTTTTCGAACCAGGTAACATAGTGATAAATAAATATGATTTTTAAATAAACTGATTTGTAATAAACAAATTCTATAATTTTTTTTCCGCAGCTAGATTGGCTTTTTTCCTCTGTGCGTATGCAGGCTTCACTAAGAATCTTCAGAGGGTGGAGCACCTTAATTAAGTGTTCTTAGTGCACCACAAAGTCCAGACAAAGGCGGACAAGTCCGCCGTGGCCATATACGCATGTAGAAGGGCCATAGGGAAGACCTGGGGAATAAATCCTAGGAACTCCAAACTCAGAACCATGTGGTTCGACTTTTCCTAAAATTTTACTTACGACCTACACAAATTGTACAAAGAAGTAAAAAATTAATTATGGTTTCTTTCAAATACAGCTTAATTGTTTGTTGGCGTTCCGTCACGAAATGTGGACTTTTCCCTGGAAATGCCCATATTCATTATATATATATTTTTGCATTTAAATTAAATATTAATGCCTTGATTTGTTAGTGGCTGTTTGATGATATTTTTCTGTACAGAGATAGTGTTTCTTGTGTATTTAGAAACTATATTTAAGTCTATACACGATCAGACAGATGGATATCATTAAATCAGCTCAGCTGCCAGAACATAAGTGTATATATGGAGAACGCCAAATTATATTGTATAAATTACAAACGAAACTAGAAACTTAAATATACTTTTTTCCATTTGTGTTGAAAATAATAAAAATTCAATGGTGTTAAAAGTAGCTTAATTTTTTTTTTGTTGTAGTTTTTCTCTGGATTTTACGATTTGCAACTACTGCGTTTTAGAAGTATTCAACTGTAATAATTTTTTCTAATATGTCTCTCATGTATGTAAGCAATAGGCAAAGTTTTTTACTTCAAACTCATTTTTAACAAATTCTTTCAGTTCAAGTGTTTTTAATTATACAAAATACATGAATTGCAAAATTTCATAATTATATCAAATACTTGAGAAAATGAAATTATTTCAATAATCGTTTTTCATCTCCTGCCACCACCACCACCACCAGCACCGCCACTTAAAACTCGCTACAAATAATTTCTCAAAATTTAATTAAAAAATCACTTAATTACTAAATAAAAGACAGATATACAAAGGAAAGAAGCTTTTCATCAATAAAGTGACAAATTCAGCACTCAACTTAAACGAACGTTAGCATTAACAGCGGCATGCTTTTAATAACAAAAAAAAACACCCTCAATAAAATTTTTGAAAAACATTTCATAAAATATAAACTTAAACACCCCCACTTTCATTATTTTACATGCATACTCATACAAACATACAATTATTGCTTTAAATAACTTTGTAACAGCTCATATCCTCCCGTACTCACACACACTCACTCGTTCGTACCCAGGCATTATGATAATATTCAAATACAACATGGATTAAATTATAATGTACGTGCGTGAATGTGTGTTTGTATATGTATGAATAAATTACTTCCCGCCTTACATCATTTGACATTTAAAAAAAGTTTAACTTTGTCACAAAGTTGCTGCTTTTTTTTCCATTTTAATTTTAACAGAAAACGTATGTGCCCCAACGACGACCGTTCATAATCAAAAAACTCAACAAGAAAGTGTTGCAAAGTCTGTGTAAGTGACTGACTGGCTGACTGTGGCATTAAAACCCACAATTTATCAAATTCAAAAATTCATCAATAGTATTATTTACATACACACAGCCAGACAGACACGCAGCATGTTCATCAATGTTTAGTATTTTTGAATTGTCCTTTCGGCCATTTATTAATTTTTCCATATCAAAGGCCCACGGCAAGTGATGGTTGTTTACAACCCTTCTATGACTATAGAAATATTAGAATCATCATTGGCATATTCAGCAATATATTTTTATTGCACAGTGGTAAATGTGAACACTAGAGTGGTTATTAACTGTACAGGGAAACTTTTTTTGCTATCTTTTTCAGACTCTCATACCACGAATAGATGGGTATTTGTAAAATAAAGACGTGCCGTGCCGCACGCCCACCAAAGTTAGAGAATATGCTCTTTTTTTGTCTTTTATGTCTTATAACTTAATAAATATTGGCCCATAATCATAGTCAAACGTTTCTTATTATAGTCAAAAAGTAAGTATGCTTTAACTTGAACCTGCTTTAAGTAGCAAAACTTTAAAACTATTTTTTTATAAAAAGAAATAACACAATCAGGCAATTAATGCCCACCAGTTAATTAATTAATGTGTTACCTTCTTTGAGAAAGGGATAGTGTAGAGAGTACAGGTGGTGAAGTGTTAGAGAGATAGAAAGCTAAATTCATTTACAACTCTGCTATTGCGCGTTTTTTTGTAGAACAATGTTGCAAGCCCTTCTGGTGTCAAGTAGAGGCATTGAGTTGTTTAAGCTGTGTAGCCATTTTTTTAGTTCTTTTACTTCGCCGACGGCTCTGCTACAATACCGACGAAGGCGGGTGCTGTGAAGTGCATTAGGATATGTTAGTATTAATCGCTACCGGTACTGTCGAGGTGATCAGTGCTATGCCTTCATCACTTTAGCAGTCCAACAACAAGCAACACAATAACACACGAATGCACATTAGAAAAATACATGATGTTTTTGGCTTGCCTGAAAGTTGTCTTGAACTCAAGACATCAGGGTTTGTAGTCAAACGCGCTAACTGCTCAGCCAACAGCACCCTCATATATTGTTAATAAAAATATAATCGCGTTGATACCAAAAAAGCAAAATTTATGTCATATTATCGATATTTTACTGTATTGCAAATTGTTCACATCAGCTAAAAAGCATGTTTAAGCCTGTTAAAAACAGCTTCAGCCACTTTTATATATAAAACAGACTTACGTCTAAACTACGGTTTAACCTGTCTATAGTTGACCAAATGTATGTTTTTAACAAAAGTAAGCTTTAGAAACCTTAAACTATACTTCGTTTATGACTATGATTATGGGCCATAGTATTTATCAAAAAATTCTTTTACAAATTATTGTTAGTAAAGTTTCCAATGGCTTTGGCCGCACCGACTTTTCTCTAAATCGCGTGTTAACGAAATAAACTGAAAAATGTCGAAAGAAGTTCATAACTAGCAGTGCACAGTGGGGCAGAATTCAAATATTTGAAACATAAATCAGGCATTTCTAAACAGATAGTCCTATTGGAATAAAATTTCACATGGACATAGCAGAGCAGTATTCATATCTATGCTTTAAATAACAGCTGTCTCAAAATAGAACAATTCGGCCATGCCAATTTTTTACTGCTCGCCATTTTTTTGTTTCTCATATGATTTTAAAACTTTTTTGCTATATTATAGCCCCTTATAAGATCTAAAAGACTCATGTTCGGTTGAACAATTATCTCTTATAGTTAGTGGATAAGAAACAAAAAAAAAATTTACTTTAAGACTTTATAGCTGCCCTCATTAGCAAGTAAGAGAGCTGTTACTTAAAACATAAATAAAAATTCTCCTCTGCCATATCCATGTTAATTTTATTCCAATAGGACTTTCTGTTTAGAAATGCCTGATTTATGTTTCAAATATTTTGATTCTGCTCCACTGTGCTTTGCGACTTTCTGTATTAAACTGATTTACACATTTTTATTTTTGAAAGACTTAAATTTTCTAATACATTTATTAGGGTAATTAGGATGTGCTAAATACCAAAAAAAAAAAATTCAAAAAAAAATAATGTCGGACATTGTCCAGATAAAACAATTCATTTGTGTTTTTCGATTTATACTTTTCTTTAAGCGCCACCCAGAGTCAACAGCTGGTTCGATTACATTAAATTATATATTGCTTGAGGGGAAATTAAATTACGCGTCTTATAGTGGCTTTTTAGTTTTTATCGGATAAAAAAATTACTGAGTTTTAGTAAATCAAATATAAAATTTTATGAAATTTTCAACATTTTTCACCAATTGTGGCCAATTTGGAAGTTATTTTGTACTACAAATAATTAAAGAATCCAAAGTTTCATTAAATTATTGAGAATTCTTTTCGATTACAAAAATGTTAAGTTGTAATTGACTGAAATCCGATGAAAACTAAAAATGCTATAATGAAAAAACAAAAACATTCTCAGCCAGCAAAATAGTCCGACGACTGAACGATGTCTGAGAGAAACGTCGACAAAAAAAGTCCGAATCGTATACAAATTGTGTCAGACTTCTGACCCAAAATTGTATCAAGTGGTTGACACGAATTCTGACTGACATGTCGTGGGCAATTCTGCCTTATTCGTCAACATATCTGATAGAAATCTGACAGAAATCTGATGAAAAGTCAAAGGAAATTTGATTTCTTACCCATCATTCGTACTATTTTCTGACAAATATCTGAATGAATGTCGAATGCAATTCGAATCGACTAATCGTACAGATTTCTTACAGATATCTAACAGCATGTCTATGGAAATTTGCTAAGATTTCTTGCAGAAATCTGATCGAAAGTTAAATGAGACTTTTATAAATTGTGTTTTATTTATTTTATAAAAACTAAACAAATATAATAAATTTTTACTTTTGTCAACGAAAATTTCAGGGTGACAACGTCATCCTTAAATTCCCCCGATAAATTTGGTCAGCTAGGTAAACATAAGTAAATAAAATCCCTCCCATATATCCATACGAAATCAACCAGAAAACGACCAGAAAAAGTCGTATATTTAAAGTCGGACAGAAATCTCTACGAAGTCTCTAAGAATAAAGTCAGACATTTGCCAGAATTGTCTGATTCAGACAAAATCGGACTATTTTGCTGGCTGGGCAAGTCTTAAAATTTAGAAGTTACAGCTTTAAAAATTAGAAGCTATGAATTTGGAATTGGTAACTTTAATACCAACTAATGTAGATTCTATAAACAGGATGATGAAACGCCGCATAATGTAATAATAATAATAATAATAATAATAATAATAATAATAATAATAATAATAACAATAATAATAATAATAATAATAATAATAATAATAATAATAATAATAATAATAAGAATAATAATAGCTCCAGTTTAAGCATTATTTGCCTGGACGATACCACTGTGCATCATTATAACTACATATACAAGTTTTGTTAAAAAAAATTTTCTTCCAAAAACACTTACAGGAAAACCATTAAAATTATTAACCTTTCGCGCATATATCCGGTTCCGCAATTTAGGCTTTTAACTCCACTACTTGTGTGTAAATTAAGCAACTTTATACTTTGGTAAACAACTTCACCTTCACTTTAAAAAAATGTTGTTTAGGTTTTATTGTTTATGTTTATAGAAACTAAATAAAACGAATAAAGCACCACCAAATGCTTGGATGTCTGAAACAAAGCTGGTAGAGAATTTTTAACTTATGTATGTGTCCTTCTATTTTCTTAAGTGTGCATGTATGTGTTATTTGCAGCATAATGAAGGGTTAAAATCACTAAATTGCTAAATTATCAAATTGTTTCGTAGTGTTATATTGTTCGCACATTATCTGACAGGTATGGGTGCCAATTAGGGCTTGGGATTCCCAGAAAAAGTCTACTTTTAAATTCCGGCTTTCCCGGGAAAATCTCAAAATTTTGGCGGGAATACGGGAAATTAAATGTACACGTTATTTCATAAATATATGGACTTTTTTGACATACATATTTATAAAATAGCTTAATTGACCACCAAATTTATTTTGATTCGTATAAGAAATTTGTATTGTAATCATGTTTTTCTTTAATATCAAAATTTTCAATGTTTTTTTTTAATATTACAAAAGTTCGTTTGACTGACTGTACGACTAAATTTACACGATGAATTTGTTTAAGTTCTCTTTTAAAGTTGCTATGTTTTTCATCGTCTGTTTAAATACTAATATCCTGTTTATCGATGTCGAAGGCTATTTTTCATACTTATAATTTCATTTGAAACAAAAACAAATTCTAAACCTTTGTCCTTGTTTCAAATGTAACTGCAAGAAAAAAAGAATTCCTTCCACATCGATAAACAAGCAGTAAAATGTCCATACAATTATTTTTAATATAAAATAAAAATGTGAACGATAATTGAGTTATGAATTTTTAGTCCAACTGTATGGTTTTTATCCAAAGTTATTTAATTAATTTGGCTTAAGTTCATTTTCGATTTAATCTATCGATCAAATTATCTTTTATTTTAAGAAAGAAATTCTAAAGCATGTAAATATTAAAAATTCAAAGAAAAATTTTGGATGTACGGAAGGTTGAACTGACAGCTGTTTCGAGACTACCAGCGACAGTAGCAACAACACTGTAGCGAAAATCCTACTAATTTTAGTAAGCTCAATTAACAGACTGTCGGCATCTCATCGCCATCATCGAAATGAAAAAAGCTTAAAATAGTTGAACATGCTAAGAAAATACAGTTAGTGAAGTTCCGAACATTTAGAAAAAGTTCATTAATAGGTGCGAATCGCCGCGAGGTGGCGACAGTGTGTTAATTGAGCTTAATAAAATTAGTAGGATTTTCGCTACAGTGTTGTTGCTACTGTCGCTGGTAGTATAGGTAAAGGGCTCTGATGATAGACTTGGTAGTTGTCAGTTCAACCTTCCGTATATCCAAAACTTTTCTTTGAATGTTCAATATTTACATGCTTTAGAATTTCTTTCTTAAAATAAAAAATAGTTTGATCGAAATATTGAATTGAAAATGAACTTAAGCCAAATTAATTAAATAACTTTGGATAAAAATGTGAACGGTTCAAACTTATACAGAAATTTCATAAAAATTGCACGAAATTGAAGTCATACCATTTCTCCTAAGCCGAGAAAAAATATTGCTTGATTCTAAAAATACATGCAAGACAAATTTAGATGTCGTTTAATCACTATAACAGAGCAAAATGGAATAGTTTGTATAAGTATCAATGATTACAGTGCTCTCTAATCGTTTCCAAAAATAAATAATTCGATATTAAACGAACTTTAGTGATTTTCCGCAGAACTAATGAAAAAATTTTGGAAAGTGTAATGGAAATCTTAAGCTCATAGAAGCTGTAAAAACTTTGAGTTGACACTACTTACATTTACTATAAGTAGACGCAATTATTGAAACCCTGAAGGAGATGTTTTAAGATAAATGAAATGAATCTTCAAAGACATTTAGACAGACTGTGGCTGAGGATATGTAAAATTCAGCTCAGCTGAGTATAGTACTGTAAGTAACTTGCTTGTACTTAACGATAAGAATCGTCCTGGAAAAATTTCAAAGAAAATAAGAAACATTACGGCAAGCTCTTTATAAAATGATTTGGAGGCCTTAAACTAAAATGTTTAACCAATTGCGATATAGTCGTTAATTAGTCTTTATAGAATCTCCTACTGTGTAATAACTATAAACTCTATTTGCTTGAATTCACTTAAAAATTCTTAAAATTTTGTTTTAGAATTGCTCTTATATTAACTTTTATTTAAAAAGAATGCTTACATTAATGAAACAATCGAAATTTCGCCAATTTTCATTTAATAAATCTATTTAATTTGGATAATTAACTAACTTTTCCCGGGATTCCCGGGAATGTGATTTTTTTACAAATCAGCTTGGAAAATATTTATTTTTTCAACTTTCCGCTATCAAAAAATGTTTTCATACCGGTTTTCGAAATTCCAGTTTTTAAATAAGATCGCAACGTTTTTAGGGATGTCCTAGAAAGGAGTTCTGACTATTTTTACAATGAGGATGTTTGTGTGACTCTAAGTGTGCACAAATTTATGTGTGTATGTACGTGCGTGTATGTATACCTCTCATAACCGTTGAAGGGTTAAATTGGTTAAACAAGACTTGCGGCATTCAACAGATTTGTCCCATCGCGCAAATTTCCGAATATAAAATTTAAAAAGAAAAGTTTTAAACGTCAGTTGCGATCGAGTCCAATAGCGACTAGCTTTAAACTTCAAAAAACAATATGTGTCCGTAATGCATGCTACTGATTTTCCACATTAGCTTTAGAGTTAAAAAAACAACGTCGATAGCTTCATTAACATTGATTGATCCGTTAAGAAGACATCATTATCGAAAAATTCCGAAAAATTAGTTTTTTAAAAATCACAAAAAAGATTCAGTTTTTATTTATACGGCCGTCTTTTAGGGCTTAAAAACTATATCTATAAAATTGCAAACGCTTTGGCTGATTCTCATTTCAAATGCTTTTTTTGTGTCCGTTGAAAGTATAGTAAAATATTTCATAAAATAAACGCATAAAATTTTAAATGTTAACTGCTTTAGAATGATTTAATAGATTATAAATAAATGTACATAATTTTTTTTTTAATATGACTGTCCTATATGTGTCCGTAATGCATGCTGCTGATTTTCCACATTAAGAAAGTATGAATTTTTCCAAAAACGAGATTAAATTTATAACGGTTTTAGAATATTTGCATTTGCTTCTCTTATTTTACACATCAAATTTTTAAAAATATTGGACATTTTAATATTTTTTTAATAACTTGTTGTTGTCTGAAGTCTTGTGTATTGAGCGTTACGTTTTTTAGTACGCTTCATTGCTCAGCTTTATTATTAAAATTGCATTAACAACATACACTAAAAATAACAGCGTAGTTTTGTACTTCTAAATATTTAAAAGTTTTGGGAACTTTGTTAAATAGTACTATATTGCAAAACGTTTCATCAATCAATCTTGGTTTGTATCTAAAAAAAATGTATTGAGTGTTATATTTTTTAATATAATTGAAATTTTTAGTGAATACCTAACTAAGGAGGTTATGTCAAAATACATCCAAGATTATACATCTGAATTGTATTGAGTTCAAAATAAAGTGTGTATTCTGCAAAAAATATTGGATTCGTATAAAAATGTATTGAGCGTTACGTAAAATTTTTTTTTAGATATTATTTATCTATAAATTTTAGGATGTTACAGAAGCTAACAGCAGCTAAAGGGTAGAAACGATATAAAGAACAATATCTGTTTACAAATTTCTGATTTTTCAAGATTTGTGACGGATTAAGTAATTTATATTGAAAATTTTGTAAAAAGCGTTACGAAGGGGGGATGGTATAAAAACTGTTAAAATAGTGTTACGTAATATGTTAGCTCCATATTACATTTAGTTACATTGGGATCCAAAAAAAAAATTACGTTTAGAATGAGAATCAGCCTTTTAGATTGAAATTAGTGGAAAGTTCCGGGAATGGCCAGCGTGGTCAACCCTAATTCAAATTTTTTTTAAGTAAGACTGTCTCGTGTGTTAATAACAAATAACGGAAATGTGTTTATACTCCTTTCATACAAAATAACTTATTCAATGAATATTGTACCTTTTGCACTTTGAAAAACCATAGTTGACGGTAGTGCACTAAATGTTGATTAGATGAAATAAACAATGTACTACCACTAAATAAAATAAGAAAACATTTATTTTGTAGTATTTTTCGCCACCTTAGTCATAAAAACCATTTCTTCAATAGTACTAAAATAATTTAGTGTTAGTGCTAGTTTTTTCCCTATCACTAACACCAGATTTTGTGCGAAAATCTACTCAATTAGTGCAAAATTTTAGTCAGCACTAAGCAAAAACCTGCATTTAAATATAATCTCACAAAACTTTCAAAAATTTAAGTTTAAAATTTAGTTCAAATTTTCTAAGTTGCACTAAAGTTAGTTAAAAAAAAAGGTGTCAATAAACTGACACAAACAATGGAGATTTAGTTTTTCACCTAAAATAATGAAATTTTAGTGTAAAATTTGTTAACCTGACTATGACTAGTGTTTACTGAGGAGGCTGCTAATTCAATTCATCACTAAACATCAAACAAATTAGTGCAATAATTTTGCACTATCGCACTATCGAGGATGCTGTTGGCTGAGTAGTTAGCGCGTTTGACTACAAACCCTGAGGTCTTGAGTTCAAGACTAGTTTCAGGCAAGCCAACAACATCATGCATTTTTCTCATATGAATTGGTGTGTTATTGTGTTGGTTGTTGTAGGACTGTTAAAGTGATGAAGGTATAGCACTGATATCTTTGGCAGTACCGGCAGCGATTAATACTAACATATCCTAATGCACTTTACATTACACCACCCTCCTTCGCCGGTATTGTTGCAGAACCGTCGGCGAAATAAAAGAACTAATAAAATGGCTACACAGCTTAAACAACTCAATGCCTCTACTTGACACCAGAGGGGCTTGCAACACTGCTCTATAAAAAAAAGCGCGCAATACCAGAGTTGTAAATTAATTAAGCTTTCTATCTCTCTCCCACTTCACCACCTGTTCTCTGAATACTATCCCTTTCCGAAAAAAGGTAACACATTAATTAGTTAACTGGTAGGCATTAATTTCCTGATTGTGTTACTTCTCTTAAAAAAAATTAAAAAAAAAAAGTGAAAAACTTCGGCCTGTAACTTTCTTAAATACTTTTTTACGACTTAACGGATTAAGATTTTTCAAAGTTTTGTTCTGCGTGTATACTTGGAATTTTATCAGCAAGCGTCACAAAGTTTTTCACACCCGGGGTAGCCAAATTTCACCACCTGTAGCTCCGCACCAGATGCAGCTGCAGGCTTTAAAAGACAAGATTCTGAAAACTTGACGCTCCTCTACAATTTTAAGACAAATGCGTTCAGTAGCTTAGAAATTCTATATTTATGAGCACTTTTTTTATTAACGCCACTAAAAGTTATAGAATCTCAAAGAATCGAGACATCTATAAAAAACTTCGACAATCTCGATCTGGAAGTCTACAAAAAAATAATAGATTATAGTATTGCCGAGCAACTAGAAATCTTAAAAAATCTCCTGCAGTCTACTTATTAAAACGTGCTCATAATAATAAAAGGGGGTTTCTATTAATCTAATAAAATCGTTAATTATTTGGAAATCATATAAAATTTTATCTCAATTGCTGGAATGAACTAAAAAAATATAACATAACAAAACTAAAATGTTTAATGGAATATTAAATATTTTCTCGGGAAATTGCATTTCTTGTAGACAGACGACCGTGAACACAAGTGTCACATTATAAGTGCATTTAAGGCAGGCGTGTTTATGTTTTTATTTTCGTTTTAATTTCGTGCTTTTGAAATTTATATAAAATTTCATTTTAATATTTCATTATAATTTTTTATCGCTGGTGTTGTAATTGTTTTGATATTTACACTATTTTTCATTTCGTTATTTCACCTGTGATAAACGTTTTATGATAAGACAATAACCACCATATGAAATGCTTTAAAACCATTAAAAAAGTCATAATTTTATGTTTTTTTTTAGGCACAAGTATGTTTGTTTGTGGTGCGTAAAGTCTTTTAGAGGGGACTAACCGATTACAAAACTGTTGTAACCATTGCTTTGTGTCACGTGTCACTTTTACATCATGTAATGTGTTGATTTGTTTTATTTTCCGAGAAGTTTTTGATCAAAAACATGCCTGCTTTAGACGTGGTTTATATCACTAGACTGATAACGCATATTTAATATTTATTTATTTTTATTCGTGCAGCATATTATATTGTTACTTCAAAATATAGTTTAAAATATAAAACTCATATTTGTTAAGTGGCTATTATAATGCAAATAGATTCATAATTTTACTTGTTACCATTTTGTATTTAACCCAGAGCTCGGACTTTCATGCAACTAAAAATTGATTTAAGCGCGTAACAAATGCACCTAAAAATGCAAAATGGTGCCAAAACTTTTGGGAAATATTATATTTTTTACCTTTCTTAAAACAGGAAAAAAACCTCCCCTCCAGCTGCAATATAGCTTGCTAAAATGCTCTACAAAAATATTTTCTTTCCCTAAAATTCCAATATAAGTATTTAAAGTTAGCCAAGCTCAACTGTAACGTTAGAAACCATTCAAAACTTAATATGTGTATATAAGGGTTAATTTCGAACTTATTCACAATTAGTACTCGGCATAGGAAATCTTATTTGTGTTACGTTTAATGTATTAGATGTGTTCAGCACTTTTATGTAAAATACCACGAGACATTTGAAACTATTCTCCATCATCCCACGTCCAATTTCGTTGATAAATAGAGCATTTTCAGCTATTTGCCATCATCAGTGTTCTCTTGAATAGTATTCAGGAAGATGGCAAATAGCCGAAACCCAATTTGACGTAGGATAATGGAAAATCTTACACTATTTAAACAAACTCCGTCGGAAGAAAAACAGTCCACTCACCACTCGAAATACTTTAGTAAAATATCTTAACCCTCTGACTCTTCGCTATATGCGTCTTTTTGCCCCTTTCTTAAAAAAGGGACAAGAAATTTCCATTCAGTATCGATATTGCGGACTGAAATGTTCTACAGAAATATTTGCCATACATTTCTACAATATATCTTCAAAGCCAATAAAGTCCATATTTCTATTGTTAATTAAATAATGTATACTTTTACGATTTTTGTTATTAATATAGCGAATTTCTTTATCACAGGAAATTTGAAAAAAAAAACAATTGAATACCGGGATTTTTGGCAAATATTTGCCGAAAAAAACGTGACCAACAGACAAGCTAAAATTGCATTTTCTTTAATTCCAATATTTTTTTAAATATGGGTTCGCATTTATTAAAACTAATATAAAAATAACATTTTGCCACATAACTGACTTTATTTTGTGATTTGAAAACTAGGGATGTAACGAATACCGATACCGATATATCGGCGATACTTCAGATTTTCCGATACATCGGTATCGGTGATATTTTACTGTCGATACGACGATACTTTAAAAATTTTGTTTAGTTTTTTTTAAACAAATTATTTATTTTTTTGTTAATTTTACCAAGAATTAAATTCATTTCGTTATTTTTTAAATCTTATTAATATCAATTTTAAAAATTAATAATATTTTACGCTGTTAATTTGTAAAAACAATAATTTATTTATTGTTAATTTTACCATGAACTCAAATTCAATTGACTGTTTTTTAAATCTTATTCCCAGCAAAAAAAGACATTATAAAGAAATCATGAAAATGTAGAATTGGCGATCCGGAAATATTGCGAATTTGGATAATTTTTAATTAGTTTCAGATTTGCTTGTCATTGCAAGAAGTTCTCTTTTTCGATTACCAATCACCGAATTTGAAGTGATGTTAGGACAAATTTCTTTTTCGGTGTTCTATAATGATTCCTCAAATAATTCTGGCAAAAAAAGCCGACTTTAGTATAAAGAGTAATATACTTGATGGCCTTCCATATAAACAATTTTGAAAATCGGTGTGCCCTAATAAATATTTTGGGTGGAGGCGTGGAAGACTTACCAAACAGATTTTCGTAGAAAAATTATGCGACCAAATTCTAGGCAAACCATTCCAAACAAAAAATAAATTTTGGAATTCGGCCCATAAATGGAGCTATGCGATAATCAATATTTCTGGGGGAAGGGGAAATCCCGCACAGATTTTGAAGAAAAATTATGGTACCAACCTGAAGGGAGGTTTGCAGCAAATTTCGCAACTGATTTTCGAAAAAAAAACTGTAGTCAAACCCTTTCAAATAAAAAAAAAACAATTTTGATAATCGGTTCCCAATGACAAAGTTATGCATGGGGGAAGCAAGTTTCCCTCTCCCATTTTCGAAAAGAATTATGGGGCCAAACTACTAGCGAACCCTTGCAAACAACACAAGAATTTTGAAAAGCTGTTCACAAATGACATAGTTATGGATTGGAGGGGAGGGGTTGGAGGGGGAGCAAACTTGCCTTTCCGATTTTCGACAAAAAAAAATTTGGGACCAATTTTTGTCAAACCCTTTCAAACAAAACAAGAATTTTGAAAATCGGTTCACAAATGACAGAGTTATGCATGGGGGGAGCGAATTTCCCCCTTCCGATTTAAAAAAAAAAAAAATTATGGGACCAAACTGCAGGCAAACCCTTTCCAGCAAAAAAATATTTTTAAAATCGCTTCACAAATGACAGAGTTATGCGTGTACAAACATAAAAAAGTAAAAAAAAAATAACATACACATGAATTTATAACCTTCTTCTTTTTGGAAGTCGGTTAAAAAAGGATGAAAAATTACCCATTTTCAGAACTTGTTTCTTTTTATGCGAATTTAAACACAAAACTGTGTTTTCATGTAAATTTAAGTGAATAAATATAAACTTTTAGAAAACTTTTAATAATTAAGCTATTAAGTTATTTAGAAGAATATTAGTTGATAAATGTCCTTAAAAAATCGATTATTTTTTAAAATTATAAAGGAATTACAAATTTGTACTTGCTTTCCTACTAATTATCTGCATATTTTTAATATAGATTCTTTGGAAGCAATGAAAATGTAGTTCCTTAAAAATGACTTCCAATTTTATATACTGTGTTAATATCTATTTTAAATATTAATAATCTCTTACACTGTAATTTTACATAATAAAAAAATTGCCCTTCTTGAGTTTTGTTAATATAAACTTGAACTCAATTTCAATATTCGTATCGGTATCGGATTCGGTATCGGCGATATTTATTTTTAAGTATTGGAATCGGTATCGGATAGGCAAAACGGCGTATCGTTACATCCCTAATAAAAACCAAGTTAAATCACATTAGTCCTGAGCAAAAGTAGTGGTTGCGTTTTTTTGGACAAATATTTGCCAATTCCGTACCTTTACAATAAAAGTGTAAAAAGTGTTTAGCACTTTGATGTAAAATACCACAGCTGCTGCTGCTTTTTTTGTTATTTTTTAAGAAATGTAGAAAAAGACTCATATAACGAACAGTGTTAAAGTGCTCCACAAAAATTCTCCTCGCTGTGCTCTACATAAAAGTGCTGAACACATTTTGTAATATGTGTAATTAAATGGGGAAATATAACTGATCCTAAAATGAATTCCAGATGTAAGCTTTCAAAACGCCGGTATACATGTAAGTGTACTATTAGAGTGGTGGTAAAAAATTAAAATTTGGATTTCTTCAAGTCTCTATACTCAAGTCGATAGGTATTTACAAAAAACTACCCTAAAAAATTGCAGGTCAATCATTTGAGATTAAGGCGTGCCACACCACACGCCCACCAAAGTTTGAGCAAATGCTCTTTTTCTGTTTGTATGACTCATAACTTAATAAATATAGTATTTATAAAAAAAAATTTTCTGCTAAGAAGTTGTCTGTGAAGATTCCAACAGCGTTTACCTTACAGACTTTTATCTCCCTATTAGTAATAAATTGTGTGCTAAATTTTCACCAACTTAAAGACGTCCGTTCAACTTGAAACTTTTCACACATATTAGGCTCCCATGACAATACGATCTGATGGAAAGCTATATCAGTCAGAGTGTTCATATATAGTGTGTGTTATTTTAAGAGAAAAGTGGGAAGTGAGTCGAAAAAGTGCCAGTATATGACCGGAGGAAGGGGTACTCCCCATACAAAGTAATTAATAATAATGTGCTGTCGGGAAAGCTATAAAAGTATGAATCTTAAAATTTTGCATCAATTTGAATACAAAGCTGGGCAAAAAGCTTACGGGGTAGGTGTGGTTGAAGGGGTACTCCCCATAAAAAGTAATCAATAATTTTACCTGCTAGCTGAAAATATATAACAGTAAGAGTCTTCAAATTAGGTATGAACTAATTTGAATATAAGATACAAAGTTAGAAAAAAACTGACAGGATAGGTGCGGCGGAATGGGTACTCCCTACGCTATATATCCTTGCAATTGATTGATCTGTTTGACTACAGTTTTTTCTTAGAAATTACCTATCCTAACCTGATCAAAAACTTAAATTATTAAAATCCCAGTAAAGTTTTTTATGGCAAAGTAATGAGTTAAAATGCTAATAACCATACTCTTTACTACTTCTACTTTGGCATTTTAACAAATTACTTTAAAATGGTGATATCATTGGATGCAGGTACTTATCATATTGAGTTACAAGCAGCAAGCTTATAAGTTCAATATTTAGAATGCATTGAATGCACAAAACACAATAAAAATTAAATGTCTGCTAAGCATTGAACTCATGCCGTTTTGACTTTTGGTGTATTGTATGCTAAGTGCTTTTCTCACTAAAACAAACTTACAAACATAACAGAATTAAAAAAAATTAATTTTGCTTCCCCAGGAGTTGAACTATTTATCGCCTGCATGATAAGCAGATAGGCTACTACTCTGCTAATAAGATAATAAAAGGCTTGTTTATATACTAGTAAGTAAGTGAATCAACAACTACTGTATAGTAAATCAGGCGGTATGTAGTTTGTGGTGAAAAGCATGTTGTTTGGTAATGACAACACATTAACAAGTTTTTCCTGGGAGTGTTTGTTTATTCACTTATGGCCTTTTTAAATAAATAAAATACTTTAAAAATTTAAAAACCCATAATTTTTATGTAAAATGTTAAAAAAATGCATAAGTTCAACTTTGGGATGGAATTTCTCAACAACTGCTGAACCGCTGCTACTGAAAATTTAAGGAGTTATCTGCCCGTTAAAAAACTACTAAAATATCTAAACCGGCTAAAAAGTTACATAATTTTGGCCAACGAAAAACGATTATGAGCCACTGTGCGACATTATCTATGGTCCACATAAAAAATATTTTTATTTTAACTCAGATGTTTACCTTTGAAAAATCAAGTCCTCTGAAAGTTAGCAGTCTCAGCTATTTTTCAATATTTGAGTGACAAATATTCAATTTTGATTTCAAACACTACTTCATTACAATGAACTTGCTTAATTTCTAATCAACATGTTAATTTTAATTGTATATATGCGATTATACACTTGCTTCTCGTGACAATTAAATTAACAAAGATTTCAAAAACGAAAATAATCACAATATAAGATGCAAATAAAGTGATAGTTTTTAAGCAAGACAACACACAGCTCATGCAAAGTGTTTGTTGTAGGCGTTGCAAAAACGCAAACAACATAAATGAACATCAAGCAACATCAACACTGATGAGGCTGACAAGACCAAACATTTTTATACTGCACCACTTCCAACACAGTTTTTTGTTGAATTTTTTCATTGTAAAACATCTTGTCATGTACAGAAAGAACAACAACAACCATAAATGCAATCAATACAAGTCAATTCAGTTAAAAAATACTAGTACAACAGCAACAACATTTAAAACGAATTAAATAAATTTTAGAAATTATTTATTGTTGTTGCATTTATTTGTTTTATTTTATTGTTGTTGTAAGTGGCGCACTCGGCTACAAGTGCTGGACATTTGCAGCAACACCAGCCACCAGCCAGCAATTATTGCAACTGCGGTTCAAGACCACACAGTCGAGTGAAAAAATATTTGTTTTGACACTAATTTACAAAATACTCGAACGTACAATCACATCATATTAAACTATTTATACGAGAACAAACATATTAAGAATAATATGATAAATACAAATATCTTTGTTTAAATATTTTAAATTTTAGTTTTTATGGTCATGTCATTGCCAATCAAATATCCAAAAAAGAAAAAAAAACTGAAATATTGTTCGTGCTGTATGAGATGAACAAACTTTTGCACCATGCACAGTGGGACCAATCGTAAAATAAGTTTTAATAAATACATATATTGGGCTGTTTTTTAAAAGGGGAAAGCATTAATTGTTATTCTTCGTAGACAAGAAGTTTCTCGGGATATAATACGCAGCATTATTAGAGATATAAAAAAATTTAAAGCATACCAAAAAAATCATTACGTTGCGTTAATGCGTAACAAGGGTTAAAGGAGCTAATTAATGACGGTAAATTAAAGCTTTTCAAGTAATTTTAGAACTTTCCTGTGTTGGAATAACAATAATTCCCATGTAACAACAAAATTCCACTCTAGAAGCAACAACAAACAAGAGCTTGAGATGTTTGGCTTTTTCGCCGATTTCATCATAACTTGGGAAGTGTTAGTCCAATT
This sequence comes from Panzeria rudis, assembly GCA_956483635.1. Lineage (NCBI taxonomy): Eukaryota > Metazoa > Arthropoda > Insecta > Diptera > Tachinidae > Panzeria > Panzeria rudis. The sequence goes on along the minus strand of OY101449.1, from coordinate 118,278,656 downwards.
TTATTATAAAAAAACACTAAAAAAACTGGGAATTAAAGTGACGTATACTGCAAATAATATAAATAAATATTGATCTTATTCATAATAAAGTGAACTCACATAATGCGAATATTTATACTGTCCAACAAAATAAACATTTTTAAATAACTACAATAAAATTTTTTCTGATGCCAATATACAATCTTAAACATCTGCTGTTAAATAACATTAAAATTTTGAATATTAAGCAATCTGTCTAAAAAACAACAGAAAAATGTTTAAACAATAGAAGCACGCCATAATTTTCTTCAGTCATCAAAGTTTAATTTCTTGTGTTTAAAGGTTTTTAAATATACATTTTGTAAGTATTATTAAGTAAATTAAAAATTTATATCTAGAGTCACAACAACGTGACTGGAATGCTCGCTACTGAAAATATAATAAAACTGTCTCTACAAAATAACTGCACAGTTTATTATTAGGATCAGTTGGATTAATACCAACTACTTTTACGAACAACAACTGTAGCCTGAACATAGAAAGAAAATATAGTTTGGCACATACATGCCATTTTGGAGGTGCATTGCACAGCCAGAATACTTATTATCCCTCCTATGACCCTGTACAGCACAAACAAAAATTTACGATGTTTCAACGACTGATTCTGGCACCAACAAAAAAAAAATAAAAAATTAAAAATTACTTGTGTGGGCATTTGAAAAGCTTATACCAGGGACTCATTTTAGAAGGAGTTAAAGTTCCCCGCCTCTTTCACATTTTTATTGTGAGTCGGCATAGGAAATCTTATCAGTCTTACGTTTAAGGTACAAAATGTGTTCGCTACTTTTATGTAAATCACCACGCTAAACATTTTATAGAACATTTGACACTCTTACTCTTCGTTATATGAGTTTTTTTTGCTTTTCTTATAAAACGCCCCTTCAGCACCGATTTAGGCGGCTGAAATGTTCTTAAATAATATTTGGCATACAATTTTTTCTATAGGTCTTTCTCCTACCCTGGTATACGTGGCTGCCTACTGCACGCAAGCAATCAAGTAGAATCAAAAAGATTCCGTTTTGACAAATCCCTATTTCTTATCTTCTATGTCAAACTTCCAACCCTATCTACTCTTTCGCAGATGACAGCAGCATTTGCCATTCTTATTCAGTCATCAATAGACCAAACTTGTTAGAGATTGCGGCCATGAGGTAAAACATGAATGATACACTTAATCGTGATCTTGTAACACTTTCCAAATGGGGCCATGCGAATAGGGTCGATTTTAATGCTCGTAAGACTCAATGCTTCATCTGCAATTATGGACGGTATAGGTGTTAAAGAATTAGAAGCTCTTGATGTTCTTGGCATGAAAATCAAATGTCTTGTATTTTTGAGACGGTGCAAGAGTTACTTCACTTCATCTGGTCTCCTTAATATTTATACCACCTATACCCGACCGAAAACGTCATACAACTCTAATGTATGGGCCGGTGCTTCAAATACTATTGTGAAGTTACTCGACCGCGTACAGAAGAGGGGATTTTTGACTAGCTTATCGATGACAGTAGGGTAGCCAACTCTGTCATCTCCTGAGTGCTGGTACAAAAAAAAAAACACCTAACACCCGAACCCCGGAATTAATTCAAAATTCAAAATGTCTTTAAGGGTTAATTTCGTAATTATTCACAATTAGCGCTCGGCAAAAAAAATTTTGTAAGCCTTACGTTTAAGGTATTAGATGTGTTCAGCACTTTTATGTAAAACAATTCGTGGAACATTTATGTAAAACATTTTAGCCCGTCGTATCGCCGATGAAGGAAAGTTGTGTGCCACTTATTTAAGAAAGGGACAAACGGACCCATACAACGAAGAGTTAGAGGGTTAAAAGGTTCTACAAAAATGTTCCTCGTGGTGGTTTACATAAAAGTAGTAAACACCTCTTTTATCTTAGACGTAAGTCTAACAAGATTTTCTATGCCCTTAAATGAGTCCCAGATGTAAACGTTCAAAACGATGATACACGTAGATATTTGTTTTTGGTTCTACACAGAAAAAATTAATTTTTCACTTCAAACACCAAATTCCCTGAATCACATGTAAATTTGTTCAATTTAGGTCCTATAAAAAAATTTGTAAATTCAAATGCAAAAATTTTTAATAGTTTGTTTGAAAAAAATTCTGATTTTTTCAGAAATTGCAAAAATAAATCAAAGAATTTCGTAATTTTATCAGGTTGCCAACATTGGCGGCATCAAAATGAAATGGAATAATAAGTCAAACAAAATTATTTATCAAACAAAAGAGAGACAATAATAAAGATTTAAAATCTGTTTCAGAAACATGCTTGTTTAAAAAAAAAGCTATCATAATTTTTTCTGTGTATTTACATTTTAAACTTTAAGTTTTCATATGTAATGCATCCCATGAATAAGTTTAATTATTGCATCAGTTTTTTCCAGTTTGGAGATCTAAATTGTTATTAAATGATGTATTAATGAAAATCAGGCATGTTTATGTGCATAACGGTCTATTACTTCAACATCGTAACAAGTTTTAAAAACGGGAAAATGAATTCTAAGTTTCAAATTTAAGACGTAAACATTCAAGATATTTGTATGAACTTTATTCACCATCCCAGCAAAAACTTAGCTTACTGGTAGGCAAAAAAGTATATGAGGATTTAAGTCGTAACTACTTAAATTTGACCCGATAACTACTTATATTTGTTTGACAAGTCCAAAAATAAGGGGTACCCTTTACAATTGTATTTACATTCTCACAGCAATTAACTAGTTATTATTTGGCTTACTTGAAGCTAAAAAATAAGTGGTCAAGTAAACAAATTAAAATTAAAAAAAAAAATATTACACACATTATATATTATTTATATTTATTCCATTTTTTATTTTTTATTTTTTTGACCCATCTGGGATACGAACCTGTGCTCGTTCAGATTTGAAGACAAGAACTTGATTGATTTATAAGTTTAAGGGACAAAAATTTGTTTTCATATACAAACACATGTTGACTTGAAAAGTGGTTGTCTACTTATTTTATTAATGCATATCACCAAATTGGAACTACTTTCAGGTAATCAGAAAAATACGCAATAATTTTATTAAGAACTAAGTAGTAGTTCTAATTTGAAGCATAGTAATAAGATAAATAAGTACCACTCATTACTTTGTAGCCCATTAATAAAGTACTACCGATTAAAAAAATCACAAAAATTAATTCTGGAATTAGTGCAGAGAATACCTACTGCTTTCAATTACTTAATACTACTCAATACTTTTGAGTTGGGTACTCAATAGTTACTCGATAGTTTTATCGCTTACAAAAAGCTAAATTTTTAGAAACAGAGTTGTATTCTGCAATAGCGAAATTATCGAGCAACTACTTTTTAGTATTGAATACTATAAAGTACGAACAAATAATCGATACTCAGTACCCATTGCTCAATACTTTGACAGTACTATCTGCAAGACTCTAACACTATAATGGAAATCGATCGATTTCGATTCGCGCAATTTAAAAAAAATATCTGATAGCAGTTGACTTAATTTTTTGTTTGTTTTCGAGGTTGTCGATTTTATTAGAACTAAAACTTAATTCCACTTCATCGTACGATTTATAGAACAAGTATTTGTCTATTATTCGTTTTGCGAAATCGCGCGATTTCCATCACATGTCGTACCAGCTCAGTAATCGCACTTTTTAATTTCTGACAATACATAACTAAAGGAACGACAAATAAGAATAACTATTAAATAAGGGTTGTGAAATTTTGTCAATTAGAATTTGTAGGAAATTTTAGCTTTTCTCACGTACTACACTGAACAAAAAATTCAACAAAAAATATCATTGTGAATCTAAATTGATTATTAGGCTAAGGTTCGTAACGTTATATTCAGAAAGGATTGGGTATGATTAATATTCCAAGGAACAAGGGAAAAATTAACATCAACTTAATTTTTCAACGTACACAGCAAAACAGAGTAGCGTCACTTTCGGAAGCCGCTACACTTCCATCGTCAGTGCTCACGTGCATTTGCCCATCACCACTTGTCATGTGGCTCTGTTGAATGTGATTTCAATTCTTATATATACAATTTTTTCGTGAAAATTGAATACGAGAATTAAATCACTCTCAAGCTGATATTAAAGTGCACTTTCCCAGCGTTGCCATCGGTTTATTTTTCTTCATTCCCATTTTTCTGATTTTTGTTCTACTCAAGACAAACTTTTTTCGTTTGATTTTATACTTAAGTATATATGAACATGTAAACATGTGAAAAGCTCAAGCCAGTAGCTAACTGTTTATTAATATGATTATTTCGAACGTATTTGCTTTGTGAATCTAAATTGATTATTAGGCTAAGGTTCGTAACGTTATATTCAGAAAGAAGACGATGGAAGTGTAGCGGCTTCCGAAAGTGGCGCTACTCTGTTCTGCTGTGTACGTTGAAAAATTAAGTTGATGTTAATTTTTCCCTTGTTCCTTGGAATGTTAATCATACCCAATTCTTTCTGAATATAACGTTACGAACCTTAGCCTAATAATCAATTAGATTCACAAAGCAAATACGTTCGAAATAATCATATTAAGAAAAAAGATCATTGTTTCAACGAATTGTTCATTATTTTTGACCTACGATAAATCAATGAACAGGTTCGTTAATTTATATAAAAAACAACACCGGATGCTTTCAATGAGCCGTTTTACATAGCACTTCAATCAATATTTTCATTGAAGCAACATATGCGTACATAGTATATACGTATTTTTGAAAAAAAAATATTGAATCTAGGTCAATGAATGCCATTCGTGTAAATTATGTAAAATTATTTTTTCAGTGTAGTTGACTTCCTCCTCCATAGCATGACAAAATGTTAAAACTAGTGGGTGCATAACTTACTTCCAAAAATAGCAGTTCCCATAATTATAAATATTAAATATTTAACTGGACTTTTGCTTTCCTCAGAGACTACAAGTAGTGCAATTATTCAATGTTGTCATTAATTTCTAGACGTGTTTGCTTGTCCTCCTCTGCTTGGAGGCATTCTGAAACTCAATGCGTTGTAATTAATAATTGTGTATTTTTTGCTGCTGCTGCTGTTGGTTTTTTTCTACTTTTGTTTGTTATTTTAGCGGTTTTATTTAAAGACCATTTATAGCGACATATTTTTAAGACTTATATTATTGGCCCACAAAAATATTAAAGGCAAAAGAAAAAAAAAAGAAAAAACATTACAAAAATATCGCTAAAATAATCAAGCGTAATAAAAAGTAACAACAATGCAATGCTTCCCTTGAGACTGACAACAGGCATCGGTACAGACGGACAGACAAATAAACAAGCAACATGCAGTGAGCGGTATGCCGCCATAAAGCTTTTTCTTTTGCATTTGTTTGAAATATGAACGAATCAGCTAAATAATCGAGCAAATGAAAGCCTACAAGCACACATTCATATATATATTGCTCCAATACTTATGACTGCTACTTTTATGGTCAATATACATACAGTACGTTACTCAGCAATGCTATTGTAGCTGCAGTTTATACTGCCGCCAAAGATGTTGCTGCAGCTGATGCTGTTGCTGTTGCTGCTGCTTTGGCAATGATTATTATATTGCACAAATATGTGTTTTAATGTATTTCATATCATAACTGGCGGACGCACTAAATGGTTATTAACAGCAATAACAATTGTTGCAGTAGAAACAGCCACTCTGAGTCAATATCATCAACCTCTGATCGGTATGTTTGGTTGTGTCATTTTTACTACTTGTACTCATACAACAATACGATTCTTCTCCACTCATAAACACATGGTGTAATAAACATTTTTTTCTTCGATTTTATTTGTTTGTTATGTGATTTAATTTTCGGAATTGAATGTTGTTATATTTTATAGAATGAAATATTTTTATGCGTCAATTTATGGCACGCTTCAGATAAAAACCAACAAAACTAAGAAGAAAAAAATATCTATAATGCATAGTATCGTTAAATAATACGAACAAGTCAGATATGCCTTATTATGCCAACACCATTTCCATGTAATATTTTTGATAGGAATTTTTTCATTTATACACACACGACTGCTCGAAACAGGGGTCCAATGTTTTTTGAGTTTCTTTATTCCATTATAACTTCTAAATGCCTAAACAGATTTGGTTGTATGGGGCCTCCTTAGAGTCCTTACACCATTCCGAGTGGCACTGGCTGTAAATCTGTTTAGAAAATTTTCTATTGTAAAAAAAAACTTCTTTAATTATAACAATATGGTTATCAAATTGAAGGCCTTGATGAGCTTACTCGAAAATTATATAATTTGTGTGCATAAATCTAGGCGCACGGTAGTGTGCCAGGCCATTTTACTTACAGTGTACATGAAAAAACAGTTCATTCTTGGCTGCAAACGATTTTTGCAGACTTTAGTTTTTTAATGACACTGTACACCACAACAAACAATTAAATGCTTCTTACGTCTGATCCTGGTAGAGGGTACCAAAAAATATAAACTTGTATCGGCCTTTTGAAAGTTTACATCAGAGATTAATTTTAAAGGGAGTTAAATATAACCCCCATTTTGCACATATTTATAGAGACTCTACGTAGAACATCTTGTAAGCCTCAAGTTAAGGTATAAACTGTGTTCAGCACGTTTATGTGAAACACTACCACAAACATTTTTGTGCAACACTTTAACCCTCAAACTCTACGTTCTGTGGGTCTTTTTGTCCCTTAAAAAAAGGGGAAAAAAACTCGATTCTAGAACATAGTTTTACCTTAAGCCTAAGGCTTATAAGATTTCTTATGCTAAGTACTTACTTTGAATAAGTCAGAAATTAGCCTTTAAGCACATTTTAATTTTTGAAAATTTTCTGGCGTTCAAGTTGAGTCTGGAGTTTGGGTGTCTTTGAAGATCTGAATTAGAATTTTAACAAAACTATTTTTGTAGAACATTTCTCTATATCTATTTCCTCTATATCGCCGCTAAAGGGACAAAAAGACCCATACAACGATGAGATAGAGGCTTAGCATGTTCCACAAAAATGTTTGTCGTAGTGTTTTACATAAAAGCAGTGAGTGAACACTTCTTATATTTGAACGTAAGACTTACAAGATTTCCTATGCCGACTACTACTAATTGTGAATAAGTATGAAATTAACAAACATATATTAAGTTTTGAATGATTTCTGGCGTTTCAGTTGAGTTTGGAGCTTTATTATCGTTGAAGGCTTATAATAAAATTTAACGAGAAATATTTCCGTAGAACATTTCAGCCCACTATATCGCTGCTGATGGAAACATTTTTTGCTTCTTTTTAAGAAAGGGACAAAAATACCCATACAATGAAGAGTTAGAGGATTAAAAAGTCTCTCGTGATGTTTTACATAAAAGAGCTGAAGAATTCTTATACCTTCAACGTAAGGCTCACAAGACTACCCATTACGAAATTAACACTTAAAATCATCTTCAGCTTTTAATGATTTCTGGCGTTAAAGAAACACGGCTGACCAGAGACTAATCTTTAACCACGAGAACTAGTAGGCTATAATACCTAAGTCGTGTGCAGTTTATTAGTGAGGCCGTTTCATTTGGTGGCCCCCTGTGGGGCCACGGCTATTCATCTTGGTGATAACACTAACCTTGATGTTGTGCTTTCTGGGGAAAAGGTGAATTGGCTTTTGCTGACATTACCTTTGGCCAATTAACCCTAAAACTTATATGTTCATACCCAATCTCTGGAATAGCAGAGCAACGGGCGTGCATATAATTATTTTAAGGAAGTAGGGTAAACTACGTTATTCAGTAAGAATATGAAAGGTCACCTATGATCTCGCCCAAGACCAATGTCAATAGAAAGTTAACCTCCAGGAGTTTTCTTTCGAGGCTTAACCAGTAACCATAAACTCGTAACACGGGAACCAGTAGCCCCGCAAATGACCTGCCTTCCAGAGGGTTACATAGATGATGCTCGTCATTCACGGCATCATCTGTGATGATGCTCCTGAATACGATGGCGGACTTCGTTTTACCCTCAACAGGAAGGATGATTCTGTGCCTGGTTGTTGGTGAGGTCTCCTTCGGAAGCTCACGTGGTGGCTGTGTTTGCAACCAAAATCGCTGGGAGAGGTGTTGGTTTGAAGACTGATGCTCGACCAGTGCTAGTGGCTGGTTGGATTTCGGGCTACCAATGGCAAGCCTCTTTGTGCTGTCGTTAAACCAACAGTTGCTGCATCGGTAGTGCTTTGTAGTCAGGTGCTGGGGAATGCTTGTGTATAGCGGTTTCTACACATTTTTGTAGATTACCAGGCTTGTCGGTTATTCCTCGGTTACTTTGGGTGCATCGCGCATGCTGCTGCTGTAGCAGTTCCACTTGAAAGAAAGGGTAATACATTACAAAGCGATATATGTAATAATCACGGAAGAAGACCTAAACTTTAGCGATGATGAAACTTGGACCACCTTGTTGAAACACACGGTCAGCTACTGGGTGTCAAATGTGACTATCTCGGTCATAATAAACTTTAAATATTATCAGATTTTAATGAATTTAATCTTGCGGCAAAGCTCATTACACAGAAAAAAATAAGTTTCGTTTTTGATAACAAAGATCCCGGTATTCAATAATTTTTTTTTCAAATTTCCTGTGATAAAGAATTCCGCTATATTGATAGCAAAATTATTTCAAAAGAAAAAAAATAAATTAAAAGTAATGTTGACATGCCTGGGATACGAACTCGGGCTTCCCGGTCGTAAAGCTTGCTATCTACAGCCGAGCCATGTCCCAGTTATATTTTTATGAGATAAAACTTGTTTTAAGTACTTTTGTATGAAAAGAAGAGATATAACCGGCATGGGGTAGAAATACAAACAACGAAATATTGTATTAAGTTAATGACAAATGTTATTGAAATTCATATTTTTTCAATAACATAGTCTTATTGAACATAATTCTTGTCTATTTTTTTCTGTGTAATAGACAAAATCCACTTTGTTTCATTAAGATATCCTTAATATTTTCAGGGACATTTGGGTTTGAGTTTTAAAATTTTGGTTTTTGGTCGTGACTTTGTGGCTTTGAAACGAGGGTGAAAATGGCTAAATTTTTACAAAAATAGAACAGAATTGTTGGACGTTTCTCTCAAAAATTTTTCAGTTCTAAAAATTTTCTTTTCCAGATTTCAATAGAATAGACTGCAAGAATGATTTCAATTGAAATTTTAAATCTATTAAATCAAATATACCATTTTGCAATATTTCTTTTAGAAATAGAAATGAGATATATTTTATTGGTTAAAGAATTGCGAATTATCCCTTTTATTTATCCGCGTCTGTCTTTGTTAATTGGCTGTTGTTCTGTGTGAGGCAGCACAGATGATAACCACAGAGGACAGCAACTGCTAGAATTTGTGGCAAGGTATGATTTGCATGTACTGTACAGAACCCACCTTGGTTGATGCGCGCAGGGCTGAGGTGATGGACATCAGTCTGTGCTCAGTGCAGACTCTTGTCAGAGCTTAGAACTGGAGGGTAATGGACAGACGAATCATGTCCGATCACACCCCAACACAGTTTAGAGTAATTTTTGGTAAACAACATAGTAAAGCACGCAAAGTATAAAAGTATAGAAGACTATGGGCCGTACTACGTACGAGAAGTATATTTTGGAACACCCGGGACCAGTTCCTTATGGGAATTCTAAGAACACGGTTGAAATCCAGCGTAAAACGGAACACTATTAAGCTTGTCCTCTGACAGCAGTGGATTAAGGATCCGACTGCATGATTGAACGGAGAACTTGTATCTATAAAGAGAAAAGCAAGAAGATAATTTAACCGCTATAAGAGAGAGAGAGAGAGACTCGACCTCGTGGAACAGTTATAAAGATAAAAGGCTGGAGCTGAAAAAAATTATTCGCATTCGGAAAGAAAGAACATGGAGGAAACTCTGCTCAAGTGTAAGATATACATTTGAAGTAGCTACAATGCTGATGTTGGTATCTTGCGACTCGGTCTGAAAAGTGGCAGTGATTCATAAAGATATCGGTTCTGTGACTGAGTCGAAGCGAGAAATATTAAAGTCGTTGATGTAGAGAAATTTCTGAGGCTGCTTTCGATCGAATGATCCATAGAGCCTTATATGTAGAGTGTGAGAGGAAGCTGAGAGAATAGTGGCTGAAAATGGTGTCAGAAGTGTTTTGCTTTCTTTTGCCTTGCTTAAGTGTGGTATGAATACCTTACTGAACAGGATCACAGAGATATCTGTGGTCACAAGCCTTAACGGCTGTACCCGTTTTTATGTATATAAAGAAAGCGTTTGATAAGATCTGTTTTAATAAACTGGGAATAGCTCTTGCTGAGCGAGAGACCGATGGCATTATTTGGAATGGATCGATTCTATGCTGCGGTTGGGGAATATAAATCACAGGAATGGAAGTTTCATTGTTCGAAGCAGGGCCGTCAAGGGATGTCCGCAGGAAGGAGTTCTTTCCCCTTAACTGCGAAAATTGCACTTAATAGGAATACACACTATACGATATGCTGACGATATATCACTGATGTCTGGTGGCAGGTTGGTTCATGGACACCATTCTGGAGTGCATGAGACAGGCTCTCAGGTTAATCGAGGCAGGTACTTATTACTCCAGGAAGGTGAAATATATAGTGTTAACGATAGATACGAAACTAACCAGGAATGATCACGAAAAGGATAGTGCATCAATGTAGAAGAGTGTGTGGTCGAAGGTGGAGAATCTCACATAAAGCTGCACACTGGATCTATACTACGATTGTTAGACCAACACTTGGTTACGCATCGGTTGTCTACTGACCGAAGGCTTCTCAAAAGATTCAAAGGATTGTTTAGTTGCAGCAATACCCACAATGCCGATGTCAGCAATGGAAGCAGTGCTGGAATTCCCGCCGTTGGAATTATTTATAAAAAGACAGCGGCACTGCGTATGCATGAAACACACAGCATAGGAGTATTCTTGACCTTAAACATAAAGAGGTTAAGGAAACTCAAATGCCTTTGGACGAATTAGTAGAAGACGGATAGTCGAAAGCCTGTAGCGGAAATTAATTGCGGATGGTAACATCCACAATGAATGTATGGAGAATGACATCAGAAAATTTTAATCTTAGAATCATGTTGATATTTCGTTAATGCTATCCAAATAATTTAACTTGAACCAATACATATTCAACAAAGATTAACACACCTGCAATATCCATAGCAAATTAAAAAAAAAAGATTTGTAAAAGATTTCCTCTTTGCTCACCTGCTCTAATTTTTTTTAAATTTATTTATTTCGAAATAGTGTAGTTTTACAATACATTTTAATATGTTGTGGTTGGTTACTTATGATTGACAAGAATTTGGTTCAAGCTTGTTGACGTTTACTGTTTAACTCAATATTTACTGCTGTTTGGCTGCTGTGTCGCTGCATTATGACCATAACTGTCAATTGCCGTCATATAGTGACTTAAACAAAAGAAACCAATATAAAAAAGGAAAATAGTATAACAAGACTGTCAAAATACTCTTTGACGAACTAACTAAATGACTGGCTAAGTAGCTGACTAAATGGCAGACTGTATTGACTAAACAACGAACTAAAACAAAAAATACTGTTTGTGTTCGGGTGTGTGTGTGTGTGTATGTGTGTTTTTGTGTCTTAAATCAAAAATCTTTTAATATTTTCTGTTGCTGTATGTTCGTTTGTTAAGAAATGATCAGAAAAAAATGTCATCTTCAACCATAAGTGTCGCTTTGTATGTGGTTTGTAATGCCACCAGTACGTGATCAGTGACAGACTGACTTGTCTCAGTTTGTACTGACGTACAACTGATTGACTATCTGGTCTTGATGATTTTAGTTTGTTGAGTTTTTAACAAAAATTATATCATACTTTTCGAGTTGATTTACTCTTATGCGTTTTCATACTTTTCCATTTATATTTCAACATTCATATTAATGTGCAAGTACGTATACTTATTTACGAGTTTATTTTATGTTTGTTTGAGTGTTCAGCTCATTTTTTATAAAGTGTTGTATTGATATTTCAACTGACGCTTTGCTGACATTTTTAAATACAAGTGAGTGTATTTGTATTGTATCTGTATATGATGCATTTTGATGTGTAATCAGTCCCGGCAAACATTTTGCTACTTTCGAAGTTATTAAGAAATGCTAAAAATTAACTTCCGTTAGGAGGAATGTTTGCCGTGAAATAGAGACCTGAGCGACTGAAAGCGGTCAAACTAATAACTAACACCTCAGTAACATGGAGAATTGGCAACAAGTTTGTTTTGTTCTTGTAAGACAGCTTCCATCTTCCTTCTATCATCCAGAAGCGATTTAAGTTCTAAGCGAATAATTCAACATGAAAGTATTTTGTTTTTACAAACTCAAAAATGTCTTCCAGCTATCTTCCAAAAGATACTAGGATGCAACAATGATTCAAATGTTTAGGTGGTTATGACAATATTTATATGTTTTTGTATTTATCTATGTGGGGTAAATTGATACAATCTCGCTCTCAGTTGGCCAATGTTGCTTGTAACATAAACACTTTTGGAAATTTTGAAACTTATTAATTTGTAATAAGCTTATCTTTTTATTGCATCTAAATTTTATTCAATTCACTAATTATTACACAGTATAGAGTTGTTTTTGCAAACATCTTAACACTTTACATTTCTATTAAGATATTTGTAGAAATTAATCTTTTTTTTATTTTTCGCTGGAGAATAGAACTTATAATACAAAATAAATTGTTTCCAAGTTTTTAGGGCAAAATTTTATACGTATGACTAACTAATATGATATATGAAATGATATGTATGGAAAATCGTATTTTTTGCTTATATTTTTTTCTATTAAAAATTCATAAAAAAATGCCAATTCAATATATTGCTAAAATTTTATAAACATAAGAGGATTGCTATGTTTTTTTTTTAATAAATAGTAAAGAAATAAAAATTAAAAAATTAAGTTTGATAGTGGATGTATGGCAAGATCGCCATGTAATATGTTTGGTGTTGGTTATGTGGCAAGATCGCCATGTAATAAGTTTAGCGGGATCGCCATGCAATAAGTTTGGCAAGATCGCCATGTAATAAGTACCATATAGCCCTTATGTTTATTTTATACAATTGAAAGGGTTTAAGCTAATAAGTAGGCGTTCAAAGGAACTGCCAAAAGATGGTGAGACTAATCAATGAAAGATAGGCAGATGTTGCCGATTTAGTTATTCAAATCAAAGTCTTATGAGAATAAAACTTAGCCTTTCTAACTTACATTAGTCATTCTTAAAATTATATTTGTTTCATTTCGGCACCATGAAAATGTAAAAGGAATCTTATTACTTTCTTTCATTGACCAATCATAATAGCTCAATTCACAATCTTGTGCAAATGGTCTTGCATCGTAACATTTGCAAAATGGTATTGCATATTGATACTCACCACTTAAAATTTGTTAGTGGTGAGTATAAATATACTATACCATTTTGCAAATGCTACGATGCAAGACCATTTGCACAATATTAGGGGAAATCACTCTTCGTAGGAAACTGCTATTGCAGACTTTGCAGCTCTTGCAAGTCTAGGATATATGCTACAATATGCAGCACAACAAGAACAAAATATAAGAAACTTACATTTCCTACACAGTAGCAGATATGCAATACTAAAAACTGTAGGAAACTTGTCTAGCATATATGCAATTAACAAAATTACTCAGAAAGACTAATAGAAAAATACAAACTAGTAGAAGCCTGTTTGCTTACTATTTCAATACTACAAATAATAAATTAAGAAATAAGTAAGAGTAGTTCTTTCTTTATGGTACAGTTGAAAAATACATAGTTATACATAATATATCCTACATTTTTGAAGAAGACACTCATTCTTTGCAGCAGAAAATGATAGTTTATATCCTAAAGGTGCAAATATGCTACCAAGAGTGATTTCTCCTATTGTGAATTGGGCTAATTGCATTGGAATGCACTGAATTTAATTTGACACTCAAATATGTGTCACTTAACTATTATGATTGATCAGCATGTGCTACTAATAATTATTGTAGTGCATGCATAGTTGACTTGTGGGTTGTACTACAGTGTGCATAGTAAACATGTGAGGTACACTACATTAGTACTATTTTCATGCATGTAAATAAATTGCTTCTGAAAATGTAAATACTTTTAGAAAATCTTCTCTCCTAACCACATTTTTGTTATATTAAACATATCTACTATAATTTGTAAGCAAATTTGAAAAACTCGATGGTCGTTTTTTTCTTAAGGTGAAATTTCTACTGTGAGCTCTAAATGCATTATTGAACTACGTGTTAAAAAAATATTATGTACATTTAACCGATCCCGAGATATGGAAGTCGTAGTGTAAGTAGCAAAGAAGACAAAAAATATAAGAAAAAAAAACATAAATTTCAAGCAGACACTAAATATACATAAAAGAAAAAAATTGTCTGTTTGTTTGATCAGACCCACCTTCCTGTATGTATTTCGACGAGTTGAATCCGAAAATGAGGTCCGTTTGGCCCAATACCGCTCCAATTACGAATAAATGAAACGAAAAACGTGTAAAAATATGGAAATAATTCTGTTTTTCGCAATTTACTCGAAATAACGGCCCAAACAGACCTCATTTTCGGATTCAGAAATACATGTAGGAAGTTGGGTCTGATCAAATAAACAGCCCAATGGTTTTTTTTCTTTTATATTTTGTGTTTTGTTAAAAATCATGCTTTATCTACTGTTTTTGTCTTCTTTGCTACTTACATTATGATTTCCATATCTCGGGATCGATAAAATGTACATAAATAATTTTTTAAAACGTAGCTAAATAATGCAATTAGAGCTCAGAGTAGAAATTTCAGAAAATTTTTACAAAACTTAAAGAGATACCATTCTGAAAGCCAGGCTCATCCTCTGCAACCAATTCAATTTTTATATAAATCCATTTAGTAGTTTAGAAGTTCCATACCTATTACCACTTTTTTTCTAATTTACACCACTGTGTGACGTATGTGCGTCCAATTGTGATTAAAAAGAAATGGAATGCAGATTCGCGTTCAGCGGCCCAAATTACTAAAGAAACAGCTTTCAGTTCTAGGGAAAGAAACATTTTACAGAAATTTGAAATTTTAATTGTTATGGGGTTTTTTTTTTGTTATGGGCTGTTTAGTTTGTTAAATATTTAGGTTAAAGGTCGGTAATACCATATTTATTATGTTGTGAGATATTAAAAACCACGCTTCAGTCTTAACTGATAGATCTGAAAATTTTTTAGGTTAGTTTTTATAAATACCCATCTTTTTGAGATATGCGACTTGAAGAAATCAAAATTTAAATTGCTTACGATCACTCACTCTACCGTCCATTCCTGACCGACGCAAGGATGTTCTCCTCTATGGTATAACAAACACCGGCTATGCTAACTAAAGCCTTTTTGCATAGCCGGCCTTCGGCCACATACTTGCAATATAATTGTGCAATTTTTGATATTGCACAATAATATCGGTAATCTGTATGCCATATTAAAAGGTTACACAATATATTGACCAAAATCAAAAGGTTTTTGATTTTTATTGCACAATCACTAATAATGTGTAATGTGTTGGCAACATTGTTTATTTTATGTTTACTTTATCATTGTGAGGAAAATTGGACAATATTTTGTTGGAAAATATTGTGCCGTTTATTGCATAGTATAAGTCAAAACGACAATAATATGTACAATAACATGTGCAATAATATTGTATGATGAATGGAAAAAACTAACTGTTATATTTTCAATGTGTGGTCCTCAGACTAAGTAATTGAAGGCGGCTACTATTTCATGATGAGAACGGATGACAATAAACAATAATAGAAATATGAGAAGGTAGGATTCATATTATAGTTTTTGCCTCATTCAATGGATCCTGAAATAAAATTATATTTTTCGATGTTTAAATAATTTTTTTGTATTGAGCGTTACATTTGCTTTCGCGGTTGTTCTGGGAATGATTTTTGCGAAAAAGTACACCACGAAAACTGAGTAGAGGGTTTGAAAGCACTACACATCTACTCTGTAAAAACATGAAATTATAATAATCTCAGGAAGAAATTAAAAGTTATGACCTCTTTTTCAATTTTGATTTGGGTTCACATGGAAAAATAACAAATTTTTATCTTTTAAAATAATTCGTTACAAACATTTATACATGAACGAAACTAACTGTTTCTTTCAAATAAGATTAATATTAATAAAATCGACCAACAATCTCAAAAGTTATGTCAATTTGAAATAATTATTCGTAGCAATATATATATAAATTCTATTTAAGAATATTGTTACCGTAACGCTCTATACATTTTTATACGAATTCAATATTTTTTTCAGAACACACACTATATTGTGAATTTAATAAAATTTATATGTATAAATTTCCGTTGCATTTTAACATAAACTCCATAAATTTATTTTTTTTGATACAAAGCATGATTGATTGATGAAACGTTTTGCAATTTAACAAAGTTCTCAAAATTTTTAAATATATAGAAAAACAAACCTACGCTGTTATTTTAGTGTATGTTGTTAATGCAATTTTCATAATTCAACTGAGTAATGAAGCGTACTAAAAAAGCTCAACGTTCAATACTCGAGACTGAGGCCAACAACAATTTTAAAAAAATTTTAATTTCTAATATTTTCAAAAATTGGATTTGTGAAATAAGAGAAGCTAATGCAAATATTCTAAACCCGCTATAAATTTAATTTCGTTTTTGAAAAAATTCATAGTTTCTTGCTGTGAAAAATCAACAGCATGCATTACGGACACGCCATTTTGTATGAAGAGAGTAGTAGGTATAAACAGCATTTTATTTTTTCGTTTTAACACATAATGGACAGTCTTACACAAAAAAAACTTATATACATTTATCCACAATCTATTAAATTATGCTAAAGCATTTTTCAATTTAAAATTTATGCGTTTATTTTATGGAATATTTTACTATACTTCCAACGGATACGACAAAAGCATTTGAAATGAGAATCACGCACATATGTATATATGTATGATAAATTCAGATCCAAACTTCGGTCCTGAAGCTAGTTTTCTATATAATATTTTAAGCTCTGCTTATTTAATTACCATACATATACTTAAAACTATAATGATTGCTTTTTTACTAAAAATTTGCTGATAAACTTAAACTGACACTTGGCACGTTCTCTCATTGTAATTAAAAAATTTTCCATTTTTAGATTTTTAATTTTTCTATATTTTATAAGCAAGTTTCATGCTGAAAAGTGAAAATGTAATCCTTATTTTTGTTTTTCTTATATTGAAAAAAACTATTGTATGTACTTATAAAATAATAATAATCTACAATTTGTTAAATAATAAACATCATAAACTGATGACAAGATGTGATAAAATGTTGTATCGCCATAATTGGGACGCAAGCGATCAGAATAAAATTGTACAAATTGAATTATAGTTGTTGGCAATACAACAAATATGGCAACAGCATCTTAACAGAGTTGTATTCGGCAAATGTATGTATTCTCGACATTATCTCGATTTTAATCATTAATTTACACACAGCTTACCATTTTATTTAATCATTTATAATTTTAACTTAAACTAATAAAATAAATGTATGTCAATTATTTATTTTATTTTTTTTTGCTATTATTTCACTTGCCACTGAAATAGTAAAATATTTTTTACAATAATTGGCAATAAATCAAAAATCAAGTTTAATATTGAGTTGATTTTTTTTGACGGTACAGAAGAACGGATCGACTAAGTGACTGGAAAAATAAATACAATTCTGTGTCACTTGATCAGCAGACAAATGCCAATACTGAATTATACAAATGCCAAACATTAAGTAAACAAATCAAACATTTAATAAAAATTTTCAGATAATGAAATGTTTCCACCTGCACAGTGGGTAATTTTTTATTTTAATGCCAAGTGTCAGAAAAGCTGCTGATATATTTATTGGCATTAAACAACTAAACTTTTAAGCTTTGTGCTAAATTCCTTCTTAAAACCCACAAGGACTCGATTTAGTCCCATTATATATTATTGTTAAGGTTTCATTTAAATCGCTAAATAATGTCTAATTGTAATAAAACTTAAAAAGTGGCTTACTAAAGAGCAAGCAAATTTTTGTCCCGAATTTATTGAAATCGCGGTATGTATTATTAAATTTTTTTTTTAATATTCTTTCAAAAAATACTTAAGCTTTGGTTTATTATACACGGTTGGTCTGGGAGTGATGTTTACGAAAAAAAAAATACTCCACTACTATAGGGCTATGGGGCCTCAAAGCACTATTTATCTACTTTCTAAAAAAATTTACTTGGTCTCAGCATTCAAAATTCCAAAAGTAGTTTCTATTAAAAGTATTCATTACAAAAATTTATACCTGATTAAAAAGCCGGCTGATTCTTTCTTCAAATAAAAATAATTTTAGCAAAATCTACCGAAAATGTTTGTTAAAAGTTAAGTCAAATTCAAATAATTATTCAAACCAAAATGCGACCTACCTAATACTTTCTTCGAAAGTATAACAACACAGACTGGGACAGAATCAAAAATTTGAAAATTATCGATTTCTAAACGTTTCTATTTAACTTAAGGAGATGACCTTTCCGTAGAATTTTTGAAAATTTTTTCCCTAAAAAGCACGATCAGTCTGCTCTACAAAATGTTTTTCTTAACGATCATATAATTACATTTTGTAATTAATTACATGTTAAAATACACATTACATGTAATTTGTAATTGCTACACTACAATTACAATTACTTGTAATGTGTAATTGTCTGAAGAGCTATTACAATTACATGTAATTGTAATTGAGGCATGAACAACTACAATTACATGTAATGGGTAGTTGATATATAGCAATTACAAATTATTTTAATTATAATTGAAGATTATCAACTACAATTACATGTATTATTTGGGCAAAAGTAATAGTAATTGCTCATAAAGGGGTAATAATTGCTTTAACAATAAAAATTACTATAAATGTATTTTATTACAAATAAAATCTATTATTTATTTATTTTTAATATCTTTATGAAATTTATTTGACATACCAGCAAAAACTTGGTAATGAGTTGTCATTACCGAACAACATACTTTTCAACCACAAACTACATACCGCCTGAAGTACTTTACAGTAGTTGAACAATTACTTACTAGTAATTAAGCAAGCCATTCTTTCTCTTGTTGGCAGAGTATTAGCGTATCTGCTTATCATACAGAGGGTAAACAGTTCAACCCCTGGGGAAGCAAAATTGATATTTTTAATTGTGTTCATGTTTGTAAAAACAAGTTTTAAGCCCATAAAAAAATAATTGTGCAGTAGCCTAGTGAGTACAACACTTGCCATAAAATAGCACAATAAATGAAAACGGCATGATTTCAATGCTTAGCAGAGACATTTAATTTTTATTGTGTTTTGTGTATTCAATACCGTCTAAATATTGAAATTTATAACTTGTTATTTGTAATCAATTGTGGTAAGTACTTGCCTCCAATGACATCGCCATGTTAAAGTAATTGGTTAAAATGCTAAAGTAGAAGTAGTGAAGGGTATGTTTTTAGCCTTTTTAACTCATTACTTTGCCATCAAAATTTTTCTTGGGATATTCTCATAATTTTATTTTAAATGAAATTTATTTGCTGGAGTCTAAGCAATTGTCTATATACAGCATTTCGTTGGTGCTTGACCAACTCATCAGTAGACTTCAAACACAATTTTAAACAGTTACAAACCCTTTATCTTTATAAGCATAGTAGGCCTTGAAGGCCTACAATGCTTATTTTTTGAAAATCATTTATGTAGTTATTTGTAAATTCTCAAAAGGGTTTTAAAAGTTTGTACATAAGACAAAGGGTTTGTAACTGTTTAAAATTGTGTTTGAAGTCTACTGATGAGTTGGTAAAGCACCAGCGAAATGCTGCATATAGACAATTGCTTAGACTCCAGCAAATAAATTTTATTTAAAATATTTTTAATATCTCTAAAATTAACTGGAAATATCTAGAGCTCTAAAAGAGGATAAAAAGTAAAAAATGACTAACATCGCAAAAGTGAAAAATTTTTGCGAAAAATTTTAAACAGCCCCCTAAATTCATTAAACATCGTTCAATACACATTTGTCGCGAAAATCGCGAAATTCGCGAAAAATTTTAAAATGGCCCTAAAATTACTTAAAAATAGCAAAAATAGCTAATATTATACGGAATGCAAAAAACTCGGCAAAAATCACGCAAATGACGAAAATTCGCAAGAACTGGCTAACATCGAAGAAACAATAAAGTTTTATATGAACTAAAAATCGGTAAAACTGTAAAAAATCCGAGAACTGGTAAAAAATCACTATTATCGCAAAAATAGCGAAAATTTGCGAAAAATTAAAAAATTGCAAACAAGCTCTAAATTGATTAAAAATAACTAAAATTGTATGGAATGTAAAAAACTATGAAAAAATCGCGAAAATTAAGATAATTCTCAAAAACTTGTTAACATTAAAAACATAGAAAAGTCTTATAGTGATTAAAAATCGATAAAACTGTAATAAAGCCAAGAACCGGCTAAAAATCCACTTATCGCGAAAATAGCGGAAATTGCGAAAAATTGCACAACTGTAAACAAGCTTTAAAATTGCTTAAAAATAGCTAAAATTGTAAGGAATGCAAAAATTTCAGAAAAAATCGCGAAAATGACGCAAATTCGCAATATTCGCAATAAAAGTATTTTTTCAGTTTTTGGTTTTTTAGCAGTTTTCCCAATTTTTTAATCAATATCAGACATTGATATCTTTTTAATCTTACCAAGTTTTTGCGACTTTTCTTCATTTCCGCGATTTTTTCCGAGCTTTTTGCATTCCTTACAATTTTATCAATTTTTAAGCAATTTTAAGGCTTGTTTGCAATTTAGCTGTTTTTTTCGAATTTTCGCTATTTTCGCGAAAATAAAGTGTTTTTTTAGCCTGTTCTTGTACTTATAACAGTTTTACCGATTTTTAATCACTCTGAGACTTTTCTATGTTAATTTTCATCATATTCGCGATTTTTTCTGAGATTTTTGCATTCCCTACAATTTTAGCGATGTTTAATAAATTTTACGGTTTGTTTGCAATTCGGCAATTTTTCGTGTATTTTGAGAGTAAAAGTGATGTTTTGCCATTTCTTTTGGTGCTCGTCAAGCTTGTGAGTATAAAAAAATTTAAGGGATTGTTTCTTATTCTCACAATCTGCAGGAATTTTTCGTCATTTTGGCTATAGAAAAGTCTTCCAAAAATTTAAAAATATAATTGAGTATATTTTAATTAAATTATGCAATCATGCCAACACAAATTACTTGTAATTTCAATTGGTATGATTGCATTAACAATTACAAATAATTTGTAATAGCCTTCCTACAATTGCAATTATTTATAGTTGTAATTGGTGCTACAGCAATTACAATCAAAAGTAATTGTATTTGGTAGTAGTCCAATTACAATTACAAGTAATTTGTACTTGCACCAACGCAATTACAAATTACTTGTATGTAATTGAAGTGAAAATGTAATCACTACTCCCCAAGCCTGAATTACTGTAAACATGTCTAAGAGGTATCTTCACAGACATGATTATTACCCAACAAAAGCTTTGCTTACTAGTAGGCAAAAAAGTATATGAGGATTTAATTCTTAACTACTATTAGACTCGATAACTACTTATTTTAGTTTGAGAAGTCCAAAAAATAAGGGATACCCCTTACAAATATATTTACATTGTTACAGCAATTAGCTAGTTATTATTTGGCGTACTTGAAGCTAACAAATAAGTAATAAAATACACAAATTAAAATTTAAAAAAAAAATTTATACACATTCTATTTTATTTATATTTTTAAAATTTTAAAAAATTGTTTTGACCCAGCTTGGATACGAACCTGTGCTCGTACCGATTTGAAGACAAGTACTTTACCGCTCAGCTGTTGTTGACTTTTAAGTTTAAGCGACAAAAATTTGTTTTCATATACAAACATATATTGACTTAAAAAGTGGTTGTCTATTTATTCTACTAATACATATCAACAAATTGTAACTACTTTCAGATAATAATGAAAATACGTAATAATTTTGTTAAAAACTTAGTAGTAGTTCTAACTTGAAGCATATTAATAAGATAAATAGGTGCCGCTCATCACTTTGTAACCCATTAATAAAGTACTATCGATTAAAAAAATGAAAAAAGTTTTTGCTGGGTAACAACAAATTTAATCCAATTCACAATTTCTGGTGGCCCTGCACCCTTTCGAAATCGACCTATGTTGCAGCAAAATTTTTAATTGAGCCCATATGTTCTAAAATTTTAAAGTTTGAATTAAAAACCAATTACCGCTTTTTAAAACCCTCGACCTAGTATTATACCATTTTGGAATTCGGACTAAAGGCGCCAACTTGATGTCACTTGCCAAAAATACCTCGTACATTTTTTTTCAACACGGCCGGTTAAAGCTGGGAGTAGTAATAATTTTAGGTACATCGTTTGGCAAAGCGTAAGGGTTTCTTTAAAAATCAGGCCACTGCAGTATGAATTTTTAACTGTCATTTACAGAAGGATATCTCACAATAACATAGGAGAAAAAAAGTGAAGATTTGTAGCCACAGCAATAGATAGACAGATCATCACAGGTTGATTTTTTTTAAATGGCAACAGCTTTTAAACTAATTTAAATTGCCCTACTTGCCCTATCATCCGCTTTCGGCTTCTCCTTGATTTATCGGACACCCTGTATATTAAGCTCAGGAAAGAAAGACCTATCTTTGCAAATGTGCAACATTTGTATACACAGAAAATATTATCTTCAAAATATTAAAAAAAAGTTTGTCTAATAATAATAAATTTCATTTTCAGTAAATGCTCTTTACATAATCAATGAATTGTTTGTTTGACTCTTATTTAGCACACAAACAGCAAAAACAACAAGAAAAACTGTGTCGTAAAAAACAACCACGATGACGACATACACACAAATAACAACAACAACAATGATACCAAAAGGAAAGCGATTGTGCCAAGTTTGTTTACTGAAGATTTTTGAGTGAATTAATTAGTTTATATCTTTGCATTACTTCTCATTCATTTTTTTAAGTCCTTAGATAAACATTCAGACTTGAACAGATTTAACAAAGTGAAATTTCATAAATGCCTAATGGATGATGATGATAATGACCTAAACAAAATTTTGTTTGATATATTACAAAAAATCCAGTAAATATTTTTGTTTGATTAAATAAACTATTTTGTTTAATATTAGTTAGTATTTTTAGACTAATTGTTTTATAAATTGAGACAAACATGTTGTTTGATGGTTTGCAGAAAGTCCAGTTAATCTTTTTCCCTGATTTAGTAACTGTTTTGTTTGCAATTTGTAAATATTTTTAGACAAATTGTTTTATATAGTTAAACAATTTGTTCACTGAAAAAAAACACGTTTTTTTTCAATGAAATTGTTGAGATATTTTTGCCTAAATTCATAAATTCCTTGTAGGTCCGTTTCTAGAGAAAATATTTACTATTTCATTGAATTCCTTTACAGAAAAGGAAATTTTGGTTTTTTCAGTGTAGTTCAAGAGAACAGCTTTGAGTTTTTTTTGAGAAATTAAACAAAAAACTGCAGCAAACCAAATTTTTCGAGAATATCTCGAAACCTCTTCTTGAGAAAAATTAATGAGTGCCATATTCGTGTTCAGCGACCTTAAATTATATTAGAAAACATCTCTTTCGAAGTTATTGCAAAAAGTTAAAAATTTCTTAACTAGTGTAATTTATCATAATTCGTGTGAGTTTTAAGCGGAGTATCATAAGCTTAGTAATTGCAAGTAATTGTCTTTGTATTTATTGTTAAAAACTGGCTAAAATTATAACAAGAAGCAGGTGTCAAGGGGGCCATAACGCAATTTGCATAGTGCCAATTACGGCGATGTTAATTATGGGAAAAAAGGCGGCCAAAAAAACGAAGCTGATGGCACAGCTGTGTGCTTTCAAATTAAAAATTTTAAACGTTTTAAACGTTTATAGAACTTCTACGTTAAACTTCGTTAAACTCAAATAATTTATTAACAACTAAAACACATTTTGTTCCACAGTGCAAGTGTTGCTTTGTTTTTCTTGTTAATTTAGAATTGCATTTGTATATTTTGCGTACTTTGTTTTGAATAAAAAAAAAAGTTTTTAGTAATTTAGATTATGAAAAATATTTATGGAAACATGATTTATGTCTCCAGCCTACAGATATGGTTGACAAACAAATACGACTGCTAGCTGACTAGCCTGTAAAGTAAAGACATTGCACATGCATGCATGCATGATTGTATGGAGGATTTATAAATTTTTTTCTGCCATCCGATTGCTTGTGTTTTTTACTTATACGCACCGGGTGTTGGTAGATCGCGTGCTTTTCTTAATACTTACAAGTATTAGTGCTTGTGTTGCTGTATCTCTATAAATAAAATCAATAATAAATAAATTGTATTAACAAATTTGGTTAAATTAACCAATACCTGAGTTGAATATGAAATAAACAAATATTTATTAAAATACTAACACATATGACTTGTTTAAAGTTTCCATTTTTTTTGTCAAATTATTTTCAACACTAGCAACAATAAAATTTTGTTGCAACAACCACAACAACAAAAGGCAAAAAATCTTGTTTGTAATCATTATCTAAATTGTCAATTATGGTCAATATGTACAAAAACCCACTACAGTCATACAATTAATTAAACATATTTAGTTAAATCTCAAAAATAAAACAACAAAACAACAAATTAACAAAAACCAGATTAAAAAAAACTAATAAAATGCAATTTGTTTGTTTGTTTTCATTTTATGTGTCAATGAAATATAAAACAACAAAGACGAATGAGCAAATTTTTTGTTTAAGTTACAAAATTAAAAACCACAAAATTCGAATAATGAAATTTATCATTCATTAACTTGTCTAAAAAACCAAAATTTTCTTAATTAAAACAAATAGAAAAAAAACTAAAACAAAACTAAATGCAGAAGTAATTTGCTTGTTAATCCTTTTGATTATAGTGTAAAAGCAGTCAATAAATTTATTTCATTTCATTACACTTCTTTCAATACAGACAACAACTAGTAGCAAAAGAAAAATAAACTCAAAACTTTTTTGCATTTAGTAAAACCTCAAGATTTCTTTTACTATATTCTATGGTACTTGCTTGTGTACTTGAAGAAAATTAGTTAAAAAAAAACTTTTCTAATAGTTTCCGCATCAAAAGATTTTCATTTCCGTGTTAAAATGCCCTACACTGGGGCATATGTTCGAAACTTGGTTTTTTTTTTGTAAAAATCAGATATCACTTTATTGTGAATAAAATCAATATGTATCGATCGATTGCCCCTCAACTGAATAAGAGATGTATACTTTCAAAGAAAAGTTTGTCTAAAAATAAATTTAATTTTCAGTAAATGTTCTGTCCATAATCTATGAATTGTTTGTTTGACTTTTGTTTAGAACGCAAACACCAAAAACAACAATAAAAACTCTGTCGTAAAAAACCACCCCGATGACGACATACACGCAAATAACAACAACAACAATCATAGCAAGAGGAATGGAATTGTACCAAGTTTGTTTACAAAAGATTTTTGACGGAATCGATTAGTTAATGTCGTTGCACTAATTCTCATTCATTTTTTTAAAGAGTATTTAGATAAACATTCAGACTTGAATACATTTAACAAAGTGAAATCTCATAAATGCTTAATGGATGATGATGATGACACAGACAAAAATTTTGTTTTTATTTATGTTTGATTAAATAAATTATTTCGCTTAATAGACTAATTGTTTATTAAATTCAGACAGAAATAATGTTTGATATTTTTCGGAAAATCTAGTAAATATTTTTATTTGCTTTAGTAAATTGTTTTGTCTACAATTTGTAGATATTTTTAGAAAAATTGTTTTATAGATTTCAACAATTTGTTCACTGAAAAAAATGGAATTGTTGAGGTATATTTGTCTATATTTACAAATTCGTTTGTAGGTCCGTTCATAGTCAAAATATTTAATATTTTATTCCTTTTAATTCCTTTTAATGAGATTTCCCAAAACATTTGTGGGGTCTAGCGATGACCACCCGTGAGCTGGACCGTGTCTAAGAGAGGTCAATTTTTTATTGCTGGTGCTAAATAAATTTTACTTTTTTTAGTATTATAAAGGCATTGTTTATTTATTTCTGTTTCTAGTTATTGCAAAAGTCCGCACGTTTCTAAGAACAGCAATGAATATACAATGCCTCAAATCAAATAATTTTAAAAAATGTGTTTTAACATAAATAGCACCTGCAATAAAAACGCTTAAAAAATCGTGTTTTTTTTAATGGAAAGTTTAATGTAATGCAGCTTGAAAAAATCCTTCAAACGATGAAATTTTTTTATCTGTTTTCTTGGGAAAAAATACGAAATATGCAAAAAACTACAAAAATCACGGGCGGCTATCGCTAGACCCCTCAAATGTTTTAGGAAACCTCATTAAAAAGACCGGTCTTTAATTTAAGAGGGTGGTAACAAAAACACGTTTTTCATTTTCATACAAGTCGAGTAGCTCTAATGTACATATATTTTTTTGTGCCCTTGCTATTTAAGAAAAATAAAATTTTGTGCACCGTGTAAATATTTCGGTAAAAATCAGGAAATTCTATTTTATTATGAATAAAATCAATATTCATCCATCGATTTTCATGAAATAAAGCTTATTTTATTTTAAGTACATCTGGCTTTATGATTTTTTGATTTTTTATAAATTTTTCATATATGAAAATTTTCTAGCTTTGTCTAAAAAAAATACATTTCTCATCATTGCGGTCTGAATAATTCCAAAACTGTTGAGTAAAAAAAACAATATTCAACAAGCTTAAAGGCAGTTTTGTTTAAAGTTTTTTTGTGGATTTCATAATAAAATTGTACAAACGTTTCCCAAGTTATGATAAAATTGGTGGAAATGCCTCTTCAAGACTCGATTTTTGCAAGTAATTTCACTTCATTGTAAATAAAATCAATATATATCAATCGATTTTCACAAGAAAAATATTATTTTATTTGTACTAAATGTGGCTTCATGATGAAAGAAGAAGAATAGTAACATTTTGTCATATTCGATTTTTTTTAAATTAAAAAACAAATGAAATTTATTTGTTGATGGTTATTAAGCAATTGTCTATATGCATTTCATTGGCGCTTTTACCAAATCGTCAGTAGACTTCAAAAACAACTTTGATCAGTTACAAACCTCTTATTTTATGCACAGACTTTCAAAAACCATTTGAGAATTTACAAACGATAATATTTTTGAAAATCCCAAAAGAATAAAATAAGTGTAGTAGGCTTAGAAACTTATACAAAACCTAACAAATATTTTATATTCGATATGAATCTATCTTATTTTTCTACACCTGTATACAATTAGAAATCCATTGGATTTTGGGTAACTCAGTGGAGCAGCCTCTTCCAAAATCCAAAATTTTAGGAAAAAAAAATTATCCATATGATTTAAAATTTCGGCTGTTTTGTAGTTAGGGGACAATAAAACATGAAAAAAGTAAAGTGGCACTCCTTGGCATTTTTCTTGTTGCATAGTGTAATCGCATAGCTCCCCCATTAATGGAGCGATTTAAATTTTTTTTGTTTGAACAGGTTTGCTTGCAGTTTGGTGGCATATATTTTTCTTTTTTGAAAATCCATAGCTTCCTATAAAAACGTTTCCCAATTTGTTTCCGAAATCCAGTTTTTAACAATTTGGAGTAGTCAACTTCTACATACACTGTCCTTGAACAACTTACAAAACTATAGTTGAAAATAACGGATATATAGACACTTTAAAAAGTTTTTTCTATGTAAGTGTTTTAATTTTTCTTGTTAAATAAGGAAAACTTGAGATACATACGGGTTTTCTAAATTAAACCATGGACATACTATACATACAATCAAATGTAGCATGTTTAAAGTTCAGCTAAAACGAACCTAAATTTCTTTCCTCCTCAAAACGTGAAAAACAAAAAGTTGGTTATTCCCTTATTTGTATATGATAAAATAAAACTATTTCTTTATAGAATTTATTTGATATAAAATTTTATAAAAACAAATTTGCTTACTTTGTTGAATTAATGAAGCCACAGAAACCCACTTAAAGGTTTTCTTTACTAGTTTCTTAAAAAGAATAAAATGAAAAAGATGATAAACTTTAATCATTTTCAAAAACTACAAATAAACTTGGGAAAAAGGCAAGAAATTGCATAGCTAAAGACTTTTTAAAACTAAAAGAGGTTACAAATATTTTTTAAATAATAGAAAAGGGAAATATTGTTTAAAAAAAAGAGTCATGAACAGATTATTCTGAAATAAAACAATTTAGAAAAGAATTCAAAAAATAAAATCAACTATTTTTTATAATGAGTTTGGGTAGGGCTTTTTATGGAGCAATCGAAATTGCACCAATTTAAAGAAAATCCAATTTAAAAAAAAATTACTAAATAGTCCATCATTTTACCAAAACCCTCCCCCCAAAAAAAAGTTTACTAAACCATCGAAATTTTACAAGAAAAAATTTATAATTTTATCATAAAATAAAAAAAGTAAAATACAAAATACATATTTCATTAAAAAACTATTGTAAAAAATAGTTTAAACATATTTGCTACTTTTTCTGACTTTAACTTTTTAGCTTCTTCTGTAAAACCATTGAAATGCTTCTTACGCGTCCTGCATTTAAGGTAACGATATATCAAAATATATAGATATTATTGTCGAGAGTTTTTCATAAAGTTTTCAAATCATATACTCCTTCTGAAGAAAAAGAATCTAATATCTTCTTCATTTGTTGCTGTAAACAATACAACAAACATTCTTATCTCTTACTTCATCTATCCAGAATTATCTTCGGCTGCAAATACTCGCACAACACCAACTCTTGTAATAAAAAAATTTTTCATTTAACTCAAACTTCGTTAAGGTTTTTGTGGTAAATGGATGTCTGTTATTGGAGTGAAGTGAAAGCAACTACAACAACTGGAAAAATAATAAATTTTTCAATTATAAATCAATTTTCGATTAAAATTACTTTTTATGATGTTTCACTCCTTGTAGTATTTTTCAACAACGCATTTTTCTTCTTTTAGCAACTTTTTTTGCCTTCTTTTTCTGGTTTAAAATAAAAAGAAATAGGATGATTTTGCTTAGTTTTGCTCTTAATACATTTTAAGTTTTTCTAGTTAAATAGCAAAGTTAGAAAAGTGCAAACTACAAACGAAAAACAACAATAGACTTTTGTTTCATGTGTGAAAATAGATAAAAACTAAATCTAAGAAAAGGTCCTGACTTGCGATAATACAAGTGTATGTTTATACATACATATATTTACTGATATATGTATATATACATACATATAACAGTGTTTGAGTGAGTAGTTGAGGTTTCATTGTTTAAAAGAAAATCAAAAAGTTTTTCATTAAGTTTTAGAGATTCCTTGATTTTTTTTCTTTTCTTATTGGGTGTTTGAGGAATGTGTTTAGAAGACAAATGTTCATCTGTCGTTGATGACGGGACAATCATGATCAGGGCTCGGACTTTCATACAACTAAAAATTGATTTTAAGCGCTTAACAAATGCACCTAAAAATGAAAAATATGCACAAAAATATGCATTTACCTACGAACTACAACAATATAATTTGTTTTCATTTTTTATTATTATTAGAGAAAAAACATAAAACAAACATAATTTGGTCAATTATTTAATGAAACCGAACTTTATTTGCGTTGCCAGTCGGCAAATGAAAATTAATGGTAGCCAGAAAGACACTAAATATCAACTGAAATTGAGAGCTCTCAGTTGCCAGTTGCCATCAGCAGTATTATTTTCAGCAACTGTCAACCCAAATGAGGCTTCGTTGCCATCCATAATAACTCCAAAAATATGCATTTATTGCCAAAATATACAAAAATATACGTACTTGAGAAATGTTAGCTAAAAAAATTTTTATAACTCCAAAAATATGTGTTTATTGCCAAAATATGCAAAAATATGCACTTGCTACCAAAATATGAAAAATACTACTACTTAAAATTTGATGATTCGCATAGATAATAAGTCAATACCTCTTTATTTATCTAAAAACGAAAAAGAAAAAATGCATTTGCATGAAAGTCCGAGCCCTGCTCATGATAATCATATTGGTAAATAGTTTCCAATGCTCATATCGTCGCTGTTTTAACTAACTGACCTAACTAGCATTTTACAAATTTTACAGGAGAGCACTTTTAATGTTTTTTGTCCTAAATGTAATCACTTCCAAGCCAAAATACGTATAAAATTGGTGTTCTGCATTTTTTGATATGTAAAGAAGAGTATAAAAAATTTGTATTAAAATACTTTTTTGTGACTTTGAAGCAGATAAGACATTTAGTGAATTTTTTTTTAATTTATTCAGATACGCCTGCAGTAAGTATACTTTTATAGTATAAAAAAAATAAAATTTATTTTTGATTAATGCTTTGACTTTATTTTAGTGTTGCTTAATAAAAACAAAAAATAAAAATGCAAGTTAAAGAATGTTTAGAGAAATTACTTAATTAGATAGTGAGTTATAAAAGAATACATGTTCTGAGAGTTTGAGAAATGAATTATCACCAGTCGTTAAGGAAATCCAATCATTATATTTACTTTAAAATATTTTTGGAGGACCGATGTTGACGAGTTTTGAAATATTGGTAATCGGTTTTCAAGAAAAATACCGATTTTTAGACATATACGCACAAAATTTAGCTGGTGAATGTTGTGGTGTTAACTACATCCTAGTCAATCAAAAAATTAAATTTGGAAAAAATGTGTTGTTAAGCCCTTTTGCGTTTTATATTTGTTTCTTTTAACTTTTTTATTCCTTTTAGTTTCTTCGTTAAATAAAATTTTTTTTGTTTCAAACGCGTTACTATCAAAAGTTTTTTTTAACTACTGATATATTCTTTCATTGCTTTTATATAATTTTATAAAATTTTGTTAATGGAATTAGAAAAAGATTATAGTTAATATATTGTAATATATTTACCGCTATATCGAAAAAAATATAATATACTAAAAAAATTTGAACTAAATCTATCAGTATTTGGTGTTATATCCATAAAGCTTTACACTTACGACACTTCGTGAAAATTTTTTTTTGCATTCTTACAGATACGTCAACAATATTTTTGCTTTTATAGAGATTACGGTAATAGTTACGTCCATAAAAATTTTACACAAGGTGCTGTATGACTAATGACGTCTACTTGTGTATTTAACTCATTTTTCAAAAAAATGTCAATTAGGTCAGTTAGTAAAAACATAACTTTTTGTATATACATACACTAAAAGAAAAGCGCATCGTTACAAATATAAAACCATTATATGAATCGCCTTACATTCATACAACGAATATGTTTATTAGCGGCATGAAACATTACATTACATTACATTGACGAAAATTACATAAATGCTATGTATCTTTTCTTAGTCAGCTTTTTAGCATTTTGTACTATCATTAATGATGCGAAACACTTCATTCGGACAACGAAAAGTTTTAAAGCCGAAAGCTTCGGTAAATAGATTTCTCTTACAATTTATTTTTTACATTAATTAATAATTTTGTAAATTACAGATGCTTTAAGTTTGCAATGAAGTATTATCGCAACGGTTATAAAAAAACTACTTTTTATTTCTTACTGTGATTATTGCAAACTAATTTAATTTTTAATTCAAATGACTAAGATTTGTAACTCTATATTCAGAAAGAATTGCTAATATTCTAAGGAATAAGAATAATTCGCATCAATTTAATTTTCATTAAAAATGTTTTTTTGGGAGAGACTTTTCTTGGGCGCCCTATGCTCCAATGGGAGTTAAAGGAACTTATATATATTTTCTTGGGAATGTCATCTGGTAGCAATACATTGTATGCGAGTGATGGCAAGATAACTTGAGTAAAGCCTAAACTCTGGGGAAGTTTTATAGCACGTTGATATTAGTGGTTGCTACGATATTTTGGATGGAAAATTGTGTCAAACAAAACTGGACCCTTTGAGATAATAAACCTCTATTTTTTTGGACCGGCAAAATGAATACTTTGGACCCTAACCGAAGGCTCTGATTTTATTTTGTTACCTTTTACAAGCATTTGCGGAAGAAACATTTTTTTTATTATTCATTTATCTAATATATTTAAATGAGCAATTCTTGTGTATATATACATAATTGGTTTCTCTAAAATGGCTATAATGATTTCGATGATATTCAGTTTCTAGAGGTATTCAGGGACGAAAAAATCTATCTTTTGTTTAGGGTTTGTCAGGAATTTCCCCGACATTGTTCAGACATGTTGACAATGTCTTTAGAACTTCCCTAGAAAATTTTGCAGAATGCGTACAGAGTTCTCCCAGACATTTCGACAAAGGTTTCTAAAACTCCTCAGACAAAGAGGTCTGATTTCCTGCCAAAAACTAACATGATTTTCGGTACATTTTCTGATGTTTTCTTGTGGAGTCTTTCTGACCGAGTTCGGACTGAATTCGGCAAAAAAAAATGTTCGCTGGATGCTGGATCTATTATTCAGGGCTATTTGGGAATAAGCGCTTCAGCTCTTCGTCGCCGAACGCTTACTTTCGGTAGTTAAAAGTTGACAGATTCTAAAATATGCGCGAAGAAAAAATTCGATTACGCCATATGCTGCTATTTGTATGAACAGCAAAGCTGCGATCAAGTCTCTATCGGGTGTTTACACAACATCCAACTTGCTGTATGAAGGCCGGATGTCTCTAAACGAGATAGCGAGACATTCAAACATAGAGATACTCTGGGTCCCAGGGCACAGCAATGTGCCCGGAAATATTGCTGCGGACAAACTAGCCAAATACGGGACTAAAACGCACAGTCGAGACACGGATCAAATGGTTGGCGTACCGCGAAACTGCTGCAAATCTCATATTCAGCAGGAAATATTTTGGATCGCGCAGACCAGATGGTCAAACGAGGTCACCTGCTCGACTTCGAGGTTAATATGGCCCAATACGATTGTAATGGGTGATTTTATAAGAACTATCGGAAAGTAAAAAAAAAAAACACATAAAATTCAGAAAAATGCATGAAATATTTATTTGGATCGATAGTCCCGACTAGAAATTTTCACGCAAACACATTTGGGATCTAACTGGGATCCCGATTCCGATGTAACGCAGAAACGTATTTGGGACCTGATTGGTTTCCTGTGGAGAAATATCAAAATCTTGCAAAAATTGGCTCAAATCGGAAAAATATCAAACTCTAATATTGAATTAAAATTGCTGAAGCTATCCAAGGGACAAAATTATGTAACAATCGCCTCTATTGAAGATGAGCAAATGATATGATTAAACATTTTTGCTAGATCTTCCCAAAAAGTTCCCAATAGTTTCCCACTTGGGAAGAACTTATATTAAGTCACTAATTTGCAGATGGGCTATCCCAAAAAGTTCCCGATCATATCCCAAATTGGATAACCCTTTTGGGTTTGCCACATGTATTCCCAATCGGGCCCTAATATGAGCATAGGGAAAATTTCTAGTCGGGAGTTGGGTCGATATAATTTAATGTTTGAAGATTATTTCATGCAAATGTTGGCCGCGGCTGCGCCTCAAATGGTCCATCCGCTTAGTCCAATTTTGGCATACTCTCTCCAACATTTCGGCCGGTATCTCACGAATAATGTTGGCAATGTTGGCTTCCAGTGCGTCAATCGAAGCGGGCTTGTCGCTATAGACATTAGCCTTAACATAGCCCCACAAAAAATAGTCTAGAGGCGTTAAATCGCACGATCTGGGCGGCCAATTGACTGGTCCCAAGCGTGAAATAAACTGTTCACCGAACTCTCCTCTCAATTGGTCCATTGTTTCGCGTGCTGTGTGGCATGTGGCACCGTCTTGTTGAAACCACATGTCATGCAAGTCAAGCTCTTCCATTTTGGGCAGAAAAAAGTTTGTTATCATCGCACGGTAGCGCTCACCATTCACAGTAACGTTGTGATTCGCATCATCTTTGAAGAAATACGGCCCAATGATGCCGCCATCCCATAATCCGCACCAAACGGTTGTTTTTTGTGGATGCATTGGTAGCTCTTGCAATGCTTCTGGCTGCTCTTCACTCCAAATACGGCAGTTTTGCTTGTTCACGTATCCTCAGTAGGTCGATTAAACTGACCATAAAATGGAAGAAGCGCGCGATGAACTTTCTTAACAGAGCACGCATTTTGGTAATAAAATTCAATAATTTGCAAGCGTTGTTCGTTTGTAAGACGATTCATGATTAAATTATAGACCAAACTGAAGATGTTTGACAGTGACACAAGATACAAAACGTGCGTGAGCTGTCAAAACTAGTGTTGCCAAAAAGATAATAGCAAAAAAATCACTCGTTAGTAGATCTGCAATGCTGGAGGGGATGTCTCACGGGCAAATACGCACACTTATGGTGGTAATTACAACACTCTGCTTTATATTGAATCTACTGTATAATGACTTCAGTAGAAGTTGTCATAATGAGGAGGAGGAAGAAAATGTAAAGCACCTCCTCTGTCTCTGCACCGCTCTTTCTGAGCAAATGGTGGCTTCACTAGGCAGCCCGCTGCTTCATTATCTAGAAGCCTTATCAAACTGCGACATTAGACAAATAAATTCGTTCATCCGATCGTCGGGTTTGTTCAACACTGAACCGAATGGGGAAATGTGGAAGGGGGTTTTACCTATGTTCACATCCCCGCTTTAGGTAACACAACTTGACCTATACGGATCCAAGTGGGCTGGTTTTAACCTTTAAACTGGCAACCTGTACAACCTAACCTAACCTAACCATATGCTGCTAATATGTACATATGTATAGCAAATGTAAAACTTTGTCTCACACAAAATGGCTAAATGGACTTGAAGGACGTTTTGCATATTTATAATTTATAACCTGTTTTAGCATATGGAAGTCCAGGCAGACGAAGTAGTTAGAGTTCCATAAATCGACAGAATTTCTAAAGACAATTTAAGTACATCGGCTGTTAATATACTTGATTTTGAATTGATGCATTAATAAATTAAAGGTCTATAATAATTTTATTTGATTTTTTTTTTCTGATTTTAATGTACATTTTACTGATTAGAGTTATAAATATTCTTTATTTATCATTCCATAAAAAATTTTCGGCATCAAAATGTATAAAAAAATACTATTAAATGATTTTTAATAAACGATACAGATTGAAAAAGAAAAAAAAACAAACTGACAGCCAAGTAGAATTATAAACATTCTAACTTGTTGGGACTTAATGTCATTACGTGGTAGATCCTTTACTTCATTCTTACGAAAAATGATGCTTGATTTTATTACACAGACTGGTTGACGGACTGACTAAGAGAAATTGAGTGACTATAAAGCATGAATTATGAACGTTGTGAAAATTATAATGATTTCGTTAAATTTTATATTTTTAATGTTTGACATTTTATGACACTGAAGGTGTACGACAAAGTAAAAAACAATGCCAATTTTATTTGCCTGCGTCTTTTGTTTTAACCACCAATATAAGGATTCACTTACATTTCTATTTAAAAGCTTGCCATACAGTAATACATACATCGTATACTTACATTACCTACTTTTTCAAATTGGTCACTGCCAAGGATGCAACGATATTAAAAAAAAGCATAATGTCAAATCATATGCAGCACATGCTGCATAAAGTTCTAGCGCAAAATGCTTTCAATCACATACTGGGTCGGTCATTAAGGCAATCAAGAAACAATCCATTTCGGTTTTATTTAACATGTGAGTTTAAGGTTGCCACAATAACTTGAAAATATTTTATTAATCAGAATTATTTTTTGCAGAGTCAGACGATAAAAATCGCTCTTGCTCTAAAAAAAGAGGGGAAACTAGGACAGTAGATCGAATAAATATATTCCTAGTTTTATTTTTAGATTTTCAATGAAAACAAAATTTGATTTAAAAAAAAAATTTGTCATAAACAAACTAATCTTTTTCTTAATTCGACTTAGTTTTTAAGCCGGAATTAGCCTATGGTGTTCTCAATTTATTGCAAAAGTTTTGAAATAGGATATCAATATTGTTAGAGGTTGTGTAAATGTATGTTGGATGGGTAGCACGCATGCTAGCGAGTACAGTCGGAGGCTATTAGGCCCATTGTAACGCCCAAAGGATAGATGTGCAAAAAGGTGGCAAATTTAACTCCTCTTAAAATAAGTCCCAGATGCAAACGTTTAAAACGCCGATACACGCATATATTTTATTGAGCCCTCTATCAGAATCAGTTGTTATTTAGAGAAAAAGTAAAAATTTTTTGTACAGTATAATTAATGAATTTGACCCTTTTCTTCCTGATCGCACAATAAATTGCGGAAACCGTGGAAAAGGTAATAATACATTATATATGTTTGCAAATATTTGCAATGAATATATTAATATAATGGGACAGAAGGTGCGAAAAACGGTTGCTATCGAGCAACAATTGCTTTCTTGTCATTATGTTTGTTTACAGTTTGGCGGGCCCCGAATTCTAGTATGCCCGAGGGACCCGGCATATCCAAAAACGGCCCTGCTTCTGGTGTGATAATATAAGAGGCTAATCTTGGCCTTAACTCCCTCTCCCCTAGAATTTTTCTTGAGCAATTTCTAGCTACGCCAATGCTGGTCGAGCATCACTTATTAAACCAACAACTCTCCCAGCGATTTTAATAGCAACCACATCCACCACGTAGACTCGCGAATGTGACTTAAAGGAACAGAATTGACCGTCCTGTTGAGGGTAAGACGAAGTCCGCAAATCTATTTGCATAGGTACAGAGTATGCCTTTCGCGACCGTTATTTAAGAAGATGTCTCCCAGCATTTCCATTCTCATGGAATAGAATGTCTTTAACTGTCTAGAATGCAGCTCCTCTATAGGGCTATCAGAACCCGTGAAGTCAGTGTTAACTTACTGGTCGATCCCTGAAAGAAAATCCAATGAGGTTAACTTCCTATCGACTTTGGTCTTGGGTGCGACCTAAGATGCATTTCCACCTTCTATTAGACTCGCGTAGTTTAAACTACTTCCTTTGAATACTAATGTGCATCCCCGTTACTATGTTATTTTAGAGATTGGGCAGAAAACCATAAGTTTTATGGGTGAGTAATTGGCTAAAGGTAATGTCTCGAAAAACAAATTACCCTTTTCCCAGGAACCATAGCACCAAGGTCTGTGCTAGTCACCAAGGTGCACAGTCATTCCCACGGGAGTACAGAGTGCAATATACACCATACACCTTCCTATAAAGTTCTTCCCTGAGAATTTTCAGCTTCTTGAGGAATCTACTGCCTAGATGTCTAAGCCTGCGTTCCAGCAGAACCGGTCAGTCACAGAGAAGATGTTGGACTGACTTCTTCTTCGTCGAAGCAGCTCCTACAGTGACCATCATAGAGAAAGTTTTGACGTTCCGACATACGTCCGATCGTACAATGCTTCGTAATAATTCTAAGCTGGAGTGCAAACAACCTTCTTCCATATGTTAGGAGTTGCATGGTCCTAACTCTATAAAGTGAGGGCCAAAGAGTCTAAGATATTTTACAAGTGGTAATTTGTGGCAATCTCATTTGATAGCTCAACTATGGGAATATTAATATTTACTTGTGAGTCTGCTACGTTTAATGTCGAGCATGCTCTTGCGCATAGATCAGCCATTTCGCTCCACTGAATGCCTTCATGCCCTGGATCAAAATGTTATTCAAGCAGAGTAAGGGATTAAATTCATGCTACTACACACTCCGATTTCACTATATTTGAATTGAAAGACCCAATTGCGGCTAGACTGTAAACAAAAAATTTTAATAGCAGCTTCAGTTATGGCATACATCTACATCTGGAACTCGGTGGAGATGTCGGGTAACCTGAGCGAAGCCAAAACGTCAAGATCTTCGGAAAATATCCCCGATCCAGTACCAACCAGTGTTAATTTTGGAACGGTCCGTTAAAGCCGAAACTAAATTATCTGAAGTTACATAATTTCCCTTCCGGTAGTTCATACTCGGGATCTCGACTGAGAAAGATTTGTCAACGTTGATGACAAAAACCAACTAGTCCGTTGTTGCCAGAGGACTTTCCGCCCTACATTTCGTTGAATTGTGGAGGAGTTAAGTGAAGCGTTGACTCTAGACAAGCCTGAGGAGCTGATCTCCCTACTCCAGTAAATGCGAGACATGCCAACATTGCACATTTCCCAGCGTAGAGAGATATGTACTGTTGCCTACTGGTCTCCACTAGACAAGCGATATGTACGTGAGAAGAAGACGGATCACTGCCGTATACTTCCAATGTAGGATATACGACTTACGCCCGCATATATTCCAAGAGGCTCTTCTACATACATATAAAGCGCATAGAGCTTTCTTCTTTCTTCAACTTGTCCTCCGTGTTACGTTTTCTCTGGAAGTATTTAGCCTCTTTTGTAAGTTCCAGAGTAAAAGAACACAAACATGCTGATCTGAACTCCAGAATTGTGTGTCGTTCGTAGAGTTTGAGAATGGGGAATTAACGGGCGGAAAGTCCTGGGAAAAGACTAGCTAATATTCCCGGGAAATTTTTGAGATATTCCGGGGAAAACGGGAAATTAAAAGTACATATTATTTCATACATATATGGACTTTATAAAACATATTTATAAAATGTCGTAAATGACGGCGAAATTTATTTTGATTCATATACGAGATTTCTGTGGTTTTCTTGAATAAGCGCGGATGTCCATTTTTTCGATTTTGAGTTATTGATGCCAAATCACATTATTTTATATGCTCTTTTACATGGACCAAGAATTTCGCTAATAACATAGACCCATTCTGATTTTTTTTTCTAAAAACAACGTAACTTCTTAGTTCATTCAAATATTTTTCAGCTCTAATGAAGTAAATCGACTCACAATTGCGTGCTGGCAATTTATTGCCATTGAAAAAAATCTCATAGCCACATGCGTTGTTACTTTTGAACACATTTCCGAAATATTTTTTGGTTACTGTTCAGTTAATAAAAACTTATAGTGACTTGTGCGCAAGCATTATCCAGAAAAAAAAATATTGTGTGCTTGAATTAGTTCAATGTAAAGAACTGTTATGCATCCTAAATTGTCAGATACACTAACCAAGCCAATAGCTTTTTTCTTCACACACTTTTAGTGTCCTTGGCAAATTGTTTTTTAATTATTCTCTAGAATCTTACCCTTAGATAACTTTTGCTTGAGCAATGTAATTAATAATTAGCTGCTATCTGAAAAGGATTCAAATTTTTTTGAGTTAATTTGAAGACAAAACTCAAAGCTAGGTAAGAAACTGAAGGGGTAGGTGCGAGGGGAGTGGTACTCCCCATATAAAGTAATCAATAATTACCTGCTAACTTGAAAGATATAATAATAAGAGTATTCAAATTTGGTATGAAATAATTTTAATACAAGATAAGAAGTTAGGTAAAAAACTGACGGTGTAGGTGCGAGGGAAAAGGTACTCAAAAGTTCAACTTAGGTCTTGATTATCTCAATAGCTGCTGATCCCATTTTGCAAAAAATTACTGAAATATCTCAACCGGTTAAAAAGGAGAGAATTTTGGCCAGCGAAACACCATTTTAAGTCATTGTGCGACGTCATCTGCGTAGGCTACTTCTTTTGCCCTATTTCCATTCAGTTTGAAGATCATTTTTGTCGCGATAATTCTTGCAGAAAAAACCGTCTCCAAAGCAGAAGGACAATGTGCTCAACATATTTTGTTTTTGTTAAGTGGGACCATTTGCAAGTATAGCCTTTCAT
Organism: Panzeria rudis; assembly: GCA_956483635.1. Classification (NCBI taxonomy): domain Eukaryota; kingdom Metazoa; phylum Arthropoda; class Insecta; order Diptera; family Tachinidae; genus Panzeria; species Panzeria rudis. The sequence continues at coordinate 118,238,692 of OY101449.1, read as the reverse complement.
ATTTAATCAAAATTTTCCAAATCAATTTATAAATGACGGAGTTATGCTTGAACAAATAGCAAAATAAATTAACTGCTAACTTCTACTTTTTTGAAGTTGGCTAAAATGGTTCCATAGGACAGAACTCCATCCTGCGGAGTGCCTCCTTTCGCAGCATTCCTCTTTATAGTCGTACTGGAAATTATAGTCCCTCCTTTGCGCATGTTCTTTGTCTAGTATGTGGTTATAAGGTCCAACCCAGTTTCACATAGGGCACCGATTATCGAGAATATATTCATATTATTAAATGCGTTTTTTCCAGAAGGGAGGCCGTAACATATTGTTTTTTGTAAAGGATATTTTCCGTGTTGCCTACGACACCATCAGTAGGCGTGTTGTGCACCGCCCCGAGTCTTTTCAGTATTTTACCAAAAATTATGACAATATAATTCTTGTATAATCCTTCGCGACGCCGTGGTTTATCTTTCCTGTCTTTGGAATGAATACTAGGGGACTACATGTCGCACTGAAAAAAAAATTGGATGTAAGTATTTCAAACTTCAACTTCTGTAAAATTTAGTATTCAATAGAACACTGAAGATGGCACATAGCCGAAACCGGTCTGTTTACAAACCAAATTTGACGTGGGATGACGGAAAATCGTTCCAAATTCTGTAAATTAACCCCAATTTTAATAATTTTAAAGTTCTCAAGCTTAAACTATTTCTAAGGATCTTAATCTTTTATCTTTTGAATCTTTCCCGCGCATCTTAAAAACTATGTAATGGGCGAATTTCAAATAATCTATTGCGAAAACGCTAAAACCCAATTTCATTTCTTTTTGGCAACTCTATGCGATAAACTATTTAATTTCATATATTGGTAACAGCCATCATCACCAAAGTCAACAGAAAAAACAAACAATATTTTGTATTTTTTAAAAACTTGATTTGTTATATGGAGTCACAGCGAGAACAGAACTGAACAGAACAGAACTGAACTGAACATCAGCCAGAAATCACATTCGTCATAAAGATATTTACGAGCTTTGGCAATTAATAAATTTGTGGTAACTGCCATATAAATCTCACTAAAAACTTATACATACTGGGCTCCAATGCTGCATCGTACAACAAAAACACCAACAATTATATGTACGAAATAGAGTGTGGCAACATGCACTTATTCAAGGTTTGCATGGATGTATGAATGCAGTTGCACACGGATGGTTTGTTGTTGTTCAGTTGGTTAGTGTATCTGACAATTTAGGATGCATTTCAGTTCTGTTGAGTTGGTTACATTTTTATATTGCGTTTAAAGAAATCAGTGATATCAACAACAAAAATAACAATATCTAAATACCCATACGTATGAATTCGTAAATTATATGAACATTTATTTGCTTATTTATTTGAAACTAGAGTGTCATAAACCAACAATCCACCTTGATTTGTTTGTTACTCGTTCGTACATGTGTTTATTTTTTGTTCATTCTTATTTTCAGATTTTTATTTATTTAATGCGAGATTTGATCCATTCATAGTGGTTTAATATGGTGAGTACATGATACCATACATTCTTCATCTAGCCCATCTATCTATCCATCCATCCATCCATACATTCATTTCATATTGTGCATGTTGTATGTTGTATACTTTATGCATTTATCGTATCTTGCTGTGAATTATTACCGCTGCAATATACTTTATGGTTCTTTTTAAATTTTATTATTATTATTCATCTCTTTTTTTAATTTTTTCTATTTTGCAGTCGCTTTTCTCATAATATTTTTAATTTTTATTTAAAGCTTTTTTTTTTCTTTGCAACAATACAGCGAGGAATTATTATGGTTAATAAAATTATGAGTCACAATAAACTAATAAAAAATTAACAAACTAAAAACCCACATACTACTATAGTACATAAACATATTAAATTGTAAGTTTTTATGCTGGCGCCATGACCCCCATGGTTGTTGCCCGCACTAAAAATGTTAAGTTTGAATATATTTCTTAAAGGGTTTTATGATTTTATATATTCAAGCCTCCTCTTGGAGGGTTTAAATTAGGGATGTAACGAATACCGATACCGATACCGATATATCGGCGATACTTCAGATTTTCCGATACATCGGTATCGGCGATATTTTACTGTCGATACGACGATACTTTTGAAATTTTTTTCAGAGTTTTTTTTTTTTAACAAATAATTTATTTTTGTTCAATTTTACCATGAATTGAATTCACTTCGTTATTTTTTAAATCTTATTAATATCAATTTTAAAAACTAATAATATATTGTGGTTATTTTCTAAAAAAATATTTATTTTTTGTTAATTTTACCATGAATTCAAATTCAAGTCGTTGTTTTTTAAATCTTATTCCAGCCAAAAAAGATACTCCAAAGAAGTCATGAAAATGTAGAATTCGCGATCCGGAAGTATTTGGATAATTTCTAATTAGTTTTACATATCCTTGCCATTGCAAGAAGTTCTGTTTTTCGATTACCAATCACCGAATCGGAAGCGATGCTAGGACAAATTTCTTTTTCGGTGTTCTATAATGATTTTTCCTCAAGGAAAAAGGATAAAAATTACCCATTTTCACCATTTTTTTTAGGCGAATTTAAACTCAAAACTTTATTTTCATGTAAATTTAGGTGAATAAATATAAACTTAGAAGACTTTTAATAATTAAGCTATTAAGTTATTTAGAAGAATATTAGTTGATAAATGTCCTTTAAAAAATCGATTTTTTAAAAAGCATGGCGAGTATTTTTTAAAATTATAAAGGAATTAAAAATTTTTTCTTGCTTTTCTACTAATTATCTGCATATTTTTAATATAGATTTTTTGGAAGCAAAGAAAATGTAGCTCCTTAAAAATTACTTCCAATTTTTTATACTGGGCTAAAATCAATTTTAAATATTCTCTCTTACAATGTAATTTTGTATAATAAAAAAATTGCACTTGAGTTTTGTTGATCTAAATATGTTGATCGAATATTGAACTCAATTTCAATATTCGTATCGGTATCGGCGATATTTATTTTTAAATATCGGTATCGGTATCGGATCGGCAAAACGGCGTATCGTTACATCCCTAGTTTAAATGCTACACATAATACATAACTATTGCTATTTACAGACTGCAAATTCTAGGTTCATGTGATCTAAAAAAAGTACAATAAATAATATAATTAATTATAAACGTAAGAAAGCGTTTGTGAAGGCCACAGTGCACAGCCACATGTCACATACTGCACATTGTGTGGCCTATTTATATACAAGATATTATATTTTAGAACCCAAAACCATATGTAGTAAACGCACCGGAATCAGATATTAGAAACTATCACCGCAACAAAACTCATACAAATAGACAAGTCACGAATTAGAATTTTTTCCTTTGGTCTAATATCTGTGTTTTTTTTTCGAACAAGAGCGTATGTCTAAAAACCAAATTTTCAGGAGAGCCGAAATACTTTATTTTTAATACTACGGACTCTGTGTGATATTTATCAAACTTTTTTTTTGCAGTCATATAAACATATGTTGCAACAGGCAAAAATTCCCTAAGGATAAGATCCTAGAGAATAGTAAAAAACTATTTGCCAGGGACACTGAAAGTGTGTGCAGAAAAAAAGCTTATGTCGATAACAATTGTTTACATTGAACTAAATCAAGCATACAATGGTGCATATTCATAACTAGTCATAAACAAAGTTTACTTTAGGAACTTAAAACCAGTATTGCCATACAAAATACTGGTTTTAAACTCTTAAATTATACTTTGTTTCGACTATGAATATTGGCCAATATTTTTTAACCTGAAAAATGCTTGCACACAAGTAACTGTAAGTTGTTATTAACTCAACAATAATTAACAAATATTTCGGAAATGTGTTTCAAAGTAACAACACATGTGGCTATGTGTTTTCCACACATTTCCAGCATGCAATTGTAAGCAGATTTAGCTCATTAGAGCTGGAAAACATTTGAATGAATCAAAAATTTACGTTGTTTCTAGAAAAAAATTCGGAATGGGTCCATCCATGTTATTAGCGAAGTCCTTGGTCCATGTAGAAGAGCATATAAAATAATGCAATTTGGCATCAGTAACTCAATAACTCGGCAAAAATGTACATCCGCGCTTATTCAAGAAAACCACAGATATATTTGAACTATTTATGATTCAAATTATTACAATTGAAAGGTATGTATTCTTTACGAAAAATTCGTGCTTTCATTCATCATTCGCCTGAATTTTTTTAATAAATATTCAAGTGATGCATCATGACGGATTCTTCGCGAATTGATGCAGATCTTGCTACAAAATTTTTGATTTACAATTCAATTTCAAATGTTCTTAAAAACTTTTTTTTCATTGTAAAAAATATACTTCTGAGGAATAATTTCTTTTGCTTTTCCCAGTTTTATATATTACTATCTTTTAAATGCCCAGTGAAAATGTAAGAAGCTAAAATTGTGCTTATAGCTTCGGAGAAGCAGAAATTGCCAACCTGTCACCCGTCGTGGTCCTATATAAAAAATAATTAGCTTATGTTCCTATCTAAATAGGGATCTATACATGTTTTAAATTTCATTAAAATTATTTAGATAGTTTCGGAAGAATAGAAATCGCCCCCTACCCCTCGTGGTTCTATTTTTAAAAAATTTTATAGCCTAGGATACATATCACCAGATCTATCTGTGTTTTAAATTTCATTAAAATTGGTTAGATAGTTTTACACAGACAGCAAAATTGTCCCTTACGACCCTCGTGGTCGTATTTTTGTAGAAATTATAACCTATGTGTCCTTCAAGAGTCAGATCTATCCATGCTCTAAATTTCATTAAAATTGGTTTGATAATTTCAAAAAGGAAGAAATTGGCCTTTGCTCCCTTGTGGTCTTATATTTGTAAAAATATATAGCCTAGGTTTCTTTCTGGACTTAGATTTACCTACGTTTTAAATTTCATTAAAATTAGTTATATAGTCTCAGAGCTGCAGAAATTCAAAATTCAATATGGCGGCCAACAGTCGCCATTTTGTGAATACGAAAAAAATAAAAAGTCGGCGAACAATATCAAAATAGGTATCATTCGACAGGTATTTAAAAATCATCTCTTATGATTTTTAATTTCGTATGACCATTTAGGATCTGTGACGGTTTAAAGTTGCTTTCTTTTATTTTTACGCAGTCGGGTTTTTTTTTTGATTTTTTAAATTTATGTCTTGTTTAATAAATATATAACCTAATTCATTAAAATTGGTTAGATAGTTTCAGAGAGGCACACATTGGCCCTTGTACCTTCATGATACTAGGACCCTCGTGGTCCTACTTTTGGAAAAATATAGACCCCATGTGCTTTCTATACTCTGGTATATCAATTCATTAAACTTCATTAAATTAAAATTGGTTAGATAGTTTCAGAGGCTAAAGTTGCCGGTTACAAATACCCTCCCCCCCCTCTTTTGGTTCTTTTTACGGTTCCGTACACCAAAAGTGTAAAGGAACCTTATTGTTTTCGCTACGCTGTTCGTCTGTCTGTCTGTCCGTCTGTCTATCACAAGCTGTTTTCTCGGGAATCGTAAGAGCTACGACCTGGAATTTTCACAGAATATGTAAAACGTTGGCCGCTACAACAACAAATATATGACAGCTAAAAATTAAAGGGCGTTCTTAAAGCGAGCAACGAAACATGTTAAATTACTAATGTAATATACAGACACTTATATATAGACATTTAAAATTTCCAAAGTTAGTTTTAATTAGTGTAGTCTGTAGAATAGAGAACACCAATTAATACTGATATTTAAAACAATAAAAATTAAAGGGTGTTCTATCAGTTAATGTAATTTTGACTATATAAATTAGACAGTTTGGAAACCGTAAGAGACAAACTCATGAAATTTTAAAAAAACGCGAAAAATAAAAAATTCTAAAATTAAAAAAATTTCAAAACGAAAACTCGCAAAAATGAAAAAGTGGTAAAAGGAAAAAAACACCAAAATTAAAAAGATCGTCGAAAACCTAAAAAACGCAAAAACAGAAAAAACTCGTCAAAACGAAAAACCTAAAAAAATCACTAAAACTAAAAAAATCGAACAAAATCGTCATAAATGGAAAAAATCACAGAAACGAAAAAAGCGCCAAAGCAAAAAAAATACGTCAAAACTAAAAAAGCGCCAAAAACTGAATAAATGTTTAAAAACGAATAAATGTATAAAAACCTAAAAAAAAATCAAACTTAAAAAAAATCTCCAAAAACCGAAACAATCCCCAAAACCGAAAAAGCGCCAGAAATGAAAAAATCGCCAAAACTTAAATAAATCGCTAAAACTAAAAATATCCTAAAAAAGCGAAGAAACATTAAAACAAAAAAAGGCCAAAACCAACAACTCGCCAAAACATAAAAAATCAACAAAAAACGAAAAATCGCAACAAAAAAAAACGAAGAAATCAGCAAAATGAAAAAAGTGCCAAAACCAAAAAATCGCCGAAACAACAAAAAAGAAAGCTAAAAGATAAAAATAATAAAATTAACAAAAAAGCTAAAGGGAAAAATTGCCAAAATGAAAAAAAGGGCAAAAACGTAAAGGGATATATGTGTATTCGTACGCAACCCTTCGTGTGCGAGTCAAAGTCGCACATTACTCAATTTTTTTGATTGTTTAGCCTATGTATCCGTCAAGACTAAGATCAATGCATGCTCTAAATATCATTAAAATTGGTTAGATAGTTTCAGTCAGACAGAAATTGCCCCTTACCGCCCTCGTGGTCCTATATTTAAAAAATATATAGCATATGTTTCTTTCTAGACTATGATCTATCTACGTTTTAAATTTCATTAAAATTGGTTACATAGTCTCAGATAGGCAGAAATCTCCCTTTACCCCCTGCCTCTACTTTTTAAAAAAATGTATTACCTATGTGTGCTCACAGACTCAGATCTATCTATGTTTTAAATTTCATTGAAATTGGTTAGATAGTGCCAGAGAGGCTGAAATTGTCCCTTGCCGCCTCGTGATCATATTTTTTTTAAAAATATATAGCCTATGTATCTTTCTAGGCTTAGATCTATCAGAATTTGAAGTTTCATCAAAATTGTTTAGATAGTCTAAAAGAGGCAGACCTCCCCTCGTGGTCCTGTTTTTGAAAAATATACATCCTATGTGTCCTTCTAGACTCAGATCTATCCGTCTACCAAATTTCATACAGAACCGCGTGATTGTGGTTCAAACATCCAAACATAATTACAAACTTTGACATTTATAATATTGGTAGGATTGGCTTTCGTATTGTATAAATATAGCCGAATTGTGCGGTTAACTACATCATACATATCGCATTTGTTTCCCTGCTGCGCCAACTATTCGGTTTTTTACTGTTTCGCAAAAAATAATATTCACCTACAGTTGGTAACTAAGGAGTACTACGAGTTTGTGAGGGCACTATAAAGTATGCTATAGTTTTGTAATATTTTTTGCTTTCATCTTACCTGCGATATATGATCATACGAGCTTATCTACCGATATTTTACTAAACAGAATACATATTAATTATTTTCATAAACTAAAGGATCAATCAATGTATCACACGGACTATGGCTGCGACAGCGACATAATTTATTTAAGAAGGAAAAAAATTCTTAATTAATTATTTACATTTTAACGAGCCTCTCAAATTACTTATTAAATATTTTCTTAAATCTACACGAAATTAAAGAGAGAAGAAAATTATTTTGAGGACATTAAAAACACTTTAGTTATAAAAAATCTCTCAAACTCCCAAGGGCTGCATAAATTATATAAATTGTATCGAAGTGGTTGGAAAAGAAAAAAAATTACCTTAAATTGACACATGATATTGCCATGTGTAAATGTTTGAATTTATCTTTAAATACATAAATAAACGGAAATTAGTTCAATCTCTTCTTATAAGAGCATAAAACTAAAAATTGTATTTGTTAAACAACCAACTAGACATTAAAGGGGAATATAGTAGATATTTTCCCTAACACCAGTCGCATTCAAATTAGAAAATATTTAAGAAATTCACAATGGGATAAAGGATAAAGTTCATATAACGAAATTGGAAACTAACAGGATACAGCATCTTATAATCTAATTGGACTATTTATGTAGATACATAAATATACATTATCAAAGAAATGGTATATATGTATTTGAGGCAAAAATATCCTTGAGAAAACAAATACCAACTACAACGTAGTCAGTCAGCTATGTTTGTTTAAACATAAAACAACAATGTTTTTATTATTAATTTCAATTGCCTTTTAAACAATTAAAATCTAGGAAAACGTGGGCTGAATGAATGTTATATGCTACCAAGCTAATAATATATTTTTTCTAGATATAAAACTGAGAAAAATATTTTTATTAACAATGAAATTGGCTTTATTTAAAAGATAATTTTATGAAATTCATTGGTATTTATTGATCTGGATCTTCGAATATAACTTTTCGAATTTTGTCTTTCAAGTGTGCAATTCTTTCAGGCTGATCAGTGCAGTCAGTTTATTCAATATAAATAGCAAAACTAAGGTGACCAGATTTCGAAGAAAAAAACATTTGAATTCAATGTCTCTCTACATTTTTTACATATTTTACAGAAAAAAATTACATTCACATACAAAGATGTATGTATGTAAAATTAATTTAAAAAAATAACAAATAGAAAATTTTACATTAACTTATAAATATGTAAAATTATAAATATGTAAAATTAAAAGAAATAACAAAACTTAAAAGTTCATTATTAAAAATTGCTTATTGCAGTATCTAATACAATTAGCTTATAGTGTTACTTTTACTTTTCAGATTTGTGAACTTTCTTTAAAATATCATAGTATTTTGCAAATTCATAGCATTTTGAAAATTCTTTACAACTTTTATTCGTGTTGGCCTTGATTGTTATTATTGCCTCCACACAATCAATCAATATATTAATTTTCTCTTAAAAAAAGTGTTATCAAATATTTTTAAGAGCAAAAGTTCAGTAAAAACAAATATTGATCATTCTTTCAATACTAAATATGACAAAAGATGACTAATAATACAAAAAGATGACAGAAAGAGGACACAAATTTTATGAATGACAGCGAGTTAAAATAAACGATTGTCCTCTAAAAAAGAGGACGTATGGTCACCTTAGCAAAACCAAACTTACCTGAAAACAATCGAGAGCTTTCAAATAGACAGCTACAGGAAACAATGATCTCAATTTAAAGTTCTGTGCAAAGTTTTGGAAAACATGTATTATTCTAAATATTAAACATTATTCTAAATATGAGAAAAAATGCACACTCGTAGGCAAATCTTGTTTTTTGTGATTGATCATTGAACAAGTGTATCCATATTTAATAATTTCGGAGTTGTGGTATTAATTTTTTACACTTCATGTGCACAGAACACTTATAGCCACATTCATAAAAATTCTTATTTTAGGCTTAAGACTCACAATTGTTATTGAACAGTTTCACGCTAAAAACTGTTTAATATAAAATTGCATTCATAAACACTACAATAGACATTGTGTGTTTTAAGGAATTTTAGATTTTGCTACTGGCAACACCACCATGTTTTGTAGTTAGTGTTGCAATAAAAAGAATATGATTTCATCCGGATATTGAAATAAACGAATAGCTTTTATTGTTTTCGTGTAAGCTAAGATTTTTTGAACTCTATAACATATGTATTTCTCAACTTATTTAATACAAGTTTTCTATGAAGTAAAAGCAAAAAAGAGAAATGATTACAAAAGAATTCACACGAGTTTTTTAATCATGTATGAAAAAGGTAGTCTGTTTTCATTTGTGATGATTGTTTCTATATCACTACCATTTCTTTTTTGGTTTTATGTGTTTTGATGCTGTTTTTTTTTTTGCTAATTTAGTTGCGAATTTCTATCAAATTAAAAAAAACATACTTAAACGCTTATAGCCAAGACTTCAAGCTTTAATTTAAAGCATATCATGTATTCCTGTGTGCTAAATTTGCAAAGATATTTGAAGTTAAAATTGATATATCGATGATATGAATTTATAGAAGGTTTATACCACCTTTAAACCTATTTTAAAATTTTCATGTAATACACATTTTTGAATGCAATATTATGAAATTTAGCATAATGATAAGCAAATACACGTGAGCACTTACGATGGAAGTGTAGCGGCTTCCGAAAGTGGCGCTACTCTGTTCTGCTGTGTACGTTGAAAAATTAAGTTGATGTTAATTTTTCCCTTGTTCCTTGGAATATTAATCATGCCCAATTTTTTCTGAATATAACATTACGAACCTTAGCCTAATAATCAATTTAGATTCACAAGCATAAAAGTAGTTTATTGCCCTGTTTTAAATATTTATGAATATAACTGTTAAACTCCTCATTTGTAGGGGAAATCTTTGATTACATTGTAAACAGCGTTGCCAGAATGATGATTTTATCATATTTTTGATGATTTTTAAACTAAAATATGATTTGATGATTTTCTTTCCCAAAAGATGATTTTTTTTTCTCCCAAATGATGATTTTTTTAACTTGCTTGAATACAATTTAAATAAGTATTAAAAAACTTGCGTTTTTTAATTATTTGAATAAATTAATATAATTGTCCATAGTTTTTAACATGAAAGTTTATGGTAATGCATTGTGCCCTACATTAAATTAACTATGTAAACTTTCTCTGACTAAAGTATGTTGAATTTTGGAATATATTTCTTTATTCTGCGAATTTGGCTAGTTCTTGTACAGTAAACACTTTTCCGTTTTAGCGACTTTTAAGTATAATGCAGTGTACACACTATCGAACTTGTCAAAACTTCATCAGCTTTGAATGACAGTGACAAAACTATCATTAATGTTGGGTGCTAAATCCGTCATTCCGGAAAAAAATTTAGTGGAAAACATGGAAAGTACGAAAATTGAACGCACTTCGTTGAAAATAATTTATTTTTATTTTTTCATAATATTTAACAGCTCCTAGGATGCTTTTGTTTTAACATCATGTATTACACACCCTAATCTTGTTATATACGAAAGACAACGTTGCATTTTATAGCATCATATAAATTCTTTTAAAAAATAATTTTCCGCGTTTATGCGAAAATTTTAGCATTCATGTACCCTGGTTAACTATTTTTCGGAATTTTCTCTATTTTTCATTGATTTCTTTAGTTTTTGGGTGCCTCTGAAAAATCAAATCACATTGTAATGTTGCGGTTTTAGTAATATGTATATCAAACCAAAGCAACAAAAACATTTATTTTACTTAACAAAAACTTTACATATTTTATACATATGTTTTTGGACAATACCATTTTATAAAATTCGTCTTTTTCGAGATTAAGGAATTTTTTCTATCTTTAAAGTTTTCGGGAAACTCGTGAAAACATAGAGGTTAAAATATATTTGTTTAAATTTTTGGTGATTTAAAAAAAGGTTTACTAAAAATATCCTAAAATTACATATTGGTTTTAGTGATATCGAACCAATTCAAAAATTTTTTCTGATGTTAACATGGTTTACCGAATTTTCAATATTTACTTGAGTTGCGTTTTTCGAGTTTTTCCGAGCTTCTTTATAATTTTGGAAATTTGTTCGTGAAATCAAATATTTTCGAGGTGGAAAATTGACTCTGCCGCCTTTATACACATTCTTAGTCATGGTGATTTTTAATATACAAATTTTTTGGGGACTGCTCCCGAATTTAATTCTTTTCCACAAATTTTAACAACTATATAAAATTTTTAAAAATATAATCTTATTAACTCCCATAGCTAAAAAATGGAAATGTAAGGAAATCATACAAACTTAAAAGAATGCGTTTTTGTTTTAGTTTCATATAAAAGTTTTATTGTTCAGCTTCGATTTGAATATTTTAGAATAAAAAATTGCTGATGATTTTTTATATCAAAATATGTTTTTTATTTCGTCAAATGATGATTTTCTTCGAAAATCTTCTGGCAACGCTGATTGTAAATTATATTTTTGTTTAAATCCCTTTGAATGAAAAAAAAAGAATCGAGGGGAATCGCGAAGGGCACTGTTGAAACGAAGTTCCCACTGATATTAAATAACAGGCTCAATAATACACAATGTTGCTGAAACAAATTGTAAGACATTGTCGTTCAATTGTCCTCAACAAAGTTGAATTGAGGACAAAACGAAAGACATTGTCGCTCATACTGTCGTCAAAAGTGTTTAATAGAGGACAATATGCAAGAATTTCTAGCTCAGACTGTCATACAAGAATCGTAGATGACAATGTCGTGAAAGGCAGTCTTGCCATCTGGGTAGGTACAACCCACTGTTGTGCTTTTGTTGTTGTTTATGTATTTTGATTGTTTGTGTTGTCTACATTAAATAGCCGACGAACGTCGTGGGCCATGACCAAGAATCGCATGCGCCGGTTTTAAACATAACTCTTCTTTTTTTACTCCTCCTTATATTTTTATTTTACAGTTATCACAAAGAGATCATGATCTTGGAACAAAGTAGGCTGGAAACATTTCTTTCGGCCTGTAGTGGCTCGAAATTTTTAGTCCTTGGACGGATGGACAGGCAGTTAGTATAGTCTTAGTAAAATAATGCCGCTGGTACTTGAATCACAAATAATTTTAATTCGATATATTTGAGCGATTTAAAAATTTTTTCCGCTTTTGGTAATTTTTCTGCTCCTCTAGTCTTGACTTATAATGCAGTTATAAACAGAAAGAATTATGAAGCTTTTTTTTAACGAATTAGATTAATTGTCATTGAAATCAGATATTATATTCTATATTTACACTTTGAGCGGGTTTTAACCAATATTGATGATTTCTTCAATATTAGCCACCCATATATATTCTAAATTTTAAAAAATTTTGCTCCCAAATAATTTTTAGAAGCTTTTAACCATATTTATAATTTAAATGGAGTCCCTTGCTTTTAATTTTGTAAGTTATTAAATGCCAAAGAAAAAAAAAAGAAAGTGCAAGACATCAATTACAACAGGGACATCATAAAAAATACGGGAAAAAATCTGACATTAGAATTTTTTTGCCCATCTATCAGCCGAATTTGAAGTAACATACAATTGCTAAACTCTTCTGTAGTATATTTCATCAACAAACTTTCACTCTATTGTTTTTTTGGTTTTATTGACAGATCGACCGTACGCCATATTCTATGGACATTTCCTTCGTTATAAGAAACACTCAGTTGGCTGTTTTGCAGTATTTATGAGCTGTCAATTCATACAATCGCATAAAAGGAAATTGTGTAATTTAATACTTTTGTGGGGAGAAGTGGATTTTATTTTTGGAAGAACAGGTTAAGAAACGTTTCGTGAATATTGATTTATTTAAATGGGTAACAGGAAAAGAAAAGGGTTATTATTACACGTGCGATTTGATTGAAGAAGGAAAGGGTTAATATTTTACGCAATAATATCAATTTGAAAATAAAATATAAAAAATAAGTGATTTTTCAATTTTTCTTAAAAATAAAATAAAAATCAATCATGTTTCGAAAAGTCGTAGTAGTATTTGATTTATTTTGTGGTCTATATCTTAAATGGCTTGGGTTTAAGAAATGTGCTTGCATTAGCATGTTACAGGAGACTCTGAATTATTTGAAACTCAAGGGTTGAATAATTCTGGCAAAAAAAAACCGAGTTCAGTACAAAGAGCTATTGCTCTTCACTTCATGGCCTTTCATACAAACAATTTTGAAAATCGGTATGCAAATGGAGGAATTGTGCGCTAATAAATATTATGGGTGAAGGCGGGGAAGACTTGCCCCACCACCAAACTCTAAGCAAACCATTTCAAACAAAAAAGAATTTTTGAAGTCAGTCCATAAATGGAGGAGCTATGAGATAATCAATATTTCGGGGGGAAGGGGAATCTCGCACAGATTTTGGAGAAACATTATGGCACCAACCTGCAAGACGGGTTTGCAGCAAGTTTCTCAACTGATTTTCGCAACAAAACTATGGAACAAAACTGCAGTCAAACCCTTTCAAAAAAAAAAAAAAATTTTAAAATTGGTTAAAAAATGACATAGCTATGCAAGGGGTGGAGCAAGTTTCGCCCTCCCATTTTCGAAAAGAATTATTTGGCCAAACTGCCAAAAAAGAGTTTTGAAAATCGGTTCACAACTGACAGAGTTATTCATGGGGTGGGGAAGCAAATCTCCCCTCCGATTTTCGACAAAAAAATTTTGGAACCAATTTTTGTCAAGCCCTTTCAAACAAAACCAGAATTTTGAATTTCGTTTCACAAATGACAGAGTTATGCATGGGGGGAGTAAATTTCCCCCTCCGATTTTCGAAAAAATATTATGGGACCTAACTGCAGGCAAAAAATACAAAAATTAAAACAAAAATACAAAAAAATAATTTTGAAAATCGGTTCACAAATGACAGAGTTATGCGTGTACAAACATAAAAAAGTAAAAAGAAAGAACATACACACGAATGACAACCTTCTCCTTTTTTGAAGTCGGTTAAAAAATAGGTTAAAATAACCAAATAACCAAAATTTTAAAATATTACAAATTCAAATAATCAAGAGTGAGGAAGTAGAAAATTCCAACAAATAAAAGTTTTACTGAAACTACATTTTTAGAAGAAGAAACAAAAATTCGGTTATGTCACAGAATTCAATTCCGTTCGGAAACGGAATTCAATCCACCACATTTTTGTAGCAGCTGGTGTCTAAAAAAGAAAACTAAAATACGCAAATTTGTCAGGTGTGTCCAGACTGTTGGCGGCGCTGGTATGCTGGGGTATACTCCGGCTAGGGCTTGACATCTTTGGGTTGTTTGAATTCCGTTTCCAAATGGAATCAAACTCTGTGACATGGTCGATTAATTAATGTATCCAAAGGGATTATATCTTTGAAGTTAAGCAAAAAGGTCTTAACTCAGAAACCGAAGTTTCTCGTAAAGTTAAAGTGAAACTTATTTAATTTTGATTTAATATGAATTTTTCTGACTTATTCCCTAAAGAGCAAATGAATCGCTGAAGTTGTGGTAGACTGAAGTTATTGAACCAAATGAAAGAGAGAGAGAGAGAAAAAAACATGAGTTAAACCCAGCGTTACCAGAATGATGATTTTATCATATTTTTTATGATTTTTAAACTAAAATATGATTTGATGATTTTTCCCCCCATATGATGATTTTTTTTTTCTCGCAAATGATGATTTTTTTATACTTGCTTGGAAATATATAAACAGTTACTGAAAGGTATCAATTAATATATAATTTTCAATAATTCTTAACATTGAAGCGCATTGAATTAACTGTGTGAACTTTCTCTGACTAAAGTATTTTGAATTTTGTACTATATTTCCCTTTTCTTTGAATTTGTTTAGTTTTTTCCGGTTTTAGCGAATTTTAATGTATATACAAATTTTAAAAATGGTTTTGACAGATATATTTTGTGAAATATATTTACAAAGTTTAATGCGCTAAATTCAAATCCATTTTCAGTTTTTTCTATCACTTACAAATTTTTTAAATGACCATGACTAATATTTCCACTAGGTACATCAAAATATTTCACCCAAGCTCAAGAACGGTTTGCCCGATTTGAATAAATACGCCACAAAAAAATCCTATTAAAATTCTTTTAAGTCATGCATATATTATTTTTTATATTTCACCCTGTTTCGGAGTTATTCAGAAATTAGCGCGAATTTTTTTTTGCAATATTAAATTTTTTTGTTTGCAAAAACTCTTGAAAAACGGCAAAAAATTTACACTCTTATCATTAGATGTTAGCTAGGATAGCTACAAATAAAATAAAATAAGTGTTGATTTTATTCACAGTTAAGTGAAGGAACTCAATTGATAAAAATAACAATTTCCATGCACAGAAAAATTTCAATTTGTGTGTATAAGTTACATCAGCTAATTATGAATAAAATCGACATTTGTTCATCGATTTTAATGGTTTATGCCTTATTATACACCTAACATACCTACATAGCTTCTCTTTTAATTTGTTCATGACTTTTTGAAAACGAAAAAAAGTTTAATTTTGCATGAAAACAAATTAATTTTTCGGCGATAATTTCTCAATAACTCCGAAACAGTTAGAATGACTTAAAAGTAATTTTATTCTGCATCCTTTGGTGAATTATGTATTTAAATTGGACAAACCTTTCTCGAGTTAAGGTAAATATACTCATATACGTGACAGGAAAAACTGAAAACGGATTTGTGCATTAAAGTTTGTATATTCAACATATCGCGACATTAGTATTGTTTTGGCCCACAGACCATTAAAAAAAATTGAGTTAAGTATGGGGTATATTTTTCGCGAAATTGTTCCTGGTTTCTGAGATATCAAGCATCATATTTGATAAATTTTTTGTAAAAAATTTTTTTTTAATAAAAAAACTAAAATTAGAAATCAAGTAAAATGCCAAGTTTCATCAATATTAACTTTTTATTCCATGTAAATATCTTTTCTAATAACATTTATACGCTTATTTTCAATAAAAGTAGAAAATTTCATCTCAATAACAATTTACTCAATACACAGCAGTTAGTATACACATGGAGCAACAAAAGCTACTTTTTACAAATAAAATAAAAAAGTGGTTACTGGAGCACAATACAAGATATTTTACTTTTAGTAAAAATATGTTAATTTCTAGTCGGATTGATGAAAGTTCACAAAAATTTTAATTTTTCTTCCAAACATATGACGGAAGCAGTGGTGTGAATACAAAAAAATTTTATCGGATATGTTTTGAGAAAACTTTATGTAAATCTTCTTTGTTGTTTTTCTCCATTTCGACTTTTTGGCATATGGGCTAAACCAATACTAAGGTCGCGATATTTTTATTTAAAGGCTCGAAAAATGTTTTTTTGCATACTAGTGTATTTACTTGTGTTTTTTGAGGCTTTCCGAATTTTGGAAATTTGTGCGTAAAATCGGCCATTTTTCACGGTGGAAGTGATTTGGCCGCATTTTTATATGTTTTACAGTCATGGCAATATTTTTATATACTTCGCTGATTGCTCTCGATTTACAAACTTTTTCACGAATTTTTACTATTACACACAATTTTGAAGTGTACAAGAATTTTTTTTAATATTGGTTGCCAAAAAAGTAATAACTCTCTTATCTAGAAGATGACATGTAAGGAAATCATATAAACTTATAAGAACGCTTTTTTGTTTTAGTTTACTATACGAGTAAAAGCTTCATTGTTCAGCTTTGGAATAAAAATTTTGGAATAAAATTTGTGATGATTTTTTATATCAAAATATGATTTTTATTTCGTCAAATGATGACTTTATTCGAAAAGCTTCTGGCAACGCTGGTTAAACCTATTTAAAAACTGTAAATTCATTCTTTTACTTAAAAGCTTTTAGCCTAACGTCAAAGATATTAGGCTAAAGCTGGTAATGTTATATTCAGAAATAATTAGACAAGATTAATATCCAAAAAAAAACCAGGAAAAATTAACATAAATTTCATTTTCAACGTATAAGGCAAAACAGAACAACGTTGTTTTCGGAAGTCACCACACTCCCAGCATCAGTGCTCATGTCTTTCTCCGTTTGTCACCACTTTCAGGTGGATCGCAATAAATGCATATTTCGCACAGTAGCCCAAAATAATTTTTAGCCCGAACTGTATTATTTTTTCTCAGAACTATTAAAAAAGAAAATATGGGATTTTTAATTGATGTGGCGAATGTATTTTAGATATACTAAACAAATAATTTACTATTCTCTTGACTAAACTCGAAAATATATTTCTGATGCATTACATTTCTCTAATTATGAGGTATTAGTTATCTCAAAAAACATTAACGAAAACCAAGTCGTACTAAGTATTGATGTGCTTGTCGCATTAGTACATCATTCATAAGGACATGTGTCAATTTTACCACATGTGTAACTAATGTAAAGTAAAAAGCACACAAAAAAGTACTAAATAATAATAAAAAAACGAAAATCCAATAACACTCCCTTGTGATTTCAATCATGAGTTTAGATGTCGCATGTCAACTTAATGTAACTGCCGCTGTTGTTTTTTGCAGGACTTTTTTTTATTATTTTATATAGAAAATGTTATAAAAAGTTATAATACATTCTAAATAAGTGAAATCAAAAAGGTATTGATGATTGATTTAAAAAGACCTGAAATTATTATACAAAACTGAAAACATTTTTGTAATGTTGGTTTTTAACGCAAAATAAGATTGATGGCTCCACAAAAATGTTCCTTGTCATTTCAAGAAGTAAAAGTATATTAAAATTTCAAAGAAATTTCATAGGATGTTATATATATATACATCTCACATATATTTATATATGTACTGTATGTAACCACTAGTTTATATCGTGTCAATACTCCTTTTAAAAGTCTGCAATTGCTATCAATATATATTTGATTTTGAAATAGATTCCAATGTCTCTGGAGGCATTCTTATACAAAAACTAATTACTTTAGTCCTTAATAAAAACCATAGAGCATAAACAAATTATGAAGCAGATTGGATAAAGCTAAGTGGCGAAACAAATCGGTCAAAACATCGGTACACCGTACGATATTTCATGAGAATGCGGACAAGAGCCTATGGACATTGATGGAGCATTTTTTTTTAGAGCTAAGCCCTTTATCTAACGCTATGATAGGCAGCGTTACCGTTGAAAGTTTTCAAAAAGGGGCACAAAAAGCGGATTTTGAAAATAAAAGGGGCACAAAAAGGGGATTTCTAAGAAAAAAAGGGGTAACTTTTATAACAGGATATATATGAAAAAAGTAATTTAATTTTTAAAAATAAAGGTTAGCAAACATAAACTGCCGCTCATCTGATTAGGTTTAACATTTTAGCAATAATTTTTGGCAGTTCTATCAAAAACTATTACTTAAACCACTAATAAAATTGGACTACTACTAATAAATTTGTGCAAAAAATTTTACAGAAATATTGCACCATTATCATATAATTGCTGCAAAACAAAATTTGTCCAAGATCAGTACCTAATCAGAATAGTTTACAGTATAACTTTCCCGCGAATTGTTAGTTTTTTAATAAATTTTTGATCTTTCTAAGCCGATAAAACAATTTGAAATTTAAATGGGGGTCGGCGAAAATCTCTATCTGAAGCTGAAAGAGCTAAAATTAAACGTTATACTAAAGAAGGTCATAATCATGATCAAATTTGAAAAAAAAAATTAATAAAACTCAAAACTGTGTGAGTAATTTTTGTAAAATAAACCAAAATTTTTTGTGAGAAATTAGATTGCCAACAAAAACAAAATATCGTATATTATTGTTGTTTTCAACATAAATTCTCACAGGAAGTTTTCGTTTTATTTTACAAAAACTGGCAGTCAATGAGACTAACTATGGAAAGAACATGAAAGGAGACAACTCAGCACCTGAAAGAAAGCAGCGAAAATAAAGAAAAAGTTGGTACTAAAGCTATGTAGTTTCGCGACTGTAGAATGCATAACACTGCCTTACAAATTTTTATTTTAAGGTAACTTTGATATGCTAAGTACGAGAAAAAGAAAATAAAAATTTGTTCATTCCGGCCATTTGTTTGTGTTTTCGATGTATACTTCCCGTAAAAGTGCTATCCACATTCCAAGGCTGGTTTAATTAAAAAAATATTGTTTGAAAGGATACAAAATCACGCGTCGAATAGCGGATAATTGACTTTGATCGGATAAAAAATTATTTAGTTATAGGGGATCAAATTTAATTTTTTTCAATATATATCGTTTTTCCAGAAATAAAAACACTTCTAGCTAAATACCTTTATTGAATAGTCTATTCGATTTTAAAAATTTTAAGCAATAATGGACCGAAATGGGATAAAAATTAAAAACGCTAGAAGAAAAAAAACGGAAACAATAGCATTTCAATTTACTAGCAAATATTTTATTTCATAGTTTTGTTTTATTTTGATTTTTATTGCATAGTGCATTTTTTAGTAAATTTAAAGGTTTGTGTTTTGTTTTTTTATTATACCATTTTCAGTTTTTATCCAATTTCAGCCATTATGGCTTAATTTTGTTTTTAATCGAATAGACTATTCAATAGAAGTTTAGAAATATGGATTTTTGCTATTATTTGTGATACAGCTTCCGAAGAGACAGCAAGAAATTTTGTTAAATTTGACCACCAATAACTCAGTCATTTTTTATCCGGTCAAATCCAATTATCCTATATTCGACGCGTAATTTTGAAGCTTTTCAAATAATATATAAATCACTTTAATCGAACCAGCTTCTGACTCTGGGAAGTATCGAAAAAACACAAATGTACCGTTATCTGGAAATGGCCGAAATTAAAAATTTTTCTTTACTTTTCTCGTGTTAAGCATATCCTAATTACCCTAAAAATGCATAAGGAACTTTATACATTTTGCTTGTAAAGCAGTGTAATGTAAAGCCTGATTTTGCAAAAATAAAAAACACCACTTAGTTCACTGCTTAAGGAAAATTGTCTAAAGTATCTCTTCATTTAGTAAAAAGTATCACAAAAGTGGCAAGAATTACAAAAAGTACCACATTTGGGTGCATTTTGTAAAAGTAGCAAAATAGTATCCAATCAGTCGAAAAATTGGCAAATTGCTACTTTAGTAGCACTAACGGTAAGGCTGATGATAGGACCCAGCAAAAAATACTGTTTCGGCCGAACCAGGCTTGTATGCGAGAGATGGTGGTTGTTGTTGGTTCTCCTGCTTCGAAAAGCGCTTCGAAAAGGGATAATTTTTGTTCGTGATGTCCCACTTTGAAGCATCAAAAATACTCGAAAACCATGTCTTCGTCTTACTGCGTCCACTAATTGTATCATCGTAAAACTGCAGATAAAACAAATCGTTTTTTATTATAATTCTCTCCTCATGGACCATGTCATTTTCAAGCAAGAGCTTCCAGTTAACCGATTGCAGCCGTTAAAACACAAACAATTGAGTGCTCCATCGAATAGGGACATAGAGTAATTTAAAGGCTAGTCCGATGTAATGAAAAGCTGGGCTATATGGTCCAGCCCTAGAACATCGTAAATTTAAATTGACCATGTTTTCTCCATACATTTTGGTTATCTTTGGATTAGTCGTAGTCGTCTATAGAGTTTACTTTATATGCGTATATGGACTAGTCGCGTTATCTGCAGGGATGCGTGCAACAATTCTTTAAAACCTATTTTTTTGCAAGCTACATTTTTTACTGCTTTCCGAAATACCATATTTTTTTTTGCTGGAAAGACTACAAATTACAAAATGACTATTACCATTATCATTTTTTGTGCAAAATTTCAAAGCATTCTTTATGAACGTTTCTTTTTGTTGCACATGAATAAATTAATTAATTATCAGGTATACCCTGGAGAGTTTTCTTTTTGACTTAGTTCATAAATTGAAAAACAAAAACAATAGCTTGAAATTTTTAATTGTTTTAAGTTAATTTCTATTCATAATTTTTATATAGATATAAGGAGCATACCTCTAACCGGGTGTCCCTAAGACACCTTTCGTGTGTTAAGAAAAATAATGTTTCTGTTGGATTTAGCTCCAGCTTAAATGAATCCCAGATGTAAATTTTGAAAACGCCGATACACGTATGTATGTCGTCAGAACCTTGTTATTTTCAAAATTAATTGGTTTTGTTGTACAGTGTAAATATTCGCAATTTTTACAAAAATCAGGTTACTTCACATTATTATGAATATAATTGTCATTTCTCGGTTGAATTTCGTGGATTATACCATAATTCATTTGACGTAGACGTAGTTACATGATCCACTGATAAAAATTGGACTTTTTATTTTTTTAACAATTGTTTAAAAATAAAAATGTTATATTTTACAAAAAAAAAAATATTTTTTTTATTATTTTGTTCTGAATGACTCCGTAACATATACGCATATAAAAAACAGTGTTAAAGTATGTTAAAGACGGCTAAAATTAAAATTATATGCATTAATTTTTAATAAAATTGGACAAGCCTTTTCCAACACAGAAAAAAATAGACAAGAATTATATTCAATAAAACCATGTTATTAAAAAAAAATATGAATTTCAATAACATTTATCTTTAACATAATAAAATATTTCGTTGTAAGTATTTCTTTTCCATGCCGGTTATTTCTTTTCTTTTTATACATAAGTACTTAAAACAAGTTGTATCCCATAAAAAAATAAATGAGATATGGCTCAGCTAGAGAGTGTATGCTTTACGTCCGGAAAGCCCGGGTTCGTATTCCAGCCATGTCAACATATTTTTTAATTTATATATATATTTTTATTTTGAAATAATTTTGTTATCAATATAGGGGAATTCTTTATCACAGGAAATTTGAAAAAAAAATTATTGAATACCGGGATTTTTGTTATCAAAAACGAAACTTATTTTTTTCTGTGAAGTCATTATAAAAATCAGTCGAACAGCCTCATAAAAACAAAATTTTTTCACTTTATTGTGAATAAAATTAATACTTATCATAGATTTTCGTGAAGTAAAAAGTATTTTGTTTGTGGTGTAAGTGGCCTTAATTAATTTCTAATGAATAAAAAATTTCCAATTTTCCCGTAAAAAAATAATTTTTCATCATTGCGGTCTGAATAATTCCGAAACCGTTGAGTTTATTAATGAATATTAGAATGGATTAAAGGTAATTTTATTTCAAGTTTTTTAGTGTTTTTTGTAAAAAAATTGGACAAACCCTTCCCAAGTTATAACGAAATCAGTGGATCAGCCTCTTGAAAAATAGCAAATTTTAGAAAAAAAAATATAAAAAAATTATCCATAAAATTTTAAATATCGATGGTTTTTGAAGTTAGGGGACCATAACACATCAAAAAAATATGGTGGTCATCAAAGGTCATGACAAATGTTTCATTTTGTTGTATAGTGTAATATAGTACAACAGTACTGATTTTTTGCATTCTTAGTACATACCAATACTTTAGTTTCCGTTTTTATTTACATATTTACCTTTTATTTTTGGTACCAATCAAATATTCACAAACACAAATGCAGTTATATTTGTGTTTTCACACCCTGCAAACAATATTGGACTACGTGGTCCATTTTAGATTACATGGACTAGTTGCAACATGGTCCTACACTCTAAAACATTACTTCAAATTTACGATCATATATTGTCTTAATTTGTGTTGAAAATTTCTCCTTGTATAAAATTACATCGATTTTGTAGTTATTTTATTAAAGAAAAAACCTTTTAAATTAAATATATTTAGTCCAACTGGAAAAAATGTAACATAAAGTATAATACGGCTATGGCTGAATGGTAGATACGTCAGCCTATCAGTCAGGAGGTCGCGGTTCAAACCTGCACGCAGTCAATCGCTTTTTGTAATAATCTGTAAAGTGTTGCCGACTATTATCGACCACCATGTTTGTAGTTAACCGTCAAGTGTTTGGATATTAATGACTGCATATATCGATCCTCCGCATGGTGACATAGAGTACTTTTAAGACCACTCCAATGTAATGCAGTCGTGGACCATAGCTTTTTCATAAAAGAGTTTGTCGTTAAGCGGCAATTGTTGGAGTTTTAAAGATTGCAAATAGTATATGCAATCGTTAAAATACAAACAATTGATTGCTCCATTAACTAGGGACATAGAGTAGTTTTGATACTACTCCGATGTCGTGCAAAGCTGGGTTATATAATCCAGCACTAAGACATCGTAATCGACCATGTTTTCTCCATACATTTGGGTTACCTTTGTACTAGTCCTAGTCCTCTATGAAGTATACTTGGCATGCGTGTGTAGACAAGTCGCGTTATCTGCAGGGCATAAACTTACACACACACACAAACTAACTTAAATGTACACCCGTACGCATACACTAGGGATGCCAAACAGGACTAGTTTTTGCAAATCGTGGACTCGGGATTTTAGAATTTTAAATCCCGGGATCCCGGGGTATTTCGGAATCCCGGGATTTATCGGGATTATTATTTTTTAATAAAACACTCAATTTATAGAGTAAAATATTTTCATTATGTATATCCTTAATAACAACTATAAAAACTTTAGATAGAAATGCTAATTTTAGTGTATTTTAATACACATTTTAATATTTTACTGAATAGTAAAATATAAATTTGGGAAAGAGGACGTTACAAAATTAAAAGTTAATATACTGAACTATGAACTTAGAAAATGAAATTTCAATCGCTAAATGAGCAATATCATTGTTGTATCTAATAACAATGATATTGCTCATTTAGCGATTGAAATTTCATTTTCCTTTATTACTGAGTTATCCGTTGACCAAATGACGCCACAAAAATGCTCTGACTACGACCACTATGGCCAGGTATTCCGCAAATCAGTATTTTCTTACCTATTTATAGCTTTTGTAGTTAATCAAAGTACTCTAGCACAAGCTCGGATGATAATTTTCATGAAAGGGGAGATTACAGAGTTGCTGAACCATCCGAAAAGATAGCTTTATGTGAGCCCTTTGGACTTTGGAATTTTCCCGATTTCTGCCAGAAATACCGTGTGCCATTTGCACATCGAAACAGATATTTTAACATTGGGTCCAAAGACTCGCGCAGCAATATTTGGTTTTCGATCTATCCGCAAACTACCTACCTATATTTCTGGAATCCATAGGTCAACCAACATCCTCACACGTAGGCTTGAGTGCCCTAAGCGGAAAGGTGACATAATATTTTCACGAACGTCATTTCATGGTTTATGCTGTCATTCGGCAGAGCTTATAACTCTCTTTAAGATATTGTACTTAGGATCGATGAATGCGTGTTGCCAACGCAATGGACAGAGTTTCCAAGACCCATCCTGTAAGTAGCCGCTGCTGCAGAGGATCTTCTTAAGATCTGAATAGGCGTTTTTCGGGATTGGGATTTCGGGATTGGCATCCCTAGCATATACCCAATCAACTATACTTCCATTCTTTTGTTTATAAAAGATGAACGATAAACTCTAGGAAGCATACACACACACACCAATCCATCTATGAATTGTTTTATGGCGTTTATTCACTAATTTTACAAAAACCAAAAATACAAACCATCACCATTGAACAGGTGGGTAAACTAGAGAAGGATGTTTAGAAAATGCAAAAATATACAAAGAGACACAAGTTAATAGCTTAAATGTAAAATTGCATAAAAATTGTATCAGGTTTTAGACCTCAATTTGCTAACTTACCATTTGCCCCATACTGCCTGCCTGCCACCATCAACAACAAAAAATAACGTTTAACAAAAATAAAGCTTAAAATTTAGAATCCGATTTATTTTTGTAAACAAAAAAAATGTATTTTAAAGGTGGTTGGCACAGGAGGAGCCAAATTGATGAGGGGGAATGATTAAAAAGTAAAACATATTTGTAAATGGTTACAAATACACAGACAATTTTCATTTGAAAATTTTGATTGCATGCAGTCGTTGTCTAAAAATGCATTTTTCTACTAGTGATGGTTGGTATGACGACAATGATGAGTATGATGACGATAATGAAATGTATGTAAAATACCAAAACTGAAGCTTATGGACATAAGGCAGAAAAGTAAAAAAAAAATAAATAAAAAATATACGTACATACAATTTTCACCAACAAAATGCGTACTTGTTTGCTTAAGAGTTGAAAACATTTCAAAGTCTATGATGATGACAATGAATACAATGATATTTGTAAGTAGAAAGGGTGGAAAATAACTTCAAAATAAAGTTAAATGCATTCTAAATTTTTTCCTAATGCACAAATGTGCATTTCAGATCGACGAAGCGTAAATTAGGATTTCAAAATGACATTTAGAATATTTACGACTTGGTCTTAGCTAAACATGTTTCGATTTCCATTGATGCAACACAGCCTTTTGCCAATGCTGATGACGATGATGAGGATAAAATGTGCAATGCGCTTTTGCGCCTTAACAACCCCACCCCTGTTTTATGGCAACCCAACCGCTCTTAGTTTTGGTATTATTTCTGTTAATTGCAAAAATGGCAAAAATGTTTGCCAAACTACAAAAACGGAAAAATTTAGTATGTTGGGGTAGTCCCTGTCAGAATTTTGAAACGTATTTGAGTTTTTGTTTGGTAAAGCTTTTCGTTTTATAATCATTTCATTTATGTTTGTTTAGAAGTTGCACTGTACTCATTTATTTGGCTTTTATGGTTGGGCTAAAAATCTAGACTGGTAAAGAAAGACATGAAATCAAATTCTGATAAAAGGAAAAAATTTCTTTCAATTAATAAAATAAACAAAGTGAATGCAGAATTAAAAGCCTACAGGAAGAAAATCTGATATAAGACATTTTATTTTATAATTTTATTCAAGCAATTTCTTAAACAAAAAATTTTAATCAACTCATTTAAATTACAACAAAAAATCTGTTTGACACAAGATGTTGATGGTCTCCCAAGTCTTTCAATCATAAAAATAGTTTCTGTAGGCTAATCTTTAAGAATAAAATATATATTCTGTGTTTTTTTTCTAATTCATCAAATTCTCGTTAACTAATTTATATGGTTTAAAATCTTTCATAAATGTTAATTTTTCAAAATTGAAAAATACTCTACTCTGATTTCGTATAACACAATTTATATTAAATTTCATCATCCATAAAAAACAAACCAAAAATAGAAAGAAACTTAACTACATTGTAAATCGAAATATGTATTCTTGATTTATATTAAATATAAAATCAAATGAATTTCTTTAGAAAACAACTATGAAGAATAATTTTGATTGCTTTACAAGAAAGAAAAAACACACACACACACATCATCAAATGAAATAAACATTTAAAAGCCGATACTAAATATACCATTAGATACAAGATTAAAGATACAACATTTTAAAACACCCATTAACACACATTTATAACTAAACACTTGTGCGTATCTCGCGACTATTGGACGATGCTGTTTGTCTATGGTAATCTAGACAAATCAAAATCGACTACATATTTAAATTTATTGAAACTATTATATAAAAGATGCTTTATTACGTTTTCTAACGAAATATTTTATAACAATTAAGATCTTTTTAATCCTTACAATTGAACGAGTTTCTTAACTCAGTACAGTCATATATTAACACTACACAACAATTTCGAACTTTTTTCATAATTACAGGGTGCTGGCAAGCGATTCTGGTAGAAGAGATAAAAAAAATATATTTGTGTCGGCGTTTTCTTGTACGGAAGGTTAAAGTTTCTCCCTTTTGGCCTGTGCGTGCAGCGTATCAGTACATGAAACTATGTTTTCGTTATGTCTGAGGTTTAGGCAACTTCCCAGTAAAAAATTTTCATGTTCTTTGAAGCACTAAAGAAATAAAGCGCTTCCTAATTCGCTTTAAAATATGAGCTTGTTGAGAAGCTGATTTCATAGCATCACAACAATGCAAGTTTTGAAGCAAGAAAAGTATTTGCTTTTTACTTATTCAAAAGCTTCGTACACAAGCTATACAAAAAAGCTGATTTTGTAGTGCTGATCGAAAGCAGGTTTATAAGCCAGAATTAAGAGTAAGTTTTTTTGAGTTTCTTGGTGCCGTTTTGCAATAGTGATTTTGGTCGAGTGATTGGTACGTTGGACTTCAAACCTTAAGGTTCTAAGTTCGATACTAGTTGAAGTTAAAATAACAAACATTGAGTAAAAATATGAAATTAATAAAAGAAAAATAAAGTAACGAAATAAGAAAAATTCAAAATGGCATCAACGACGCCAATCCACATCGAACCATTATTTTCTAGTGCTGAAAATGTTGATGATTTTCAGCGCTTCAAAAGCGCTTTTGTGAGCAAAAATGTAGTAATCCAATCCGGGAACTCGCCATACAAAAATCAGCAGCGATATTAGCAGGTTTGTCAGCGCTACTTTTATTCCATAATAGTAGAAACCTGCTTTATTGGAAGCAAGTTCTTTACTGGGTTTGTAGAACTTATTAAGGAAAATTTTTTTTTGGAACAAACCCTCTAACTCCCCCACATAACAAAATATTTCGGTTCTTATCTACCAAATCGTAAAAAATACCCCTAAAAAGTCGGAGTGCAGAGATAAAATATTCTACAAAAATGTTGGCCACAAAATTTTACTATAGATCTAAGACAACGAAGCTACAGACTCAACTTGTACGCCAGAAATCATTGAAGACTTAAATTATATTTAAGAGTTATCTTGATACTTATTCACATACATACTCGGCATAGGAAATATTTTAAGTCTTACGTTTAGGGTATAAGATATGTTCAGCACTTTTCTGTAAAATACCACGACAAAAATTTTTCGGGCACATTTTAAGCCTCTTACTCTTCGTTTTATGGGTCTTTTTATACATTTCTTAAAAAGGGACAAAAAAAACTCCCTTTCATCGGCGATTTAGGGGGCTGAAATGTTCCACAAAACTATTCACAGCAAAATTCTATTATAGGTCATTAAAGAGACCCAAGCTCCAGACTTAACTTGAACGCTAGAAATCATTCAAAACTTCAAATGTTAATTTCGTGCATATTCACAATTCGTACTGGGCATGGAATATCTTAAAAGCCTTACGTTTAAGGTATAAGATGTGTTCAACTTTTTTGTGTACAAAGCCACGAGGAACATTTTTGTAGAAGATTTTTGCCCGCTATATCGCCGCTGAAGGGGAGTTGTTTGCCCATTTTTTAAGAAATTTTAATTTAATTGAATTTTCAAATATACCATGATTGTAGCTAGAATTTTTTTTAACAATATATTCAATCATATTGCAATCAATATGAATGCTAATAATGTCATGATTAAATGTAAGCATAAGTTTTTTGTCATAAACTAATTAAGGTTCACAATTATTTAAAACAATAATAAATTATTTGCCACAACCATAGGCTATATCGGAAAACATGGCATTGTTGACGCAACCATGCCACAACCATATCTTTTCTTTGCATGTAGTAATTTTAGTCTTTGTCTGGCCCATGTCTTGTCTATGTCTCTCAACTCTCCTTTCTCTTCTCTCCCAAGTAAAGAAGTCACTACAAAATTTTGATAAGTGTATCAAAAGACAAGTGGAAAACATAAAGAAGAAATCTTTAAAACAATAAGAAATTAATTTACAATAAAAAGTGGTTCTTGCTGATGAAAAAGATTATAAAGCGCTTTTTGTTAACTATTTGGGTTTCTTATTTCGATTTTGTCGTAAATAAACATTATAAAAATTTTGAAGAACATTAATGATTTGTAAAGAAAAATTAAAACAAAAACTAATATGAGGTACACGTAGAACTGAAATTAATATAACTGAATTAAAAAAAAGTCAGAAAAGCAATCTTCAATTACAATTTAAGATTAAGATTGAAATGGATGCTTTTAGGATTTGATGCGTTTTCTTAGAAAAAAAACACACACACACAAACAGCAAAATTTCAAATAGTGAATTTAAAGTTCTTTTGATTTTATTTTTTCGTGTCTCATTAACAAATGTATGAGAATCGAACTTTTATAGAAAAAATACAACTTCGCTTTATTAAATCATTTTAATGGCAGTAATAATTTTGCTTTAGTTGAGCCATGGATCATCTTTCTTTCTTTAATGTATTATTTGTAGCAGACATTCGATTTCTTGCCATTGAAAGAATTATAGCATCATGTATTTTTGCACCATTCAAGCAATTAAATTGATTAATTTAATGCTTTTACTTTGTGTATGAACACAAGTCAGGTTAAATTCCCCTTCTTTATTTATGTATCTAGATATTTTGTGCTCGTAATAATCATAAAGTCCATCCTTTTAAAAAAATTATGCACAAGTGCCTTTAGTGGCTGCTTACGCATGATTAAATTTCCGTTCGCGTTGATTTTATAAATCGTCCAAAACAATTGTCGCGCCTTTCTCTTTCTACACACAAAAACTACAAATTGCAAAGTACCAAATTTTGCATGCTTTTTATATATGAAAAAGGGTTGAATCGAAAGCCAAGGGCTGCCAATGTATTCTCTTACACTAACAGATAAATGGAAAGAAACATTTTCTTTGGATTAATTTTTTAGAGAAATGGTAAAAAAATTACATGTGTTGTATTACATTAAATATCTATTTAAAAAAATACTTATACAAATAAAGCTCGGAAGAAATACGACTCCAAAAAGGAGATAGAGATTGATGGACATACATTGAATCCAGTTAATCAACGGTGGAGGAAGTTGCATCTAGAGTCACATATGATCTCATATCTATACGTATCAGGGGATATCAGTGGTCAAAGGTCACAAAAGTAGGGTTTTCGCGTATATCTTGATTTCTCCTTTAAATACGACTTTGCAGGAGCCGCCTAACAAGACGTGCTTTTTTGCATTTTTCTCCAAATTGATTTTTCTATAAATTTGCATTACGTGTGCCGAGATCTAATAGAAAACATTTTAAAATATTAATAGCAATATTTTAACAATTTTTGTTGCGACTAAAAACCTGTTAATATATCAAGTTTTGTATAGTTTTCAATGGGAATAAAATAATTAAAACTCGGTCTTCTTAAAATATTGTTTGAGTACAAAAAACGTTTTGTTCTGCGGCTGCTCTTTTGATGCTGTAATAAAAGCTGTAGAGAATACATTTTCCACCAAACAGCGATATTTTCGTGGGAACACCCTTTTTTGAGATAGAGCGTATAGATTGAAAATCCCTATGCAATATTTGTATTGACTGAGGACTCTCACAAACATTTTTCATAGCCCTTCTCAAATTTAATAAAACTACAAACTACTTTTTTAATTGGTAATATCATTCGTAATATGAAACAGATGTATACCCAGCAAAATATTAATGAATGCGTGAATGATTTTTGAAGAACTTGTTTCTTTGAATGCATTCTTAATACCATCCTAAATCTTAATAAAGCTATAGTCTTTGAGCTGTCGCTAAGTATTTAGCGAAAAAGGCACGCAAAAATGAATTAAATCATCACATTGACACATTTTCCAGAGGTAAATACTTTAAAACAAGTTTTATCTCATTATAAATTAAGTGGGATATGGCTCGGCTGTAGAGAGTACGCTTTACGTCCGAAGAGATCGGGTTCGTATCCCAGCCGTGCTAAAATTTATTTTAATTTATATTTTTTATTAATATTTCGCATGCATGCAAAAACAGGTTAAAATCATTGAGTTTTCATCTGTCTTAAGCACTCATTTGAATGACGAGCAGTTTATTTAAATGTGAACGTATGACCTCCAATGATACGCTAATGTTAAAATCATGAGTTTTTCACCCGAATTTGGAAGCATGCAGTATCGTTAGAACCCATGATTTAACTCCTTTCTATGCACGTCTTTTTTTTTTTGCTGGGTAGTAAGCGTTAGGGGCTCATGGATTTTGAAATTTCTTATGCCAATCGAAAGGTACTCTAATGCACTTTCTAATGATATTTAATAAGGACTTAATTTTACGAAAGGTATCACCAATTAAAGAAAAACTTGGGACACCGTATCTCCGGAACGAAGGGATGGCACCAAAAACTAACTTAACAGTTTTATTTGCTTTACAAAGGGTATTTATAAAAGACGATCCTAAAAAGAAATTTCAAGTCAATCAGTTAAGATTAAGGCGTTTCGCATGCCCTTTGAAGTTTGAACAAATCCTCTTTTCTTTCTTTTATATTTCATAACTTAATAAATATAGTATTTACTTTCGAACTAATTAAATTAGAGGGTAAATTTTCTAATATTTTTGTATTTTTTAGAAAAATCTAATATATATTTTATATTAGCATTCTACAGTGTTAGTTTTATTTTCCATGCATAAAATATATATAAAAAAATGTGTTCCAAATCGCTGCACTGTATTTGTGTATGTTTTTTGGAAAATTGGTAGTTAACATGGGAATGCTTTTTATATCACGGTTTCCCTGTATTAATTTTAAATAAATATTTGTTTACATTTTCAAGTTATATAGATTAGATATCATACTTAACCCTCTGCGACTGACGTCGTAGTCTAGCAGACACCAGTAAACAGAAAACATTGATTTACGCCATAACTATACAATTATCGATTCTGGTATTTTCAGTACCTTCTTATTGCGTACATTAGTGTAAAGAAAGCAATTGAAACGAGCGCACGCGTTGATGTGAGCATACAAGTGTCTACAAGTCTACCACGTCAGTTTTGAGTTAGACCTGACAAAATACGTTGTAACTTTTTATTAAACCATTGATATTATCTCTTTTCTTTCTAGATTGATTAGCTTAGGTATAAGCTAAAATTAATGTTACACTTTTTACCAAAAAAATAAGATATGACGAATTTTTTTTTTGTATGGATGCAATTTTTTTGAGGGTAATTTATGTCATGCCAATAATTTTGATTTTAATAAGATTTGTCGTTTTGTTTTCAACAAAAAATGACAATAAATAAGAAACTACTACATTGAACTAAAATCAAAAATAGTTTCAGTGGGCTATCAAACGGAACTTGGAAAATATAAGCAGTCGAAGTAGTGTCTAGTGTACTACCACGTCAGTGGAATTGTGATATTGAAGTCACGTCAGTTGCAGAGGGTTAAGCCGAAAACAAATTTTTTGTAATTAAATTATATTTTTATCGGTAAAAAAAGCTAATTCTATTTGTTTTCACTAG
The DNA here is from genome assembly GCA_956483635.1 of Panzeria rudis. Classification (NCBI taxonomy): domain Eukaryota; kingdom Metazoa; phylum Arthropoda; class Insecta; order Diptera; family Tachinidae; genus Panzeria; species Panzeria rudis. Next base: position 118,206,101 of record OY101449.1, on the reverse strand, counting down.
CCTTATGCATTCTGAAGTAAAACGAAAAAAAAATAGTTCGGAATTGAAAGTCAGTCAGGACACTAAAACATTCGAAAAAAATTCACTTTTAAACGGATGTGAAAGTCGTGACAGACACGAAAATCTCAAAAAAAAATTTTTTAGTTCCCTAGATAAGATAGTCGTTTCTTTAGTTACTTGGCGCGCTGAACGCGAATCTGCACTCATTTTTTTTTATCGGCTGTAGCTTTCGAAATATATCGTTATGTCAAAAATGAAGGAACTTGCACGACATATATTAGCATAACTTGAAAAAGGTTTAATCTATTCAGTAAATAAGAAAAACCGAATTCGCGAACAAAATTATCTTTACGCCGAGCAAACATTGTTTATAAATCTGCCTCTTAGTTTGAGAGCTATCGTAAAAGCTTTAGTCAAAAAAACCAAAAATAAACTGTATAAAAAATTTGAAAAATTTATAAAAAAAAAATATAAAAATTTTTGTTTTCAAAATTTATAAAAAAAATCTAAAATCCAATTCTGTCCGGCATCACGTAGTTCAATATATGCCAAAGAAAATGAGCCCTGTTTTGTTCAAATTGGTGGACAACTTTTGGTTTTATTCACAATTTAGTGAGAGAACTTTATAAAATTTTTTATAAAATTTTTAATTTTTAGGCTAAAAATTTTAGGATATCTCTGGAATGAATGTGCAGATTTAGAAACAATGTTCGCTCGCCTTAAAGGTAATTTTGGTATCCAATTTCGGTGTTTTTTTAATGAATAGGGCGAACCCATCTCCACTTATGTCAGTATATGTCGTGCAAGTGCCTTCAATTTTGACATAGCGGTATATCTACCGCTTTTTTACGATATGACATTGAGATAGCCATACACGGTGTATGGCTATCTCACCCAGCGATGCCATTTTTAGCCTTTTTTTACATTATGACAAAAAACGGTATGACATACTGTGTTGTGATTTTCTAAGTTTTTTACCATATGACAACACTGCGATATGACAACACCTTGTATGGCTATCTTAGTGTTGGCATATCGTAAAAAACTTACGATATGACAACACAGTATGTCATATCGTTTTTTGTCATATCGCAAAAGGGTTAAAAATGGCATCGCTAATCTCACCGTTGTGATATCGTAAAAAACTTACGATATGACAACACAGTATGTCGTATCGTTTTTTATCATATTGTAAAAAATCTGAATTTCTGGCACCAGTGCCGATAATAGCTGCCATACACTATCTTACAAGCCGTTCGACTTCTGTACAAAATGCATTCCTAATCTAATGAGCTTATGGAAAGTTTTAAAAAAGCAATAACAACACATTATATCAGGGTAGCATTTTGTGCAGAAGTCGAACAGCTTATATAATAGTCTAAAAACAGCTTAAGTATTATCGGGTGCGTTATTTGAGAAACAAGTTCAGATATCCTTTCCGCAATCTAGTAATACCTCAGCCATTTATCTATGCGTTTAGTATTATCGGCGGCGTTACTTGAAAAAACAAGCTCAGATATCCTCTCCGCAAACTAGTAATACCTCAGCCATTTATCTATCCGCTTAGTGGATGACAAATATTTACAATGTATTTTTCTTTAATATGAAAAATCTTACTTTAAAAAATATCATTTTGGCAACTCTGACTTTCATCAATGAAATAAATAATACAGACATGAAAAAACTAAAAAACGTATATAATTCTTAAAAAATGTTTACCACCAATATTTTTTATGACTTTAATATTTAAACGCATTTTCGCATTACTTGTTACTAAATGAAACGCAAAATTACCCAAAGGGTTCTATAACGTTGAAGAGCAAAAAAAAACAATTCTGCAAAAACATTAACAGAAATATTTTCAAATACAAATCAAACAGAATCGTCATCATCATCTCCAACTCACTCCATTTGTTCTCAAACATATTATTCATTTTATTAGAAAAGAAACAAGAAAAAAATCTAAATTGAAGAGCGAAAATATGCTGGGATGTCAAAAATGTTGTTTTTATATAAATCTTGTTATTTTATGGTGGATTTTTTTGCTTTCAACGAATAAGTTTGTCTGTTTTCTAAATCCTTTATATTCGTATTTATTTTGTCAAAATACTTTTTTTGCAGCGACTGACTACTCGTATTTAAACATAATGTTTTTTTACAGTTATTTTTTATCATGTCACACAAAAGTCTTTTCATGTGTCGCCTGTCAAATATTTGTCAATTTTATATTGATGTTTTTGCATGTGGGTAATATTTTTTCGCTGATCTGTATTATTAGGGAATACTTATGATATTTTTTCCATAGCACTCACATATTGATGTATTATATGCTTTAGGACATTTTTTTGTTACTGTTTCTGTAAAATTTGCTTTAATCCTTTCTCAGACACAAAATACACTTTTGTGCGGAATATCAATCATGTTTTTCTTACTGATTTTGATTTAATAACATGATTTTTACATTTCTTAAAGGATACACTAACCGATATGTTCAAACCCAGTAAAAAAATTGCTTCCAATAAAGCAGGTTTCTACTATTATGGAGTAAAAGTAGCGCTGACAAACCTGCTGATATCACTGCTGATTTTTGTGTGGCGAGCTCTCGCGTTTGTTCACAAAAGCGCTTTTGAAGCGCTGAACATCATTAACATTTTCAACATTAAAACTAAAAATATATGAAAAACATGGTTCGATGTGGATTGGCGGCGTTAACGCCATTTTGAATTTTTATTATTTCGTAACTTTATTTTTATTAATTTTATATTTTCACTAACTGTTTCTTATTTTGACTTCAACCAGTATCAAACTAAGATCCTTCAGGTTTGAAATCCAACGTACCAACCCCTCGGCCAAAAACACTGTTGCAGAACGGCACCAAGAACTTCAAATAAACTTACTCTTCTTTCTCGCTTAAAAACCTGCATTGGATCAGCGCTATAAAATCAGCTTTTTTGTATAGCTTGTGTACGAAGCTTTTATATAAGTAAAAAGAAAATACTTTTTTATTCATATTACCCTTTGGATGTGTATACATTTGCTTACTTTCTCACTTTAAAACTGTGGTGGGCATTCTCTCAATTTCCTATGCACGCGAGAATTAGCTACTTGTTTACCATCAAGACATCTATTTAGCCGTGAAGCACATACACAAACAAATAATAAAATAGTTTATGTTTGCCCACCACTGCTTTAAAACCTGCATTGTTGTGGCGCTATGAAATCAGCTGCTGAACAAGCTCATCTTTTAAAGCGAATGATGATGCGCTTTAATTACTGACTGCTTCAAAAAACATGAAATTTTTTACTGGGAATGTATAAGGGCGTTTGTATGTAGCAATATTTGAGAATTAAAATAAAAAGCAGGTGTCAAAAAAGGTTTAGGAGATGCAAGCCCATGTGCTGCACATTTACCTAAATTCGAGGTATTTTATATAAAGCAGTCAGCGATAGAATGCAGGTTATAAAATTGGTTTATATTAATCGTAATCGGTTTATGTAATCGTGAATCCCAATGTGACCTACATATGTCGACCTTAAGAAATCAGTGATGATTTCCAAGGGGTGCATATCAGCAGACAATAAATATATTAGTGATTCTTATTTCAAGTGTTTTTTTCGTGCCCGGTCTTGGAATACTTGCATTTTGCTTCTCTTATTTCACACATAAAATTTTTGCAAAAAATAGAAATTATAATTTTTTTGTTTAAAAGTTGTTGTTGTCCGCAGTTTTGTGTATTGAACGTCACGCTTTTTAAGTACGCTTCATTACTCAGTATATTTATTGAAATTATATTAACAACATACACTAAAGGCCTAATTACCTATATCGCCGGTGATAAACACCTCACTCACACGTCACATACTAAGGTGAACGCAGAATAAAAATAAGTAAATTTTGTAAAACACTACTCACTCCAATACTCACATAGAACTATGAATTGATATCAATATTTTTCATTAAATATCAATATTATTTATTATATCATAATTATTATTTTTTTTTTGCAGTTACAATTGCGAATTTTATTATTTACCGGTGATTTCTTTATTACATATAGCAATTTTTCGCTAACTTGAAATTTTTTGGAGGTTTTTTCTGAACTTTTTATTTTTAACGGCTTTGGCGATTTCTAATAAATTTTAGGCGTAGTTTCCGCTTTTGCAACTTCTTGCGAATTTTTGCCAAGTTCGCGATAAAAGCAACTTTTTGCATGTTTTCAGCTTCCCAACAGTTTTGCCGATTTTTAAACAATATTAGAATTTGTTATCATTCCGCTGTTAGTGAGTTCTTGCGACTTTTCGGCATTTTCGATATTTTTGCCGAATTTTTTGCATTGTTTACAGTTCTAGCGATTTCTAATCAATATTATGGGTTGTTTAAAATTTTGCAGTTTTTAGCGAATTTTCGCAAAGTTTGCGATAAAAGCGACTTTTGGCAAGTTTACAGCTTCCTAACAGTTCTGCCGATTGTTTAACAATACTAGACTTTGTTATAATCAATCCTGTTGTTAGTATTTTTTTTTTGTATTTTCGTAATTTTCGCGATTTTTACCGCATATTTGCATTTCTTACAGTTTTAGTGATGTTTAATCAGCGATTGTTTAAAATTTTGCAACTTCCCGCGAATTTGAGTAAAGTTCGCAATAAAAGCGAGTTTTTCCATTTTTTCAGCTTTCTAACAGTTTTGCCGATTTTTAAACAATATTAGACTTTGTTATCATCCCGCTCTTAGTAAGTTTTTGCGAATTTTCGCGATTTTTACCGTTTTTTTCGCATTGCTTACAGTTTTCCGATTTTTAATCAATATTAGTTATGGCTTGTTTAAAATTTTGCAACTTTTCTCGAAAATTTTAAACACAAACACTTGAATAAAATTTGTGCTTGATTTGACATATAAAGTGGGCTATTTTTCACTGAAACGTTTTATAAAATTTTGTTTTTCATATAATAATTTAAAAAAATAACGTAACAACAGGTGTTCAACACTAGCAATTACCTGCCATTGTAAATTGTTTACCAAAATAGCAATTCAAGAAATTCTATGTGAAGTGAGGCGTAGGTATATAGAAAATAAGGCCCTAAAATAACAGCGCAGGTTTGTACTTCTAAATATTGAAAATTTTTGGAACTTTGTTAAATAGTATTATGTTGCAAAACAAAAATTTATTCCGTGGTGTTTTACATAAAAGTGCTAAATACATTTTAACCTTAAGCTTAAGGTTTACAAGATTTTCTATGACGGGTAATAATTATGAATAAATAGGAAATTCGTCCTGAAATACATTTTAAGTTTTAAATGATTACTGGCGTTCAAGTTGAATCTGGAGCTTGGGTGTCTTGAATAGATTATAGTAGAATTTTATGGCAAATATTTTTGTAGAACAGTTCAGCTCGCTTTATTGCCGCTGAAACGTGGTTTTTTGCCGCTTTTTTTTAAAGGAAGAAAAAGGCCAATACAACGCAGAGTTAAAGGGTTAAATTGTTTCACAAAATTATTTTTCGTGATGTTTTACATAAAACTGCTGAACACATCTTATACCTTAAGCGTAAGGCTTACAAGAGTTTCTATGCCGAGTACTAATTGTGAATAATTACGAAATTAACCCTCAAACACGTTTTAAGTTTTGAACGATTTTTTGCGTCCAACTTCAGTCTAGAACTAAGTTATCCTTAAAAACCTATATTAGAATTTAGTTGTAAATATTTTTGGTAAACATTTCAGCTCAGTATGTCGCCGCTGAAGGGGAGAAAGGGAGAAAAAGACCCACACAACGAAGAGTTAGAGGGTTAGAATATTCCAAAAAAAAAGTTTTTCTCGTATTGTTTTAAATAAAAGCGCTGAACACATCTTATACCTTAAACGTAAGGTTTACAAGATTTCTTATGCCAATTCATTATAATTATAAGCAAAAGTGGAGACCTTTAACTTCTCCTAAACTAAATTGTAGATGTAAAGTTTACATCGTAAGTTTACATTATAAATATTCTAAAGGCCGATACACGTATATATACATATATTTCTTTTTTTGGTGCCCTGTAATTTTTTGGTGCTAGCCATTACAACCATGTTTTTTTTATGCTGTACAGTGTAATTAATACACATAGTTTTGTTGTAGTTATAAGCCACATTTAATGTGTTAATGACATACGTACAGTAGTATATATGTGTTTTCTTTAATAAATCAAACAGTTTAATGTAAAAACATTAATTAAAAATATTTTTATTTTTAAGATAATAAATCCTTACGAACAATATGTATGAATGTATGCATGCATTTAAAATGTTTCAAGTGGCTTAAGTTTTGAATAAAACAATGCATTGGAAAAAATATTCAACAACTAAATAAAAATGTTACAGTTGTTTGAAAATCAACATATTTGTAACAATATTTGTGAAACTAATTTTAGAATGCATACGATCACAGAGGGAAGCAATAGAGCAGACCAGACCCTCTTATGCCATAGATGAACTTGTAAGATTTCAATCGAACATTGAACAACGTTTTGAATTGACAGTTGATAAATGTGACACGAGATTTTTGACGTGTGCGCGTGATTTGTCATTGACATTATTACAATATGATGTGTCATGAGAGCAGTGGGGAGACTCAATGCTATTCAAGTATCCATTTTATGATAAGAAGAAATCCCGTTCGTCTTATTTAGATGATTTTGGAGACACCAGACAACTACAATTAAAAATTTTTCTTGTGATGTTTAATGCAACAACTTACAAACTGTAGACGATGAAGATGACGAGTGGCTGATGCAGTTCATTTGTGTTATTTGTCTAAACATTTGAAATACAATTGGATAATGCAGCACGATTTGTTGTTTTTTTCTGCGTATGTTTGTAAGTATTTATATGTGCATGTATGTTTTCTTTGTTGCAAATAACAAGCATGTTGCCACATTTTTCTAATTGCTTTTTAAAATGTTTCAGTTTGTATAAATAATTGTAGTTTTTGACATTTTTGAGTAGCAAAATTTTTTTTGTACATATTTTGTTTTTTGTGTGTTTAAAATATGTATTTTAAGATCTTAAATCATTTTGTATTACGAGGGTGGGTAGAATAGTATGTTTGTCAAATATTATATTTCCAGCAAAACTTTGTTACTAGTATGGAAAAAAGTATACTATAGTTTTAGTCTAACCATTAATTAGAACTTCACCAGATGATTACGCATTTTTGCTTGAGAAGTTTAGGAATGTACTTACAGCTATTAACTAGTTAATATTATAGTTACTTGCAGCCAAAAAATATGTACAAAGGTAAATAATAAAAAAATTTAAACAACTAAAATTCCAGTTCATTTACATTTATTGGAACATAGTTCCTTGTGTCTCGCTATGCACATCAATGCCTTGAATAAGAAAAATATATTTTTGGGAGTAAAACACAAAATTTTCAATATGAATCAAATACGTGTAACAAAAACATAAACTAATACGTGTAACAAATACTGGTAACAAAACTGGTAACAAATACTAGTAACGACAATATGAAACCAAAATACAAACTTATATCTACATGTTATATGAAATTGGTTGCCTCAGATTTCAAGGTGCAGTTCCGGCGCGAAGTGTTGCTGCTTTAATATTTTCGTGGTACTCGGTGTTGCCGTTGTTTTCCGGAGAACCTCTGGTATTTTGGGGAGATTTTGGTCCAAGTTTTTAGAAATCCTTGGACTAGGTTGGTGTCTTGACTACGGCTTGGTGTCCCGGCTGAATGAAGGTTTCTCGGCTAAACAACAGTTGTCTGCTAAATTCTTGAGAAATATCGCCTAAGTATCTTCCAGGCCATAGTGGTTTTTAGCTGACGAATTGTTTTCATTTTTTGGGTTCCGTACACCAAAAGTGTAAATTAACCCTATTATTTTCGCTACGCTGTCCGTCTGTCTGTCCGTCTGCCTGTCTGTCACAGGCTGTTTTCTCGGGAACCGCAAGAACTACGGACCTGAAATTTTCACTGAATATGTAAAACTTTGGCCGCTACAACAACAAATATATGACAGTAAAAAATTAAAGGGTGTTCTGAAGCGAGCATCGAAACATGCTGAAATACTAATGAAATATACAGACACTTATATATAGGCACTTTAAATTTTCAAAGTTATGTATTGCTTCCAGAACCCAAACAATCGACTTGAGTAGAAAATTTCTATGGAAGCTTTTAGAAAAACTGGGTGCTTCTCATACAAACTCTTCACTTAATTCAATTGTTTGGGCTCTATAAACAGCACATTAGTGTTAATTGGTGTAGTCTGTATTATTACACCATTTGACACTGATATTTAAAACAATAAAAATTAAAGGGTATTACATCAGTTAATCTAATTTTGACTATGTAATTTACACAATTTGCTGTATCTTGGAAACCATAAGAGGCAAACCCTTGAATTTTTAAAAATCGCTAAACTTAAAAAATTCCAATATAAAAAAAAATGTCAAAACGAAAAAGCGCCAACATGAAAAAGCGCTTAAAGGAACAAAAAGCACTAAACAGATAAAAATACAAATGACCGAAAAAAGTCGTCAAAACAAAAAAAAAAACAAACAAAAAAATCGGAAAATACCGAAAAAATCGCCAAAAATGAAAAAAATACCATAAAAAAACCTAAAACTAAAAAATCACCAAAAACCAAAAAAATTCCCAAACCGAAAAAAACGTCAAAACTAAAATAAATTGCCAAAACTAAAAATATTGTTAAAAAGCGAAAAAACGTAAAAACAAAAATGCCAAAACCAAAAAATCGCTAAAACTAAAACAAATCCGGAAAAAACGAAAAATCACCAAGAACGAAAAAAAATCAGCAAAATGAAAAAGCGCCAAAAACTAAAAATAATCTCCAAAAAACGAAAAAAAGCTTAAAAAATAAAAAAACTAAAATAAAAAAAGGAAAACGAAAAAAATTGCCAAAATGAAAAAGGGCAAAAACGAAAAGGGATATATATATATACTCTGTGTCATCAAGGTGGGTGAAACTTTTGGTTTTAACCGTTAACTACGGAGGTGAAATATTACTACCTAGTCACTGATGTGCGGTAAATTTTACCCCATTAAATTTTACCAAAAGTTATTTTGTTCTTAAAAAAGTTATTCATTTCAATTATTTGTTTTTAACAAAATTAGAGGAAAGATTTTTAATTGATGTAAAGTTATAAAATTAAAAAATTAAACTTTCAGTTTATCAAAGCATGGGCTTCATTTCATTGCAATTTTTCTTAAACTTAAAAAAATTGTAAAGAGAGGGTAAAATTTAGCACCACCTTAGTTATAATTTTTTTTGGTGGGGGTCATGGCGCCGGGTCCAGTGTGCATCTGACATAGCGACCGAAAGGGGCCGGCCGAATGTAGCCTGCCGTTGGCATAAGGCCGAAAGTAGTGAAGACAGCAGGCCCAACCCGATAGGAGGTACGCCGAAGGCGACAGGAACTTCGTTCCTACCCGGTGTCCTATGACATCGTTCGTTCTTTTTTCACATCTTGGATGGAATTCGATCCGGCGCATTCACAGATTTCAAGACGTGGTCTAAAAACTTGTTTTCATATGCCAAACCCAGAAAAATATCATCAAACGGCAACTAACAAATGAAATTGTTAATATTTAATTTAAATTCAAAAATATATTTAATTAATATGACAAATAAAGTTGTTGCTATGCCAAATAGAGTTGTTGATATGACAAACAAAGCAATTTGTTTTCTACCAAACTGCGTTAATTAAAGTTTTTGTTATGTATGCCACAAAAATCCAATAATTTTTGGATATTTTTTTTATGAAAAGTTGCAATTAAAGATTTTGGTGAAAACTTAAAAAAAAAAATTATTAGCATCATTGTTGATATTACAAATTTTTAAATCTATTGATTTTATATGAATACAATAGAACAACTAAACTAACTGCAAAACCCTCGTATTTTATATAAAAATTTCCCTCAAATACCATATATTGCTACTGTCTAAGATTATGGTTAATGAGCCATAGTGCTGCACGGTGTGCCAGCAGCGGCTGTGAAGGCGATCAATATATATTTTAATACCAGTAGCGGTGATGGTGGCGTTGTTAGTTGACGTTTTTATTTCATTACAAAACTCGCGCATATAAATATTTATTTCTTTATGTATGAAGTAATACATATGAATGACTTCTCTTCAATATATGTATATCCCCTCTCCAACTTCTTTAGCACCATTAGTCGTGTGTATCTGTGAGCCTTTTAAGCTAATTGCTTTATACGATCTTTAAGATTCTTCTTAGCTAATATGTTTCATTTGTACATATGTAAGAGTATTTTTTTTTATTTCCACTTTTGGTTTGACTGGATTTGAAATGTAAAAATTACAACAACAAACACAACAAAAAGTTGTGCTTGAATTTTTAAAAACTTGCTGCCACATCGTCTGTAAAACGTAGTTTGTCGCACTATGAACATGAGAATGAACAAACTTACACATAATTATAGGCGTATGAGTGAATGTGGTGGCATGCATCTTGTAGATATGATGCCATAATTAATTTAATTTATGTTCGATATTTTGTTATAACTGCCTGTTGTTTAGTTTTGTCTGTCCCCCTGCATTTATGGTTTAAGTTAAAGATTTTTTTTTCTAATTTTGCTTTCATTTATTAAATTGTTTTGGAACGTGCCGCTTTTCTTGACACATACATACATACTTAATGGTTAGTTTCCTTTAAAATACATTTATGAAATTTATTGTTATTACTTAGAAAATATTAAATGAATTTCTAAAAATATCAAAAAAATATTTTATGGTAATTTATTTCGGTATTTAAGCATTTTTAATTTCTGTTTAGTTTTGTTAAGAAACTTTCATAAAGTCGCAATTAAACATTTCCTTTTAATTTATTAAAATTTATTTATTAATGACAATTTTGTAGCAATATGTTTGTTTAAAATAATGAAATTGAGTGTCAAATTAAATTGTATATGGAAAACAATAAAGATTCCTTTGTAAAGTGCCTGCATAAAGTAAATAATTTAATAATTTTGAAAACTTGTAGTGGATTTAAGTTGAGATTTTACACACACATGAATAAGAGATTCTCATTTTGGATGTACAATGACACTGTACATGTTTTGTTTTTTTGTTTTTTATATATTAATTTCAATATTTTATAATTTTGTTGTTTTCTAACTAGGGTTTGGGATTTCCCGGACTTTTGAATTTCCCGGAAAACGGGAATGAAAAAATCACGTTCGCGCGAAAATTTAATTTTCTAAATTATATAGATTTATTAAATGAAAATTGGCGTAATTTCGATTGTTTTATTAATGGAAGTTAATACGAAAGCAGTTCGAAAACAAATGTTTAAAAAAAATTTAACTGAATTCAAGCAAATAGAGTTTATAGTTATACACAGTAAGAGATCATATAAAGACTAATTGACGACTATATCGCAATTAGTTAAACATTTTATTTTAAGGCCACCATGTTATAAAGAACTTGACGTAATGTTTCCTATTTTTCTTGAACAATTTTAAGGGCGATTCTTATCGTTAAGTACAAGCAAGCTACAGTCTTAAGCCACATTCCGTCTAAATGTCTCTGATTATGCATTTTATTCATTTTAAAACATCTCCTTTAGGGTTTCAATAATTGCGTCGACTTATAATAAATATAAGTAGTGTCAAGTTCTTACAACTTGTATGAGCTTAACATTTCGACTACACTTTTCAAAATTTGTTCACTAATTCTGCGGAAAATCTTTCAAAGTTTGTTTAATATCGAATTATTTACTTTAGGAAACGATTAGAGAACACTGTAATCATTGATACTTATACAAAGTATTAATTCCACTTTGTTCTGTTATAGTGATTAAACGACATCTATTACTAAATTCATCTTGCATGCACAGAAAAAACTAAATTTCATTTTCTGTAAAGGAATTCAATGAAATAGTAAATATTTTGTCTATGAACGGACCTACAAACAAATTTGTAAATATAAACAAAAATATCACAATATTTTCATTTAAAAAAAACGTATTTTTTCACTGAACAAATTGTTGAACAATTTGTCTAAAAATATTTACAAATTGAAAACAAAACAATTTACTAAATCAAACAAAAAGATTTACTGAATTTTCAAAAAAATATCAAACAATATTTTTGTCTGAATTTATAAAACAATTAGCCTAAAGATACTAGCAAATATTAAATAAAATAGTTTACTTAATCAAAAAAAATAGTTACTGGATTTTTTCTAATATATCAAACAAAACTTTTGTCTGGATCATCATTATCATCATCCATTAAGCATTTATGAAATTTCCCTTTGTTAAATGTGTTCTAAAGTCTGAATGTTTATCTAAAGACTAAAAAATTAATGAGAATTAACGCAACAACATTAACGAACTGATTCATTAAAAGATCTTCAGTAAATAAACTTGGTACAACCGCATTCCTTTTGCAATCATTGTTGTTGTTGTTATTTGTGTGTATGTCGCCATCGGGGTTTTTTACGACACTATTTTTCTTGTTATTTTTTGTTTTTGCGTTCTAAATAAGAGTCAAACAAACAATTCATTGATTATGTAAAGAACATTTACTGAAAATTAAATTTCTTTTTAGACAAACTTCTGTTTGAAAATTTTTTTTGACAATTTGTTCTGTGTGTACTTAAGAGAAATGGTATGTAGTTTTTATGAAATTTCTGTATAAGTTTGAACCGTTCACATTTTTATTTTGTATTAAAAAAATTGTATGGACATTTTACTGCCTGTTTATCGATGTCTTACAGTTACATATGAAACAAGGACAAAGTTTCAGATTTTTTTTGTTTCAAATAAAATTGTAAGAATGAAAAATGTCCTTCGACATCGATAAACAGGTTATTAGTATTTAAATAGACGATAAAAAACATAACTTTAAAAGAGAACTTAAACAATTTCAGCGTGTAAATTTAGTCAGTCAAACGAACTTTTGTAATATTTAAAAAAAATTTAAATTTTGATATTAATGAAAAACAGGATTATAATACAAATTTCTTATATGAATCAAAATAAATTTGGCGGTCACATACGCCATTTTATAAATATGTATGTCAAAAGAGTCCATATATTTATGAAATAACTTGTACTTTTAATTTTCAGTTTTCCCGAAAACATTTTGAGATTTTCCCGGGAAAACGGAAAAGTAAAAGTAGACTATTCTCGGGATTTCCTGATTCTCGAACCCTATTTCTAACACAAAATCTTGTTTACAGATAATTACCCTGAAATACAAAGGAACTGCTTGTAAATAATTTCCGTGTTTTCTGAAGAATGGCATATTTATCTTATCGACATTTGCTCTAAATAATAATATAAACAGTTTTTTTGTCTCCACCGAAAATCCTTAAATTTTGAGTTAATACACTATTGTTAAACACGTGAGATATTTTTACCTTAAATGTAAGGCTTACATGATATCCTATGACGAGTTACTATGACTTGTGCAAAATGGTAGAAAATTGAGGTCGCTATAAAACGAATCCCAGATGTAAACTTTCAAAACACCGATACACGTATATACTTTTTTGATGCCCCGATTTTGTTGTATAATATAACTTGCAAGCTCCTCAAAAGTAGTTTTTAAAAATAGCTTCCGACATTTTTCATTAGGAAGGTATGATACATATCTAGAAATTACAAATCATTATAAATACTTTGCTGACAATCAAGTTAAGAGCCAGATAAAGATCCAACGTGTTAAGAAATACTCGAATACTAATTAAAAGGCAACCCTTTTAATAGTTTAAAATTTCAGTGTATCATAAGAAATATCAAGTGTAGTATTAAATATCATGATATAAAATTCTATGCAGTCGAATGTTGTAATCCTTTCATGAATAAGGATGATGAAAAGACTATCAAAAAAATGCTAAGTTTGAAATCAGTTCCTCAAATAGAGATGACATGATAAATATGTTGACCGGATAATAGACACTAAATACAGACACGCGTCCTACCAACAATGTACAACTTTATTTTAAATATGAAAAATATTAAATTATACAAGGGAAACCTTCTCATACAAAATTGTTACAGATCTCGTAAAATGTTGACTTTTCCTGTACGCCATTTAGCACAAGGCAAAACAAACAAAAATACAATCATAAAAATAGAGGCACCAACTGATGACTGATAGACAAAAGGCCACACGTCTCTTATTATGGAAAATAATTTCATAATTCGTGGGGTTGATATTCAACACCAAAACTCAATCTGCTGGTTGGCAAAATCTTTTCTAACTAAATAAATTCTTTTATTATTTCAGACTACCAAATGCTGACAATGTGTTGACAAAGTGCAAGCGGAAAATGATTGTCATTATGACAGCAAAAGCATATGTTTTTCCTGTACAAGGATTACAGTTATAACAACTGTATATAAATTGATTTGAGTTCTTGTTAAGCATAAACTGGTGGTTGATTTCATAACTTTATTAATATTGGCTCATTTCATTCCAACATGCAACATTATTTTAGTATTTTTTTTTTTAAATATTCCGGGTAGATATAATTTTCTTTTTATGATTTTATTATTAATAAGCAGTTTGCCTTATTGGCAAACAAAAGCAACGACGTAAAGAATAAAAGGCCTATTTTAGAGGGTTGTTTAGAGTTTTTTACTGAGAAATTTATAAATTCAAACACAAAGTGATGGCACGTGTCTCGGAAGGCGTTATGTTTACATATTTTGCTGGCGCCTGGCTAATGCAACATAACAACTCCTTTTAATGCTGCGGCTCTCAATATGAAGCTACTGTGAGGCAGCATGTCCTGGTATTATGAATTCTTTATTTTTAAAATGATTTTCATATGAATCGAAATAAGTGTGTGTGTGTGTGTGTGTAGATTTATGGTAACTAATGTAAATATTATTTTTTGTTTGTTTATTATTGTTCTAGTTCATTATTATGCGCATATTTCCGTTTCCCAGCTTATATTTGGGGTGGGAGTAAATTTGTTTTCCTGTTTATTTTTTGCCTTGCAGGCAAGTGCAAGTACATATTCAACTCACTTGTTAGAGATTTGCACATTAATGTGTAATTATCAAATAAAAGCTGTTGTACAAATATTTGTCACATACATAGAAAATATAAATTTAATCTTTTATATATTTTTTATTTTTCCTTCTTTTGGTGATGATTTATGGTCATGGGAATAAAACAGGATGTATGCTGATTGCACCAAATATTAATAATGTTGTGATGTTCTCTACAAAACGGATGTAATAAAGAATATTGTGAACTGTTTGGAATAAAAGTTTAAAAAAATTAAATTAGAGGGTGCTGTTGGCAGATTAGTTAGCGCGTTTGACTACAAACCCTGAGGTCTTGAGTTCGAGACTTGTTTCAGGCAAGCCAACAACTTCATGCATTTTTCTGATGTGCATTGGTGTGTTATTGTGTTGGTTGTTGTTGGACTGTTAAAGTGATGAAGGCATAGCACTGATCACTTGGGCAGTACCGGCAGCGAGTAATACTAACATATCCTAATTCACTTCACAGCACCCTCCTTCGTCGGTACTGTAGCAGAACCGTCGGCGAAGTAAAAGAACTAATAAAATGGCTACACAGCTTAAACAACTCGATGCCTCTACTTGACACCAGAGGGGCTTGCAATACTGCTCTACATAAAAACGCACAATAGCAGGGTTGTAAATGAAATAAGCTTTCTATCTCTCTCCCACTTCACCACCTGTTCTCTCTACACTATCCCTTCCCCAAAGAAGGTAACACATTAATTAATTAACTGGTAGGCATTAATTGCCTGAGTGTGTTACTTCTCTTATTATAAAAAAAATAAAAATTATAGTAGAACAAAACTTGAACAAGTCGCATAGTGCTTAGTCTATAAATAGTGAAAAGCAAAAATGTGGAGAGTAGTCTTAGGTGGTAATAATTCTTATGTTCCGAAGTCCTTTTCTTGAATTAAGAGAAGTATACCCCACGTATGCAATCAAAAAAAATGTCGAGAAAAGGTGTTTTCAATATAGTGAAATTAAAAAGTACATAAGTCATAAACCCGCTATTCCGGAAGCACACTGAAGCAATATCTGGGCAGATTGTGGAACTAAAATTGTGCAAGACATTTTGCCATTGTGTAAATTATCAAATATGTACTTTAAACTTTCAGGCCCATATTACACTTTATAACAATTTCGGGGTTCTGTAAACCGATTCTGGTAGGGGAGACAAAAAGAAGATATACGAGTGTCGGTATTTTGCAAGGTCACATCGGTCACTTTTGTTTTAGGGTGGTTAAAGTTTAAACCCTTTTGGCCTGATCGTGCAACATATCGGTACATGAAACTATGTGATCTTTACATCTGAGGTATAGGGCAGCGTTGCCCAAGCCCTATGTGCTTGGTGCTCTTTTGTTTTTGTAAAAGCACTTAGCTATAGGTTGTGTGTTTTAATACACACAGCACTCAGCACTAGCAAAACGTGTGTTTGGCTGTGTGTTTTCTTCAATGTATACAGGCAAGTGCAAAGTAACAACAAATAAATACATGAAATATTTTTTTTTCTTTGTATGCATTGGTTTTTACAACAAAAAATATTGAATAAAAATTAGTTTTTCTTTAAATGTATTGGTGTTTGCTCTTCCATAAGAAACTTTTGGGCACCGCTGGTGTAGGATATGCTTAGCAACTTTATAGCCAATATTAGGGTAAACATTTTTCTGGAAAATGTTAACCCTCTAACTCTTCATTTTATGGGTCTTTTTGTATATTTCTCAAAAAAGGGACAAAAAACTCCCCTTTAGTGGCGATATAGTGGGATAAAATCTTCTACAAAAATGTTCCTCGTGGTCTTGTACATAAAAAAAGCTGAACACATCTTATACCTTAAACGTAAATCTTACAAGATTTTCTATGCCGAGTGCGAATTATGCATAAGTAAGAAATTAACCCATAAGCACATTTTTAGTTTTCAATGATTTCTACCGTCCGAGCCAAGTCTGGAGCCTGGGTCTCTTTAAAGACGTATAGTAGAATTATATGGCGAATATTTTTGTAGAACATTTAAGCCCGCCGATGAAGGGGAGGTTTTTGCCTCCTTTTTCAAGAAATGTACAAAAAGACCCACACAGCGAAGAGCTGAAGGGTTAAAATGGCACAGAAAAACGTTTTTCGTGGTGTTTTAGATAAAAGTGCTGAGCACATCTTATGCCTTAAACGTAAGACTTACAAAATTTCCTATGCCGGGCACTAATTGTGAATAAGCATGAAGTTAACCCTTAAATATAGTTTAAAGTTTCAATGATTTCTGGTGTACAAGTTGATTATCGTGCTTGGTTGTGTTTTAAGATCCGTAATAAAATTTTGTAGCCAAAATTTTTGTAGCACATTTTATCCCCGCACTCCCCCATTTTAGGGGTGTTTTTTACGATTTGTTAGAAAAGAGCCAAAAATTACCGTTATGTGAGGGAGTCAGAAGGTTAACATTTTCACAAAAATATTTCCCTTAATATTTTCTACAATGTTGCTGGACTTACCCTACACCTCAGATGTAAAGAACACATAGTTTCATGTACCGGTATGCTGCACGATTAGGTCAAAATGGGGAAACAGTGGCTCAGTGGTCAGAGTACTTGCTTTGAAATATGAAGATTGTGAGTTCGTGCCCCGATTGTGCCAAACTTTTTATTTTGTTCTATGTTCGTAATTATTTTCGTTCATTTCGTATATCTTACGAAAGAAATTCGTGGTGCGAAATTTCGAAATATTTCGTAATATGTAAGAGCATTTTTGTGCATATGTTGCATGAATTTTTTTTCAGTGTAGGAATCGTACAACTCGTACAACTTCCGGATCACAACCATAATTCTTTATTGACTTCTTTTGTTTCGTTTTTCGATGTGATACATATTCTTTCAAATTTACACTAGTTCAATAAGTGATTCGCGGTAAAGATTTAAACAAAGTATAATTAAACATTTTATTCCTTTTTTGTGTTTGAATTTTGTGCTCTTTATTTTTAATTTAAAGTCAAATTAATCGTTTTTTTGTCGAAAAATTGTTTTTCAAGAACATTCAAAATTTTATGATCTTAACAGACCATTACTTTTGTCATTACTCAACACATCAAGCCGCTGAACTGCAATATGTTAAAGTGCTTGATGATATGAATGGGTTCAAGTAAATGCATATTTGTACCCTGTATCTCTGTTTGTGTGTGTGTTTGTGTTCCCAGTAGGCCAGATTTCCTTGCACGACATTGTTGCCGACGATTCTTGTACGAATTGTCCTCTGCCAATAAGGTTTTCTAATCTACAAATTAAAGGAACTCATCGTTCACGAATGTCTGAGCAACGAATTCTTGAATGTTGTCCTTTATTAAAGACTTTTTTGAGGACAAGACGAGTGATAACCACCTTATTCTGTAACTATCTGACGACGTCACGTCAAGACAATATAAAAACAGGACTCTTACGTACTCGTTGTGGACAACAATTGACTGCCGGTGACAAGTCTATTACTATTCTCTAAGGCCTAGAAAACAGCAAGAGGCTGTTAAAAGTAGTCAATTGCGGTTGACAACGAGTACGTAAGTGTCCTATTTTTGATATTGTCTTGACGTGACGTTGACAAATAGTTACAGAATAAGGGGGAATGATTCATGCTTTGTCCTAGATCCAACTTTGTTGAGGATTATATGAGCGACAATGTCTTATATTTTGTTTCCAGTAACATTGTGGAGGACAAGATGAGCGACAATGTATTACATTTTGTCCTCAATCCAACTTTTTTGAGGACAATATGAGTGACAATTTCTTACATATGGTCTTCAGTGATATTGTGGAGCACAAGATGAGGGACAATGTCTTAATTTTTGTCCTCAATCCAACTTTGCTAAGGACAATATGAGCGGCAATGTCTTACATTTTGTCTTCAGTAACTTTGTGGAGGATGGTGGCCAATATTTTAATTTTTGTGCTCAATCATACTCTATTGCGGACAATATGAGCGACAATCTCTTATGTTTTACCTTCAGTAACATTGTGAAAGACAAGTTGAGTAGCAATTTCTTAATTTTTGTCCTTAATCCAACATTGTTGAGGCCTATATGAGCGACAATGCCTTACATTTTGTGTTCATTAACTTTGTGAAGGACAAGATGGGCGGCAATGTTTTAATTTTTGTCCTTAATCTAACTTTTTTGAGGCCAATATGAGCGACAATGTCTTAAATTTTGTCTTCAGGAACATTATGGAGGACAACTTGAGGGACAATGTCTTAATTTTTGTCCTCATTCCAACTTTGTTAAGGACAATATGAGCGACAATATCTTATATTTTGTCCTCAATCCAACTTTGTTGAGGACAATATGAGCGACAATGTCTTATATTTTGTCTTCAGTAACATGCAATCCAACTTTGTTGCGGACAATGTCTTACATTTTGTCTTCAGTAACATTGTGGAGGACGAAATTAACGACAAAATCTTAATTTTTGTTCTCATTCCAAGGTTGTTGAGGACAATATGACCGACAATGTCTTCAATGCTACTTTCTTGAGGACAATATGAGTGATAGTGTCTTACATTTTGTATTCAAAAACATTATGAGGAACAAGATAAGCGACAATGTCTTAATTTTTATCCTCAATCCAACTTTGTTGAGGCTAATATGAGCGCTAATGTCTTACATTTTGGCTTCAGTAAAATTGTGTAGTACAAATTCAATCAAATTTTTTTAAGGACAAGAGGAGCTACAACGTCATACGCGTTTAGTATTCAAACAAATAAATGACTATGTTGGCCTCGCTGTTTTAGGTGGTGCTGCAGTAAGAAGGTAAGCGCGAGAACATATAAACATGTAGCTTCAGTTCGAATCCCTGCTAATCATCGAAAACAAGATAGGGGATAATGTCGCCCACGTACTATGTCAATGACAATCTGAGCGACATTGTGTCTCATTGAAACGTACGTACACGATTTTCGCGACACTTGTTCGAAAACCGTTTTGATGACTTTTTCCGCGTGTCCGACATTTTTCGTCGAAGATTTAATATTGTCATGCACTCGTCATTGTTGATGTCTCAAAGATGTGACCAACTGGGTTGTATTTAAAGAAACAAATGACGCATTGCATAAAAATATTATGTCATTAGTCATGACTGTATGATTAAATGTATGCAACATGTAGCATTAAAGCCTAATTGTACCACTAATTGTTGCCCGAGCAAAAGCCATAAAACGAAAGGATACAAAAGAAAATTCACATGAAAATAAAACGTAACAATAACTTTGTAGTAAAAATAGAAATAAATAAATAAATATTTTTATGAGTTTTAAACTCATAACATGTACCATCACCATCATCATCATCTTCATTGTCATAAAATCAGTGCTTGTAAGTATATTTTTAGTTCACAACCTAGAAAAAAGGGTAAAATTTTAAACAAGCCTTGAAAATTCCTAGAAAATTGAAACGTTGATGAGTGATAGGAATTTATAGCTCAAACTATTCAGAGTAAGCCTTTTCATTTTGCTCTAAATTTAAAACCATACTTTTTTTATTATTTATTTGCTTTAATTTCAATGTGTGTATGTTTGTGTGAGTAATTATACATTTTTATTACATAATTTTTTTATTACCTTACAACAAGGACAAGGCCAGTTTGGAGGCCATTTTAGGATATTTTATTTTGAATGGACTTTCAAAATAATCTTTCGCATATTGTATGTTTATGTTGAATGAAGAAAAAATTTTAAAAATAAAAATTTCTATTTGAAATAACAAATTTATGTGAAAATAAAAATTAGTTTTCGATGTAATTATTGTTTGGAAAACATTTGTAAACTAATAAAATTTTTACAAATAATGTGTTTTATTACCAGTCTCCTATACATCTATAAATATTTTACTCCTGTAAAGCACGACTTTTGAAATTATCTTTTGTTTTACAGATGATGATGACGGCCCTTGGCACTCGTTAATAAAAATTTTCAAATTATTATCTGTTAGTTTCAAACAAGCGTTTTCACTGATCATTTACTTGTGCAGTTTAAAGGTGTACACTTTAGCATTTCTTGTACACATTTGATTACTTCTTGTTCAAGTTTGATTTTCTCTTAGTTTGGTATCTACCATCCTGGTCTCTGTTTTACATTGTTAACAATCGATAATAAACAAGTAATCAATAAAATTGTGTTTTGATATGTTCCAAAATTTAATATTTACATTCTATATGTATGTATTTATGTACCCTACAGTGGGTGTTATTAGCTACAGAATATGTAAGTTATTGGAAATATATTTCAGATTGTATAAAAATTACTATAAATTTTGTCCATTAAAATTACGATGTTTTGTTGATGAAATTAAAGGACTTTTAGTTGGTATATTGAATTTTTTTTAATCACAAAAATAAGGGCTAATAACAGAAGACGACAAGATCAAAATCAATCGTGTGCACGTAAAAACAGATGGAAAATTGAAGGGTCCCACCAATTCGACCTTGATACACGTACATATAGATAAATACATATGTACAATAATAAATAGCTGGCAAGGAAATACATTTTAATGGCTTTTTTTTAATAAACATTCTTTTACAAAAACTCTCTTTTAATATCTCCCCAATGTTCTTCCAATACTTGCGGATGAATTTTCATCAATTTACACAAAATATTCTTTTATTATTTTTGTTTTCGTTATTTTTATTATATTTTGTATGAAACATTCAAAGTTTTTGACTATTAAATTTGAATTTTATAGATTTTTCTAAGAATCAATATTGCAGTCTGTTTTCGAGTTGATTTTTATCTGTCCCATTTTAGTGCAGAGCTATTAGATGAACTATTTTGGGTGAAATAAACACATGGCTGCTTCAGCAAGCAGCTCCTCCTGCTGATCACAAATAAACGTCTGTTTTTTTTTGTTGTTTCTCCAAATTAATGTGCAGAGATGCGCATGCCGTGTAGTGCAGTGGTTGGAGTCAGTTTATTTGCTGCTGTTTTTCCCTTAAACCAATTTTTTATCACTTTTTAATTGTTGTTAGCAATTGGTGCTGCTATTCGAAGATGCGGGGTTTTTCGTGGCTTCATCCATAATTCAATTATGAGAATTTTTTAGCGTTTTTATGGTTTATTTATTATTAACACTTTTTATGGATGAAATTATTGGTTTTCAGGAAAATTAAATTAGTTTATAACATATTTAGTATGCTCATTAGAAAACTGTTTCGAGGAAATTTTTAGAGAACAGTAAAGTAATTTGTTTGTATGATTTTTTTATTATTGGTATCCAACGTATAAATGATTCCTATCAACACTTTTAATTTCAATGTGCTGGCATTAGAAAGGACAATGGAATATTATTTGTAGAGACGCAGCGCAGACTAATAAAACTAACTTTGGCGACAAAGGTTTAAAGTTTTTTGTTTTAACTAATTGTTGTTTTCAGAATAATTTGAATTTATGTATTTATATTACAGGCCTGCACAGCACGTCTTGAAGACATTTGTTTTACTTCAAACATGCTCGCAACCGTTCGTATGCCGATTTTAGAGGCAAGAGAACTTGTCAGAAGACAAGTGACGTGACTGGTTCGCAAGGGCTAGCAAGCTGTTCGAGTTTTTGAACTTTATATGAGTGGTACCAGTCACTTTTACATGGCGTTGTTAAATTAGGGTATTAATTGACATAATCAAGATACTCAGTGATGGGTCCCAGATTCAAACTTACAGTCCGAAAATCTGGTTGAACAGTGAGGACATTTTTGTTGTAGTTAAATAATATGTTTCCTTTTCAGAACTCACGACTACGGCAACATATTGTACTACTTCCATTTTGACCATTCATAGGAGAAGTACATTGGAAAAACTAGATACAACATTTCCCGCAGGGGAGCTTTCCTATACATTGTATTTGATTAAGCATTACAGCAAACTTTATAGCTTTTTTAAAAAAATTTCATCCTCTAGAACTGTTAAAACATTAATAAAAGTCTATCTCCGAAAAGACTTTTGTTAATGGCGGACGGACACAGAAAGAAACTCGGAGTTGAGTTACCATTAATGCTGAATGAGTATATAAATTTAAAAGCCGATTTTAAAAATTTTTCTGATCCAAATTTCAGTGTCTATATTTCAAAATTAAGCCTATCCACACAGAAAAAATTATTACCAAAAAATTTTCAAACAAAAGTTTGTCTAAAAATATATTTAATTTTCAGTAAATGTTCTGTTCATAATCTATGAATTGTTTGTTTGACTTTTATTTAGAACGCAAATAATAAAAACAACAAGAAAAACTGTGCTGCAAAAAGAGACAACCCCGATGACGACATACACACAAATAACAACAACAACAATAATAGCAAAGGAATGCGATTGCACCAAGTTTGCTTACTGAAGATTTTTAAGTGAATCAATTCGTTAATGTCGTTGCGTTAATTATCATTCATTCTTTTAGAGTCTTTAGATAAATATTCAGACTTGAACACATTTAACAAAGTGAAATTTCATAAATGCTTAATGCATGATGACCCAGATAAAAATTTTGATTGATATATTTAAAAAATCCACTAAATATTTTTGTTTGATTAAGTAAACTATTTTGTTTAGTATTTTTAGACAAATTTTTTATTAAATTCAGGCAAAAATATTGTTTGATATTTTTCAGAAAATCTAGTAAATCTCTTTGTTTGATTTAGTAAATTGTTTTGTTTACAATTTGTAAATATTTTTAGACAAATTGTTTTATAGATATAAACAATTTATTCACTGAAAAAAACACGTTTTTTTTCAATGAAATTTTTCAGATATTTTTGTCTATATTTACAAATTTGTTGGTAGGGCCGTTCCTAGACAAAATATTTACTATTTCATTGAACTCCTTTACAGAAAATTAAATTTAGTTCTTTCTGTGCAACAGAAGAAACTTTATAAAAAACGCACGTTGCCGTGAAAGCAACCACGGGGGTTTTGGGTCTTCACTGGAGCAGCATTTTGCTCTCCAATATTAGCCGCAGAAGCAGTGGTGGACTTTCGGTCTCCAAACTTCCCATCAAGCGATCATTCTCAGTTATGAGCTTCATCATGACAACCTGATACCCCACTGGAACTGTAGGCACCTTAGCAACACCTCCAAGGAACCAGTGACTTTTTTTAGCTCTATCACGCTCACGCCACCATTATTAAACCCACCGACACTAGCAGTCACCTTTTTCTTTTGCCGCTTATTCCTCCTATTTTAGGCCACAACACTGTCAATAGCATCAGTGCCATTGAACAGTGAACAGAAACATCCGCCGACGTACCAGCCGAACCAATAGCAGCAGGACCAAAAATACCAGCGGAAGCAGCTATAATAGGTCCAAAAAAAGTACAAAAAGTTGAAGCAGCAGTAGCAGGCATACCATCAATAGCACAATCACCATAATTTGACGATGGCTTAGAACGCCTCACCCTCTCACCATGCTATCCGTGTCACTATGCCTTACTTTCTTAATAGCATCAGGAGGCGCACTAAACTTAGAAAAAAAATAAGGAAGTTATAAACCATTAAGTGGAAAAAGTCTATATTATTTTTCATGCAGAATTGATTTAAATCAATTTGCAGTAAAAAAAAAGTTCTTAGACGAAAAATAATTTTGTATGGGAAATATAATAGATTTTTTTCACTAAATAGCTTATAACTTTCTTATTTTTTGTAGGATCTCCACAACTTTAAGCATCATTTATTCGGCACAAAATTGTTTTTTACGTATAGGCTTAAAAAATTGTATATAGAACTTAAAATAAAATTCATAGAATTACCCCACTTTCTTGCCGTGGTAGAGGGGCAAAAGATACGTCGAAAAAATTCAAATATTTTTTTTTTATACAATTATCTAGATGCAACATTCTGGAGGTATTGAAAATCGATGGGATGAATATATATCCAATCCTGAAAAATAACTACACAACGTTCTCTCTAGAAACCGCCATTTTAAATGGCAAAGGATTAACGAAAATGTTTTTGAATTTTTCATGCATTAAAGAAAAACTAGCAATTAAAAACTTAATGCTTAAAATGCCATCCACTTAATATGGATCACTTTGACCTTGGTATTTTAACACATTAATTTGAAGATACAACTTTTTACCCTTTGACCTTCTTCTTAACAAAAACTATATTTCACAATCTAATTAACAATCCTTTAAATGTTTCTTTTCTTTGCGCAAACAATAAAATTTACGTTTCATTAAGCAAAAGCATAACAAACTAAATTAAAAATGTATTCAGTTTCTTTTAAGAAAAAAATCTATAAACACTAAAGGGATAATTTTGAGAAAAATATTCATTTTAATTTCTAGAAATTTGCATATGATGCATAACGAACTGCAGTTAGCATAAATTAAGAAAATTCTTAGAAAATATATGTTTATATTTCGGGGCTGTTTGTATAAGTGAACTTAAAATAGGAATATACAATTAAACGCCCACATAAGGATAAATATACTTTAAGCCGAATATCCGTGACAGAAAAACTCCTCTATACAAACAAAAGGGTAATTGGCGAAAATCCTACTCAAAAATATTTATTAAGCGTTTTCTATTTTGCTTCAATTTACTTTGAATGCACACACTTACTAACCAGTCAAAAAGGGATTATAAACTTACTTCCTATGGTGCCTTAAGGCTGTTCTTCATCTTTTTCATAACTTCCTAATTTAGGAAAAGAGTAGAAAATATGCCAGGATAATAAATCAAACATGCTTAATGAATATGCAAAATATTTTATATTTTTGGCAACAATAACGCAAATAGCAAATAAGCATGATAATCCGCCCTAGCGGATATTCCAGTCGAAATATGAAGTGGATGTGTATGTGTTGTTCTATGCGATTGAATGAGTGTAAAAAGGATAATATTTTTAAGAAGTTTAAAACAATTGTTACCTGTTTTTCAGGTTTAATTCATTTAAAGCTGCAAGATTTTGTGTTATGATCCTTGCACTAATTTTGGCTTGTAATCCTGTATTTGTTTCACCTTCCCACTTTCTTTAATCCTTCTCTACATATACACAGATTCATACACACATACATGCATATAGATGAATACATACACTGATCTCTTCCATTGATGTCTTAAAGCAACAATATTTTTGCACAAACTTTTGCACTTAACAAACGATCAATTTATTTGCATTTTGTTGATTGATCCTGTATGTTTAATCCTTTGTTTTGCAATAAAATTTTATTCTATTGTCTCTTTGTGTCTCTTTGTGTAGGGGTGTGTATAGAGTTTTTGTCGCGCCAGTGTCTTTCCCTGTATGCGGTAAAATTATAAAATATTTTGTGTTTCCTCTTCTATAGAAATTTTCAAAGGATCTTTGGTATTATCCGTTATTGTTGTTTTCTTTAGTGTGGCTTTTTTGTCCAGCTGAGTTTGTGCGCAGTTTGTAATTTTTGCGTTGAAGACAAGACAATTGTTTATTTGCTACACATATTTTCTTTTCAAGGATTAAGTGTGTTTCAAATTCTAGTCTAACTCAAATGAATTAGACTAGACCAGTATAGCTCTGAGGTGTGCCAGTGTTTGTTTTACAAGGAGTTTTAGATAGGCGGTAATATTGAAACAATTTAACAGACATTTAGAGCAGCTTAAGTTGTGTATCTCTTGTAAGTATTTAAGTGGGATTTTAATGGTTAAATTATATTCAATATTCAAAAGATTAAAAAAATTTACAATCTTTCGGTAATTATATATTTCAATTACAGCTTATTTAAAGTAATCAGAATAATTGTGAAAATATCTGCAAAGACTGCATTATATTACAAAACAAACCATAACGAATTTTTCCTTTTATTCATGTTGTGGTCTTACATATTCCAAAAAATACCTTTCCCAAAAAAGTATTTATATATTTTAACAAGTTCTTTTTCAAAAGGTACATTCTCTAAAAAGGACGTTCTCAAAAACGTACTTTCTCCAAAATACTTCTTTCAAAAAGTATCATTTCCAAAAATGAAATTTTTCCAACACTACCTTTTCTCAAAAAGTATATTTTTTTAATATGCAAGAACATTTTCCAAAAAAGTATCTTTTTCACAAAGTACATTTTTAAAAATGCACATTTAAAAAATACCTTTGTTAAAAGTAACTTTTTTTAAAAAGTACGTTTTATTAAGTTGCTGGTTGAAAAAGTAACTTTTTTTAAAAAGTAGTTATTAAAAAGTACCCTTTTTTTAAAAAAGTAGCTTTTTTTTTTAAAAAGTACTTTTTTTTTTAAAAAGAAGCTTTTTTTTTTAAAAAAGTACCTTTTTTAAAAAAGTACCTTTTTTAAAAAAGTTCCTTTTTTTAAAAAAGTAGTTTTTTTAAAGTACCTTGTTGTAAAAAAGTACCTTTTTTAAAAAGTTAATTTTTTAAAGTACCTTTTCTTATAAACTACCTTTTCTGAAAAGTATTTTTTTAACAATATCCGGGTATCCCTCTTATAACGCGGTAGATACGTTCCAAAAACTTTAACAAAAAGGCGAAGTGAAAATTTATTTTTTTTAGGGAAGTCCCCCAATTAAATTATATACGTCATGGACACAAACAAGTCATTTTGAGTTATTTTAACTAAATATTTGCTATTTAGATTCTTGCTGAGAAGTAGGTGATTAATTTAAAATTTCATTCATAGCTCTAGACTTGGGTCCAACTCGTTCGAACTCGCTCAGCAGCTCGTTTTAAACACAAACCTATGATCAAACCCATTTAAAATACATGGGTTTAATTATAGGTACATAGCTGTACATAGCTGTCCGCGCAACACAAAATAATGTAAAAAATATATAAATTCACGTTGAAGAAGTACCGTGTTGAAGGAGAGTTGTCACAGTTTTCAGTTCGTGTTAGAGTGACACCACGTTAGGGAAAACCGTGTTATAGGAGGGATACCTGTATAACAAAATAAAAATTTTTTAAAGCGTAGCCTTTCCAAAATTCAATAACACTTGATAACAAACTCAAAATTGTTCAAAGTTCTAACGACTGATTCTGGTAGAGGGCTCTGAAAAAATATAAAAGTATGGCTGAGTTCAAAAAACATCAATTGTAGTTAGCAAATTCTTGTTTGATTTGTTTTTGTAAACAAAGTAAATTTGCATCACTACAATGTATTTTGATGTTCTGGAACTTACCCTACATCAACGTTTAGAAAGATTACACCTGGGACTCGTTTTGGAGGTAGTTAAATCCGCCCTTGGCACGTATGTAGTTATAGGGATTCGGCATAGGAAATCTTGCTAATCTTACATTTAAGGTATAAAAAGTAGAGTCCGACCGAAACCAGTTTTTTTAGGCCGAACCCGAACCGAACCTAATATTCGGGGAAAAGACCGAATATTCGGCCGAATCCGAAACTTGTCGAAACTTTTTTAGCATTAACTGATATTGAGTAATTTATTTTATTAAAGTTAACGTGGTCTTTAACGCCAAATTCGGCATGCAAAACTCTCCGCTAAAGTATACGTTAACTTTTAACCCTTTCGCTACAAGTTTTCCAATTCAGGCATTAAAAATCCAATTTTGTTACTATTCGGGCTTAAATATTTTTAATAAATTTAAGTTTTTTTATTTTTTCCAAAAAGTTGACTCCAAAGTGGTTTTTTAGAATGATGCCATATGGATACATTTGTACTCAATGGAGTATAAAAAACACATGGGCGAACAAAACTAAATGGAATTGGAGGATGAGGTGGTCCTATATTTTTATCTATGGTGGGCTTAATTAACGGTCTGAGTTGAAACGAGCCATTTTCCAACTTTCCAAGTTGATCAAAAGAGGAATTCTCTGAGGGATGAGTCCATTATTTTATGGAACGACCCAAGAAGGGGGAAATACGAGGAATTGCATTTTTTAAACAGGGCGATCTCTTACTATTATCTATAGTTATATTTTATTTGGAACTAGTAACCCCAAAATTTTCAAATTGTGGGAAATTTTGCCTCTTTGAAAGATAGTCCATTTTTTAGAAAAGTGAAAACGCACTTAGGGTGAAAATTTTGTAGAACAAATTACTGATTATTGTTTCTAGGACCAATTGACAGTTTTATTTCCAAATATGAATCGGTAAAGCATGAAAATTAAAATGACTTTGATCTAGTGGTGTATACAGAGTTACAATAAAAACTTTACCACATCATAGGTTTGTATCCATATGGATACATGCATAATTAAAAAAATCGTCGGTGCTTTTTTAATTGTTTAAACAAAAAAATTGTTATGCAGAATATTAAATTAAAGTCTTTTTAACTTATTTCAGTTAATTTTATTCAAAAAAAAGTCAATATGTTTGTTTTATAAGTAAAATAAAAAACTCTGTTTTGACCAAAAATAAAATATTTAAAACATGCTTTTTTAAATACGTATTTTTTTAAGAAAATAAAACCAAAACATTTTCCAAAAGTGACTTAAATTAAGAAATAAGACCTGGAAATTCTATAATCCGTTAGCAATCCAAAGGTAAAATTAATGCGGTTCTTGTTAGACGCTTATCAATTTACGTGTATCCATATGGATACAATATAGCGAAAGGGTTAACTGTACACTGTGAAAAAGGGCGTAAGAGTATTTATACATACATACAGTGTCAGTCAAAATAATAGTAGAAATTTAATATATATCATTCCATCGAGGAAATATAAAACTTTTTAAACATTTACGAGCATATGACTAATAAAAACTTGGCATGAAATTAGCTTAAATGATGAATAGAACTGGATTATTGGATTCGATACACATACATTGAGGACTGCTTTTCACTCTATTGATGACGTTACAAGAGCACCAATCAAAAAGTTGAGTCGGAATAATTAAAAATATATAAAGTGGAATACTTACCTATTTTTGACACTACTTTTATACGATTAAATTTGAAAAGATATCGGACGGGAAAAAGTAGATTCATGGTGGTGACGTATTTTATATTTGGAAAATATTATTTCGATTAACTTCCTTATTTATAGAGAATAAAAAGTTTCAGTTTCGGTCTAAACCGAATATCAGCCGAAACCACAATTTTGGCCGAATCCGAAACCGAATATTCGGTCGGACTCTAATAAGAAGTGTTCATAATTTTTTTGTAAAATACCATATGGAACTTTTTTGTGGAATATTTTAACCCTCCAAAAAAATCCCCTTTCGATGGCGTAATACCGGACTGAGATATGTTTCCGTTGGTGCTTTTCATAAAAGTGCTAAACACATATTAACTTGATTTTTATATTACAAAATAAAATTAATTATGCTGCAAAAAGTAATTTTTGTATAATATTTAATAAATACAAGCCAATATTAAAAAAAAAACAAACATTGGAACTAAGTGAGATACAATTTTAGTCACGTTTTTTTCGTAAAATTTTCGCCAAGTGTGACCATAGCTTAAGAGGATTAAAATGTTTCCCAATAATTTTTTTTGTGCTGCTTTACATAAAAGAGCTGAAGTCATTTTATACCGTAAACGATAACTATTTGCAAAATGTTAAAATTAGTCCCAGATGTAAATTTTCAAAACGGCAATATATGTTTATACATATATTTTTGATGTCCTCTAGCAGAATCAGTTGTTAGAACCATGTGTGTAATTACGAGTACCTTAGAGGGAAGAGAACCTGACACAAGACAAGTCACGGAACTTATTCCAACTGATTGGAAACTGGCTCGAGTACTGGAACTTTATATGAGAGATACCTGTTCATTTACATGGTGTTGTCATTCGAGGTTCAGGTTATTGTCCTACGATGGTCCCTTTAATACCAATCAAATTATACACTGTACATTAGACAAATATTTTTGATTTGGATTCTAAGCCATCGCCGCCTAATACAATACTGTTGGGGAGAATTTTGCTACTGCTTCTTCAACTTTTGTTGCTGGTACGCATTTATCATTTATCATTTTGAATTAACTATATTTCATGTGGATTTAATATTACAGTACAGTTAAATCAAAATGAAGTTGATACTAAAATAGTACGAAAAATCATTTTGAATCAAAGTTAATTTGAATCATGTTGCTTTAAAATGAAATGTAACGTGTATAACAAAGTTGTTTTAACAGTGAAACATTTTAAATCAAAGATATTTAAGGTTAGATTAATAATTTTTCATTTAAAATTAATATGAAACAATGGTAATTTTAAACCAGCAGCAGCAAGTTTTCGCTGGTAATTCGTTTTTTGTCGTCGACATAGCCGACACATGTAAGAATAAACAACAACAAGTCACACAACTAAGCACAACAGTGAACTGTGGCAATGAACAAACCACATAAACACTAATACACTTAAACGACAAATTATTTCTTTGTAAATTTAATATGATTTCCAATTACAATTGCGTCATGTTGATTTTACATTCCTTTTTTTCTGTGTGAATGAGCGGTAGAATTAAAACGTGTCTGCTAGTGTCGGTGCGATTAATGATGGTGGTGCTGGAGTAGAAAGGGTTCTTGCTCGTAAGCTGACCAATATATCATTGGACTATGAGATTCTCTTGATGAAGTTCATAGCTAAGAATGAGCGTTTGAGGGTAAGTGTGCTATTGTGTCATTGCGTGTCATTTCATGTTAAGTCGTGTCATGTCATGCCATGTTATGTCTTCCCATGTCATGTCAAAAATGATGATCTTGTTCGAGTAAACTTAATTTAAATTTGCACTTCCATAAAAATCCCATAGTTTTCGCCTCAATAATTTTGAGAAAAAGGTATTATAGTACATTTAATAATATCTCTTTAATTTCGTAAGGTCTGAAATTTCTTCTTTCGTTTTTAACATTTAAAAGCAAAATTTAGTTATTCATACTTACTTAAATATTATTGAGCGTAAAAATTGAATTGTCAAATTTAAATAATTGAGAAATAAAAACCTGTCCACTTTTGAGGTGGTTATTCTGATTTTTTTCCAGTCTATTCAAAAAATATGCAACCTTCCATGCCAAACATATTTTAATTGACCACCTAAGATTTTTCAACAAATACATAAAATCCAACAATTCCTATAAATAAAATCAAAAAAGAAACACTTTACCGCACAAGAATTCATAAAAATCAAACAAATCGTCACAATCGATGTGTCTAGAGCTGCTGCACAACTGACTATAAAAGTCATAAAACTCAATAAATAAATTTGAAAAAAATACGAAGTAAAAAATTACAAATGCTTCATTGGAAAAATCATAAAAAGAAAACAACTGCTAAAGGAGTAGAAATGTTTCATGAATTTTAGAATACAAAACAATAAAGTCTACGAAAAAAGAAGGAAAAAAGTACAAGAATGAACAGAAACTTCTCAGAAATAAATCAATCAATTAAAAATTTTATGAAGTTCCCGCAAACAAATACCAAAAAGTACAAGTTTAAATACCAACATAATATGCGTGTATAAACGTCAAAAAACAACAAAAGACAGACAAAATCAAAAAGTAACAACAACTAACAAGGCAAAAATTTCTAAATGATTATGACCATCATATAGTATAAAATTCTGACAGCATGCTTTTGTTAGTTTGCTGGCTGGTGGTGGTGTGGCTACTGATTCCCCAAATGAATGATATAAAAAACAATAAATAAAAACTATTAAAAAAGTAAACATTGGCAGCTCGTCATATTTTATGACTTACAAGTGCTTGTTAATGGCCCAAATGATGACATGGATGATCAGCATCATCATTATCATAGTCCGCCAACCATCAAAACCGCTTGTTGTTGTGTTGAAGTGGTCAAAATAATCTCGCCAACCTGGAGCCCTCAACCCCAATGCAACCAAGTTGCATTAACAAAAACATCACAATTGAATTTTTTTTTTGCTTTTCATCTTCTTCGCTGTTGACCAAAGAAGAGTAATTAAAATTTCAGCTAATACGGCTGGCAAATTTTGAAAGTTTTTCATTTTTAAGAGTTTGTCATCTTTTTAAGTTTTCATCTCTTTTTTTCAAGCGACAAGCATATGACATTTTGACAATTGATATGCGCCACTCAAACTCCAGGCGCTCTGTGGTTGATTTAACAAACTTAAGCAATTTGACAAAATCGTATAAATATTTGAAATTTATTTATTCATTTATGCTTTAAAATAAACACAATTCTTTTGGCTCATCATATCGATTTTGGTCGAACTATTTCCGCTCTTCGTGATATGTGCTTTTGAATTTTTATTTATGCCTTCATAAAAGGTAAAGAACATAAGTTCAGATGAAAACTTTGTGCAATATGGTGTTATCTCTCTTTTACATCCCAGATTTTTTAAGCAATTTCAAAAAACACGATATCTCTCGCACTAGTTTGCTGCATATAACATAGTTTTCCAAGTCTTAAAAGGTAATGAAATAAGTATATATCTATTTTAACAAAAACACTTAAGTCGAGTCAAGAAAATTTTTCATTTTTATTAGCATGAACTTTACTTCGTGAAAGTCGATGGATAAGTATTGATTTTATTCATAATAAAGTGAAATTATCTGATTTTGATAAAATTGCGAATATACATATACACTGTACAACAAAATCCTTTTCCTTTGAATATTATGGCTCTAACGGCTGGTTCTGGTACAGGCCACCAAAAAATATATATATGTATTCATATATCGGCTTTTTGAAAGTTTACATCTGGAATTCATTTTAGGGGGAGTTAAATTTCTCTCCTTTTGCAGATAGTTCTACTGACTTGGCATATGATATCTTACGTTTGACGTATAATTTGTGTTATGTAGAACATCATGGTTACCATTTTTGTAGAACATTTTAACTCTCCAGCTTTTCGCGGTATGGGTCTTATGGGCCCTAAACAATAGGGGTACAAAAAATTTTCCCTTCAGCGGCACTAAGCGGGCTGAATTGTTCAGAAAAAATTTTGTCTCTTGGCGTTGTACGTTAAACGAGGCCCTACAAGATATTCTAGGGCGAGTCAGTATAACTATGTCCAAAAGGTGAAAATTTAACTCACCCTAAAATAAATCCCAGATGCAAACTTTCAAAACGCCGATATACATATATGTAGTTTTTGGTAGCCTCTACCAGAATCAGTTGTTAGAACCTTATTATTTACAAAAAATTTTTTGTTACGCAGTTTAAATATTCGCAATTTTTTGCTAAAATTAGGTGACTGCAACAGACGATTAAATCCTACTTTTAACGATTTCTGTAGAAGTTGTCAAAACGGGGAGGAGGAAGAGACTGTCATCCACCTCCTATGTCGATGTCCAGCACTATTTAGAAATAGGGCGTCATACTTGGGAAATCCGTCACTACCCGAACTAGCAGACCTGGGGGAATGCGACATTAGGGGAATAAATTCATTCATACGATAATCGGGTTGGTTTAACACCGACCCTACTATCCATCCCAGACATAACAAAGGGACCAAAAGACCCAAGTGGGCCGGTTTTTAGAAAACCGGCAGCCTAACCTAGGTGACTGCAATTTAATAAGCATAAAATCAATATTTATTCATCGCTTTTCATGAACTAAATCTTATTTCAGTTGTAGTATATGTTGATTTATGATCAGTTAATAAAAATTTTAAGTTTTTGTAATATAAAATTTTTTTTTATAAATATTTAAATAAATAAAACATTTCCGATTTTGCATAAAAAATAAACATATTTCATCATTGCGGGCTGAATAATGCTGAAACCATTGAGTATAAAAAAAAAATTATGCTAGAACGGCTTAAAGGTAATTTTACTTCAAGATTTTTAATGTTTTCTGTAGTTAATTTGGAGTACCCCTTCCCAAATTATAATGAAATCGGAGTAGAAGCTTTTCGAAAATTCTAAATTTTAGAAAAATTAAAAATAAAAAAGCCTCCATATAATTTTAAATTTCCACTGTTTTTGTAGTTAGGGGGCCATAACATATCAAAAAAATATATTGGTGATCAAAGGTCAAGACAAAAGTTTCATTGTGTTGCATAGTGTGATTTTTCTTAATTTGCGACTGATTAACGAAGAATTTGAAATAATAAACTATAATCAAGATCATTTCGACCCCTTTGCGCAAAATTATCGTAAGCGACAAAAATTTAACTTTTCAGGAGAAGGGTTTTTTATTGCATTAAACATGATTTATACTCTTAAACTGTCGCTTGCGATCAAATCTTACAGCCTGTATTTCAAAAGTTATCAATAATATTGACCTTTTGACAATTTTAAACTACCGGTAGGCTCGCTCATAAAATTTTGATTTCAATAAAAAAAATTTGTGTTTTACAAAATGTCGCTTACCATCATTTCGCGCAAAGTAGACGATTTAATTATACCTTATTCTTACTTTTCTGTAAGAGCGGACACAAAAAGTTATATTCGACACTTTAAAAGTATTAGAAAATTAGGCTTAATTTGTTTTGTAAAAAGTCCACAGAGATACAGTGATGGAAGAAATAATAGGGACAATTTCTCTTTTTTTCACAATGACGTCTCATGAACTGTTTTGAGCTAAAATTTTATGGAGTGACAGTCCCAATCACTACTCTCGAGTCCCATAGAGCACCTCTGTGGAGCTATAAAACAAATAAATTTGGAACGTAAAAAATTACAAATAAACAGTTCAGTAAGCTTAGTAGGACTCCAATTCTCCGGTTATCTGCGGTAATCTTGTGAGTTCGATGATGCGACGGTGTCAGCAAGTAGTCTACCAAATATTGAAATAATATTGGGAATAAATAGTAAAAACTAATTTTGTTCCCATTAATTTTTCCAGGTACATACTAGAGGTGGAAAACTATCGATAGTGGCACTATAGAAAATTTTCGATATTTTGATTTTAAACTATCAAAGGTTAGAAAAACTATCGATATATCGACGATACTATCGTGATACTATCAAAGTTTTATACTTCTTAGAGAAAGCACTAAACATGTGTGTAAAAATGCTAAATAAAACCGGTTCTGAAACAAAACAGAACTTTATTTCTTAGTACAATAAATAACAAAACTAAAATCCTTGCAACATTTCAATATATGAAAAATGTCGTGAGTTCAATGATTTTTAAATCCAATTAACTAACGGACGATCGTTGAAAAACATGTCTAGCACAGCAATAGTAGTGGACCACTTACTATCGATAGCGGCAAAAAAATATCGATTGTTTTGAAATAATAATCGATTGACGAATAAAACCATCGATAGTCATAAAAAAAATTAAATATCGATATTATCGATAGTGCCATCGATAATTTTCCACCTCTAGTACATATATATATATATAATTTTTGAATTACATGAATTTCCAAATGCAGCAGGTTTGTAATTTTATTTTATTTATTTTAGGTAGGTATTTTTTACATGGACAAATTGACTGCCTTGAATTTAATATGTATATTTAATTTAATTTATGCAAAAGCATATATATAAATATTAAAGAAAATACTGAAAAATTTATTTGTCCCTATTATTTCTTCAGCCACTGTATATTTTTGCAATTATTAAAAGAAACACTTGATTTGAACATAAATCGATAATTGAATAATAATCGATTTTAATAAAATTACATTTATGATCCGCTCAGAAAGCGAGCTTAAAATTTAAAGAAACCCAATTTTGGAAAAGTTTTATTTTCAAAAATTTTCTAAATCTACCATGTTTATAATCACTCGATATCTGAGTGAAAATGATAAGAGGACCGATAGTTGTGTTCCGATCAGCTCTGCTACAAATGCTACATAAATACGATATAAGAGTAGCAGCAATATGCCTTAGTTGCTTCAACACTTGTCTTTATTTTTCGAAGCTTTCATCCACATATATATTGACCCCTTTGCGCGAAATGATCGTAAGCGACATTTTGTAAAAAAATATATATATTTTTATTGAAATCAACACTATGAGACTACCCATAGTTTAAAATCGTGAAAATGTCAAACTTGTTGATAACTTTTGAAATAGAGGCTGTAAAATTTGATGGTAAGCGACAGTTTATAAATATAAATCATGTTTAAATTAGGGATGTAACGATACGCCGTTTTGCCGATCCGATACCGATGCCGATATTTAAAAATAAATATCGCCGATACCGATTCCGATACCGATACGAATATTGAAATTGAGTTCAAGTTTAGATTAACAAAACTCAAGTGCAATTATTTTATTATACAAAATTACATTATAAGAGAGAATATTTAAAATTGATAAAACATTGGAAGTAATTTTTAAGGAGCTACATTTTCTTTGCTTCCAAAAAATCTATATTAAAAATATGCAGATAATTAGTAGAAAAGCAAGAAAAACTGTTTAATTCCTTTATAGTTTTAAAAAATACTCGCCATGCTTTTTAAAAAATCGATTTTTTTAAAGGACATTTATCAACTAATATTCTTCTAAATAACTTATTAGCTTAATTATTTAAAGACTTCTAAGTTTATATATATTCACTTAAATTTACATGAAAATACAGTTTTGAGTTTAAATTCGCATAAAAAAAATTGTGAAAATTTGAGAAATTTGTCCTAGTATCGCTTCCAATGCGGTGATTGGTAATCGAAAAACAGAACTTCTTGCAATGGCAAGGATATGTAAAACTAATTAGAAATTATTCAAATTTGCAATACTTCCAGATCGCGAATTCTACATTTTCATCACTTTTTGGAGTATCTTTTTTTTGCTAGAATAATATTTAAAAAACAACGACTTGAATTTGAATTCATGGTAAAATTAACCAAAAATAAATATTTTTTTTACAAAATAACAGCATAATATATTACTAATTTTTAAAAATGGTATTAATAAGGTTTACAAAATAACGAAGTGAATTTAATTCATGGTAAAATCTAACAAAAATAAATTATTTTTAAAAAAAAACTCTGAAAAAATGTTTAAAAGTATCGTCGTATCGACAGTAAAATATCGCCGATACCGATGTATCGGAAAATCTGAAGTATCGCCGATATATCGGTATCGGTATCGGTATTCGTTACATCCCTAGTTTAAATACAATAAAAAACTCTTCTCCTGAAAATTTAAATTTTTATCGCTTACGATGATTTGGCGCTAAGGGGTCGATATTGTATCAAAAGTCTTCAGCTGTACTAGAGAAGTCTATAACAGCAAAGTTCCAACTTAATGACTGACTCTAATAAACCCTTCTCTCCTACAACAAACAGTATGACTGCCTACCATAACGAAACTTCCTGTTTTATTTTAAAGCACAAGACTAAAAACCACAAATTAATTTCAAAATTCATTTTTGGCATTTGAAATATTTTTTTGAAATGCTTCAATGGGGAGACAAAAATCATATTAATGCCAGCACATGATAAAAAACACCAATAAGTCATCATCGAATCATCATTGTCATCATATTGCCATTCGCCGTCATCATATCACTAAGAAAAAATATCATCATTGGCCTAATGCTCATGTTTTAATAAACCCACAAAAAAAGAAGGAAAAACAAATACAAATTCATATGACTTGTTTAAAAAAACCTTGTCTTAGTTTCACATTGAAAAGTAAAATATTATTGAAGTCATAGTCGCAGTTGGTGCTCTTGGCCAAATGTATAACTTATTAAATCTCAGTTTGAATTTATATATTTTTTGCTTTAGAAGCAGCTTCAGCTACAACAGCAAAGACTACTTAAAAACAATAACAAAAAAATAAGGCAACTTGTTAGCTGCACAAAAAATTTTTAATTTGTCCCAAAAAAGGATAAAATGTCTAAGCGCCACTCACTACTCACTTACTAACTAAATGACTGACTACTCCATCTACTTTTGGCAACAATATAAAAGTAATAAAGTAACTGAATAACTGACTAACTGACCGAATGCCTGTTTGATTGTTTAACTTCATAAACTGGTAGATGAGCAAAATGTTTGTGGAATGTTTCAAGTTGGCGCTTGTTTGGTGGGCGCCATTCATCTCCATAATAAATAAATTCGTCAAAAATATTTGTCGTGCGTTTTTTGTCAAAAATTTTACTTCTTCAATGGATACCGTAGCTGGTCTACACATTCCAAAGTTTATTGAAGTCAAATTAACATAATGAACATTAGAAATTAAATAGGTCTTTGCTAAATTTAAAAAAATCAATAGAAATCTTTTTCTTTACTATAGTAATACATGTTTTTCATGTTGCATGATTAGGAAAACTTATTGGCTATTTAAATTATGCATTTTAAATTCAGCTAATTATGGAAAGCTAATACTTACACCCTGCATGTCTGATTTAGCGAAACTAAAACACACCTGGAGCAAAGTTGCTTTAACAATCATTTCATTTCGTGAAATGATGGTGGCCTTTTAAAAGGACTATTTTTTAATGAATAGTTTTAACAGGATGTAATGAGCTTCCAAATTTAATTCTTTAAAATAATGTTAAGGCTCTAAACAGTTTTGAGTTATTAGAGTTTCTACGGACATGCAGAGAAAATACATGGTTGCGACAAAAATAATATATTTATATATTATCCCCTGTAGTGTATCCCAGTTGGCCATGTGTGGAACAGCCAGAACAAGTCTTCAACGACATTTTCGAACAAATCTCTCAAAAACCGCGCACGGCCCCCAATACCAGTGTGATTACGTGGGCGACAATGTCGCCCATTTTGGCGGCAACGATTACATAGCAAACAACGTAATCTATATTATCGTTGATGATTACGTGGCCAACAATGTCATCTATTTTGTCATAAAAAATATATATAATTTTTTTAATTTTTAATTTAATAAAAAAGTATTAGTACGAGATCCCACCTAACAATTAACTTCACCCATCTACAAACCATATACATAAAAACTATTTTATAGCATTCGTATCATATTAGAGAACATATCGCACATGGGTTGCCTAATAAAATCAAGTCCAGACTGCTTAATTAAAGGTTAAAGTTGTAAATTTTTTTGAAATTTGGAAGCATCTGCCAACATGATGAAACCAATGCTGGTCGATAGTACAGAGCATAAGGAACAAAAAAAAAACGTTGGGTTGCCCTCAATTTTTCTATCATTCGCCTATCATGTCTTAGCGTTGCCACGTTTTAATTAAAAGGTAAAAATTTACAAAAAAAAAACTTCATAACTGCCGCAGAGTCACTAGAAGGGTAAAATGTGGGACCAACCCATATTAATTTTTCACTCCTAACATTTCCTCTGGACACTCCTATTCCCTATCTCCATTCATTAAGGGGGCTCCCATACAAAGTTTAACATTTTATGAAATTGTAAAAAATTTACCCCTACATTTCCTGGGATGCCCCTTTAACGGTGAAAGATATGACCGGCTCTCATCAGTTTTCCAGCACAAACCTTTTTCTGGGGGTTCCCATGCAAAATTTACAATACGCCACCATAAAAATATGGTTCTTTATTGAAAATGTTACATTTGCCACCTGAAGCTCCTAGGATGCCCCTAGATAGGTCAAATGTATAGCCG
Source organism: Panzeria rudis (assembly GCA_956483635.1). Taxonomy (NCBI): domain Eukaryota; kingdom Metazoa; phylum Arthropoda; class Insecta; order Diptera; family Tachinidae; genus Panzeria; species Panzeria rudis. The sequence goes on along the minus strand of OY101449.1, from coordinate 118,165,739 downwards.
ACTCCTATTAGTTTTCTAGCTTTTTTAAACATACCTAACCCCAATCTTCATTCCTTAAGGGGGCTACCATACATGCAAATTTCTCGATTTTGAAGTAGCTATTTACCAAGCAAACCAATATAATTGCCAGTTTTTGTAAATATAATTGTGAATATCTAACCAAAACACAACTTTTTGACACCCGTCATTTTTGAAAAAATATATATATAAAAATATTACTTAAAGGATTTGCTAGTAAATTAAAATGCTAGTGTTTTAGTTTTATTATAGGGTTTTTATATTATATATAGGATTTTTAGTTTTCATCCGATTTCAGTACATTATGGCTTACATTTTTTTATTGGAATGGACTATTAAATAAAAATTTGAAATGTATTTTATTTAAAATTGTTCATACAAAATTTTCTTAAAATAAATTTCAAATACATATTATTTTTTTATGAATATGAGGGTTAAACTTTTCCAAATGAAAACTTTATTCAGCATTTGGATGAAAGAAAGTAAAAATATGTCACAGCGACACAACTCTTTAATTTTAATGAGAATTGTCCGAATTATTTTGTGAATGAAACTTGTCGTTAGTATTTCATTTACTTTGGGGAATTTTAGAAGCCTTTCTGGAAACTGTGACTAATATATGTACGCCATAACTAACATTTTCATAATTTTAGAGAAAAGCAATAAATATGCTAATTTATTTAATTGGACAGCTCTTTTTTCTTTTAGATTTTCTTAATATTATCGCTATTTTGGTGCTGGTAAGTCTGATTTTTATAGCAGCTATGTATGCTGGTAAAAACATCGGAATTTACTAAAAATCTGATTAGATTTTTTCGCTAGATAGGCCTTCTTTTCGATTTATTTATTTAACGATATGTAATTGCTTCAACTGTAAATAAGTATCATTTAAATTTAATTCTTAAACACAAGTTCACTTAACTTCTTTCAATTCAAAAACTTCATAAATATTTCTGTGGTTAAAATTAATTCAAGTAGTAAATCTAAAGCAAAATATTTTTTCTATTTTTTATAAAAACCTCAAGGAAAGTTATGTTAAACATTTATTTATTTAACATTTGTTTCCCTTAAAACTTAAATTTGATTGACGTGTCTCAATATTAAGTAGACAGTCATTAAAGGCAGACAAAAACACATAATCAAATAATTTAATTCAAGTATGGCAAAAATGGATTTATGCACGAAATAATTGTATATAGAGGGTGTCCCCGAATTCATGCAAGATTTGAATTTGTCGCCATTTGTGCAGTAAATTGTTTTTTAGGGTTGCCACCATAACCCTAAAAAACAATTCGGCGGCTGACAGTTAAGGGTTAGTAAAAATGTAGCGTTAAACAATAGAACAACGATGTCTTCATTATTGAACAATATTTCAAAAATAATGAAAGTTTGGCGGCCGCAGTTCGAAAATTGCAAAATGTGGTCGGAATCAACTTCGTCAACTGTGAAGAGATTAATTGAAAAATTCAGGGAGACTGAATTCGGATGACCAGTGTGTTTGGCGCCTCCAACGGATCCAGTCTCCTTGAATTTTTCAAGTATGTAATCTTTTCACAGTTGACGAAATTAAAACACTATTCCGACCATATTTTGTAATTTTCGAACTGCGGCCGCCAAACTTTCATTATTTTTGAAATATTATTCAATAATGAAGACACGTTGTTCTATCGTTTACCGCTACATTTTTACTAACCCTAAAGTGTCAGCAGTCGAATTTGTTTTTTTTACGGTTGTCAACAGTTTACTGCACAAATGGCGACAATTTAAATCTTGCGCTAATTTTGAGACACCCTTTATGTATGTATGTATATGTGCTTATGGATGTGTATATGTATATTTCAGTATATTACTTTTTGTATGCAACAACTCATGCATTATATTTCAAGTGGCACTTCATGGTTTCCTCAATTTATATTATTTTATCATGTTTCTAAATGGTGTGAACTTTTATTATCCAAATAATAAATAAAATAAATATTTGCAAAGAAAAAAAATTGTTTTAGCAATTTTCTTACATACATTTTAACATAAATACAGATACAACACATTAAACATTCACTTATTTATACACAGATAACCAATTACTTAAGTGAACACTAGACAGGTCAATCAATATTCAGCTTCAATATATGTGTTTGTGTGCGTTTGTTTACACAAAATAGATACACACCCTGCAGACAAAGTAACTAGTATGTAGTTAGAACTATACTAGTTGCTTTTTACTTCAGACTAGTTGCCTATCTCTCATTTTTCCATATATTGAACTATCGATTTTAACATTAGGTTGTCATACGAGCCCAACTAGTTCATTTGTATACAGTTACATCCCAGTTAGAATCCTAGCTGTTGTAAGCTAGTGCTCTTACTAGTGTTTTATTTAGATTTTATAACTCTTAAAAAATCTTTGGCTCAATCAGGGTACGAACACACATTCCTCTTATTTCAAGGCAAGTACTCTACCCACTGAGCCACTTTATACTTATTTTTTTACGAGCTAAAATATGTTTTGTATATAAAAGTCGTATACCTGAAAATTTGTCCTTTTTTGAGTAGTATCGTTACTAGTCTCGATACAACTAGTAATATGATTGTTCTTTTTTTAGTAGTATTGTTACTAGTCTTGCTGCAACTAGGAATATGACTGTCCTTTTTTGACCAGTAACGTTACAACTAGTAATATGACTGTCCCAAAGCGTATCTAGTTGCAACTTTAGCTGCTGGGCATATACGGAGGGGAAATATTGAAGAATATCAAAATGTTTTTGATTTTCATAACAAACGCACACAAACACATATGTATATTGAAGTCTAACTATTGACTTGTCTAGCAGCCACTTTACTTGCAGTTTATTCCCAGCGGTGAACTTTTGGATGCCTTCATCTATAAGGCCTTCTGTAAGACCTTCCTAGACCTCTTTTTAGATCCAGTACTCATGGTCGCTTGCCTTTTCAGGAAGGTCTTATGGCAGACCTACCTACTCCCTTCTACTTAGGTCGTTTTTTATTATGTGTGTGTGTGTGTACATATGTACCCAGGAAAAAATCTGAGACTTTACCAGATAATCAGCCGAGTTGTCTAAAATTCCCTCAGACATTTGGCGGAGCAGTAGGCAGTTTTCTAGTACGACGTTTCTGCACATTGTCTGAAATATTATTCGATTAATATCAGAATAGTCTGCACATTATCCGAAGGCAATTTAATTTCCTTTAAGGCATTTAACAGAGTAGTCTGCACATTTTCTGATCTACGTCTTACAACTTTTATCAGTCACTTCTGCACATTGTCTGATTTTAGTTTTCGTTACAATTCTCATTTATCTCTTGAGTTAATACGCACAAATATTTGAGTTCTTAAACTTATAAAATGTGGGTAAATGTTTTCTGATGAGCTGCCATAAGCAGCACACAATGCATGGAGAATTTTAAACGACATTTCTGATAGATTTCTAATTTTAGCTCCGACTTTTCTCTGATATTAATACGCCAGGACGTAAAACGTATCAGATAAATCGGAAAATTTTCTGATGTTTTGTCAGACATTTTCCGACATTTATAAGACATGTCGAAAATTCCTTTAGAATTTCCCCAGGAAATTCGTCATTTCGGTACGTTTTCTGCCCGACATCGGATACGAATTCGGCATCTTGTGACCGACTTCGGGCGGAAATCGGCAAAAATTGTTTGCTGGGCACATACATTTTGTGCACGTACTACGTTTGTAGCCAGGGTTGTCAGATATTTTCAGACCTATTTCACCATTTGGTTTTAAAAAGTCGCCGAAATCTATTTTATGTAGTTTTTCTTGATATATATTTGATAATAAATTTGTTTTTATATAATACTTCTTTTAATATAAATGTTTATAAAATAATCTTATAAAAATTTAGCAGAAAACTGCCAAAAGTAGAAATAAAATCGCCAAAAATTATTTATTGTAAATTTTTCTCATCGAAATTCAAAATCCATTAATGACTATAATTAATATAAGAAAAATTATCAAAATCACATTACTTTAGTTTCTTGCAGACGAGTTTTGGTAGGATCTATTTTTGAAAATACTCATTCAAGAAACTAATTTTCCTAAATTATAAAATTTTTGAAGTTGAATTTTGTTAAGAAATAGCCATAAAAATCGCCAACAAATTTATTTATGGCAAGAAAAATCGCCATGGCGCCAAATCCAAATATTAGGCACCAAACAAGTTGAAAAATCGCCAAGTTTGGCGAAAAATCGCCATATCTGACAACCCTGTTTGTAGCAACAAAACTAATAAACCGTTACAAAAAATCACATTCCAAAGACAAAACAACAAATACAAACAAAATGAAAAAAGTGAAAAGAATAAAAAAGTAAACTTCTGAAGAAGGCCTTCTACCAGGCCTGTTGAAGAATGGAACGCAGAAGGCCTTGGCTGGCTAGAACATTATGTGTAAAAACTGTATGAGTATAGAATGGAACAAGAAGGCCTTGTGTCTTACAAATAAGGGCTTCCAGAAAGCTTGCTTACTACTTCTTTCCGCCAGTGGGTTCCTATGCGAATATACATATGTGCTTATACTTACGCATACATGTGTACTTCGGTCCTAGTGCAGACCAATAAGTACTTTGATTAAATGGATTGAAAATAAATCGATATAGAGATATAGCACAAACGTGTAATTTTATAAAATTATTTAATACCCGAATAGATAGATCTCAGAGTAAAGTGTTCTGGAGGTAGCAAAAGAGAGAGCATGGAGAAATATCTGGAATATATAACACTAGAGTGGTGATAAAAAAATAAAATTTCGATTTCTTCAAGTTTCATACCCCAAATTGATGTGTATTTATAAAAAAATTTGCATAAAAAATGTTCAAGTCAATCAGTCCACATTAAGGAGTGTTGCACGCCCACCAAAGTTTTAGCAAATTCTCTTTTCTGTCTTTTACATCTCATAACTTAATAAATATAGTATTTAAAAAATTCTATAAAGTTGTTGTATGTGAAGTTTCCAAAAGCTTTTGCCTTACAGGTTGCCTAGAAATTAGATGGTATCGTATAACAATGTGCAGCACAAAAAATAGCATGGTTCAAACGACTGATGCTGACGTGTAGTGGCATTTTGAAAGTTTACATTTGGAAATCTTTTTAAGGGGTAAAAGTTCCCGCCTTTTGCGCATAAAGCATAAGATGCGTTTATCAAATTTATGTAAAATACCACGAAAAACATTTTTGTGGAATATTTTCAACCTCTAAATCTTCATCGTATGGATCTTTTTGTCAATTTCTTAAAAAAGGGGCAAAAACCTCCCCTTCAGCGGCGATATAGCTTGCTGAAATATTCTACAAAAATATTTGCCATAAATTTCTACTATACGTCTTTAAAGACACCCAAGCTCCAGACTCAACTGGAATGCCAGTAGTTATATAAAACTTAAAATGTGTTTAAGGGCCAATTTCACAATAAGTACTCGCACATGGGAAATCTTGTAAGCCTTATGGCTAAGATATAAGATTTAGTTGAGCACTTTTATGTAAAACACTACGTGGAATGTTTTTGTGAAACATTTAAGACTGCCATATCACCGCTAAAGGAGACTTTTTGCACTTTTTTAAGAAAGGGACTAAAAGACCAATACTACGAAGAGCCAGCCTTAAATGCAAGGCTTACAAGATTATCTATTCTGAGCTATGTGCAAAAGGTGTGAACTTTGACTCCCCCTAAAATTATTCCCAGTTATAAACTTTCAAACACCGATACACGTACATATATATATATATTTTTTGTTATATTAAAAAAATTTTTTGATTTTTTTGTACACTGTAATCAGATATGACAAAATTCATACTAACCAAAATTGATTTAACTTTAATATAAAAAGTTACAATAACTCTCATATTATATTTCATTTGAATAAATTGGTTAAATAGTTAATATTCAGGGATGCAGGTTAAACTTGCGGAAAAATCATCAATTTGACGATAAAAAAGAAAACTATCATCATTTCAACTATTAAAAAGCGCCAAAGCAATCGGGCACTAAAAAATTCAATTCATTTATTGGCAGTTTTGTAAAAAATATAAATTAAAACATGACAATATCTGTTCGCAGCTCGCTATGTATGACGCAAATTTGGAATAAATTTCTAAAAACTCTTAAAAATATCGAAGAACTTCTTGTTTTCGCTATTTGCTCGAAACTTGAAGAGCGGCGATTCAGATTCGGATTCAGCGCGTCGAAATACTGGCAGATAGATGGGTCTGGTCAAATATACGGCCCACTCTTTAAAATTTGGGCTGGGAAGATAAGCCCCTCATCAAGGTACGACTTAAGCCATCTTTCATTATTAAATGTTATTTGTTGTTCTTGAAATACCTTTTAGTTCGCACTCGTACCAAACACCGTTGTGGTTACTTCTTATGGCTGAGATGTGTCTGTATTTATTTAAAAGTGTTTTGAAGTCAACATCACCACTGCCACCACACTGTAACCATTTCATCATAATCACTCCATTTCAGTTTAACTTAATTCAATATTTTTATTTGTGTGCCTGAGTGTGATTGTCAAAATCAACATTTGGTTGTTCATATTCATGTGGCGGCTGGTCTGTTCATGTACATTTTATTTATTATTATTTCAATTCATGTCCAATGTTTCAAATAGTGTTAATTTTTATTGTTATTTGCGTTTTATTTTTTATTTCTATTATTTGAAGTTTTTTGCAATTTTTTTATTATGATGACACTTGAACATCTTTCACTTCAATTCACTTCGATTGTGTGTCAATGAATTAATAGTTGTTAAACTACAACAACAAAACATAATAAATAAATTTTGTGAATTGCATTTTTAAAATACAATTCGCACACTTTTGCACTTGACTGAAGAGGTTAAATTAAAATTAATTAAGTGCTAGAAACTATTTTTCTATTCTGTTTTTTTTCTTTGAATCATTCTTTTAGAATGTAATTTGAAGTTAATAGCTGTCAATTAAAAATGCATTTTTTTGTGTTTAAATTATATTTTGATGCCTGATTGACAGCTAAAAAAAGAACATTTTTTTTTTAATTTTTCAATACATATTTTCAATGTTTTGGAATTGAACCACCAACAACAAGACTACATAGCTACAAAAAATGAGTTATATCAGTTTTGCATTTCGAAAGTTAACTCGATTTCTACAAACAGCCAGACAGAAAGAACTATTGAAGTATATACTTACTTTCTGAGGGTCTTAAATAAATAGTTATAAAGTTCAACAACTATAATTTTTAATATAAAAGTCCTGATGCGATTCTTTTCTAGCACAAAATTAGGATTTTTAATCTAAAATGATTATATAAGCCGAAAGTTCGATACGGTATATTCAAAAAGAATTAGATATGATCGATATTCCAAGGAACAAGGAAGAAATCAACATCAATTTAATTTTTATCATACATATCAAAACAGAACAGTGATGTTTTCGGAAATTGCAAATTTCCCTCATCAGTGCTCATATATATTTTCGTTTATCACCATCGATGGCTTGGTTGAATGTGAACACAATTCCTGTTTATACAAATCTTATGAGATATATTAATAAGGTATAGTGTGTCTAAATTTTCTTAATATTATGTTGTTTATTTGAGTACTTATTTCTTAGCTTCAAGTAAGTCAAATAATAACCAATTAGTTGCTATGGCAATGTAAGTACATTTGTAAGGGGTGCCGCTTACTTTTGGAACTTTTCAAACAAATATTTATCGAGTCAAATTATAAGTAGCTACATCCTTATATACTTTTTTGCCTACCAATAAGCAAAGCTTTTGCTAGGATTGTATAAAAATCGTGATTTTTATCTATGGAGTTTCTCACTTAATTGTGAATAAAATCAAAAAAAAAATGTTTTCTGAAATTGATATTTTTGAAGTTATAAGGCACATACAAAGAATTTTTGAAAATTTCTTTTCAGTCAATCATTTGTTTGGAATTCACTTTAAATTCAATAAATAGTTTAACTGATTCAATAAATGTTTCATTTTGAGCTGTTATTTACACTAAAAAGCAACAGTTTCATTTTCAGTACATGATTTGTCTGATATTACAAAATTCATTTATAGGTCCTATTTCAGTAAAATGTTTGTGTGAATTTACAATTTGTTTGCTCATTATGGAAAACACATTTAAACAATTATTTTATCTGATTGAGTAATTTATTTTGTTTGTATTTGGTTTTTTAACCCACGACCGTGTATCTGTGTGTGTCTGTCTGTTCCCTCATAGAGCCCAAACAGCTGGACTGATTTTTATTTGATCGAAAAGTGACCTGATCGAGAGTGTTCTTAGCAATGTTTGAAGAAAATTGGTCAAGCCGTTTAGAAGTTATCACCTCTTTTCTAGCTGCATCCTCTTGAATATGTGTGCATTGCCAAAAAGATTAGGCTTAGAAACTTATGCAAATCCCAACAAATAATTTGTATTCGATATGAATCTATCTACTCGCTTTACTTATTATTTTGTGATTTTCGAAAATATCATGGTTAAATGGTTTTTGAAAGTCTGTGCATAAGATGAGAGGCTTGTAACTTTTCAAACTTGTGGTTGAAGTCTGCTGACGATTTGGTAAAGCGCCAATGAAATGCATATAGGCAATGCTTAACTATCAGCAAATAGACTTTATTTAAAATAGCAAATTCCATAAAGGTTAAATTTGGATTTTATTTTTCATTTTGCCTTATAAATACTTTTATTGTTATCCAATGGATTTCTAATTGTACAAAGGTTTAGAAAAATAAAATAGATTCATATTAAATAAGTACATAAAAACAATGTAATTTTGAGATAATGTGCTTTACTCGAACTTAAAATGTAATTTTGCTTGTTTTTATAAAATAACAATACATAAAACAAATATGATATTGTAAAATGCAAAAAAATCTTTTGCGACCGACTCCGCCAAAAAAAAAACAATTAAAATTTTATGATTTTGGTTTTTTGGCGCTTAATTTGTGTTTTTTGGCGCCCTGGACTGCAACCCAATTAGCCCTATGGTTATAGGGGGGCCTGTATGCACTTAAAACTGAAATATGCAAGAATATGCTGTAAAAAGAACAAATGCGAAAATACGCACTAAAAGTCGATGGCAAAATTCTTAAATTGTTTTGAACCATCTAAATATCGTACTTGTGCCTCTCTACAGTGCACAGGAAAAAAACATTGCATATTTCCGGTTTCCCCGCCATGACAAACCACATATTGATTACTGATAGACAAATAAATTGTTATTTTATATATTATCGAATAAATTTGTTTTAGTAACTCATCAACATATATTACTTACCATAAATATCCCTTAACCAGCACAAGGTTAATTTTAAATTCAAATAATATATTTGCATCACAAGCATATTAAAAATTTTTGTCACACAATATTCGTTCGTCTCCAAAATACTCGTCCATTTAATATCAAAACCAATCACCTGTTGTTTTCGATTACCGATATTGCTGATATACATATTTTCATGGGAACTCCAAATTTATATTTAATATTCTTAAATTTAATCTTCCTAAAACCTCAAAGCAGTTACCTTTTTAGACGCCTTATCTATGGACAAAAATATGAACATTTCAACATAAATTCTTAAATTGTTATCACTTCGATGAGTGACCCAAAAATAAAAAATAAAAAATAAAAATAATATATGAAAAGCCCAAGGCGCCTCACGTTGAATGAATCTTAAAGACTTAAATTAAAAAAACGAACACCCAAATAAAAAAAGGATAACAAACAAAGAAAAATTATGCTTCCTGTAAAACAAAACACGCACTCAGGCCGGCTTGTACATACCTGAGATACGGGAGTGCGCAAAAAACCAACAAATCAAAAGGATCAATTAAAATGCACATAAACGAACGACAGGACTAAAACACAGAGTGGCAAAATAATTGATCGCTGGCCGCTAGTAGTACGTTTCTATTGATACATTGATTTTTTAAAGGCTTCATAATTTTTCTATAATTTTTTGCTTTCTGTATTTCTTTTGTGACCGTTTTCATTGCCAGTATATATTAATCGATAATGTTGTCGCCAATTTGTGTAATTTTATCGTCTGCATGTGTGTATGTGCATTTCATTGATGATTTTTTTTAAGGCAAACATATTTCATGCCTTTTTTGTTATTACTGTCTTTTAGTTTGATTTGAATAAAACTGTCCTGCCCTTTTTCTGGCACTTTGAAAATGTCTCTTGGAGGCATAAAATTAAAAAAAAACATAATTTCAGGTACACAAACCTACTATTTTATTTTCTTAGCTCAATTTTTAATTATTTTTATTTACCTTTTTTATTTCAATGATTGTTGTCTTTTGTTTTTTTGCCTTTGATATTGCTGGTATCCTTTTAAGACATCTTATAAAACTTATTTTTCGATGAGTGTATTTTATAGACCTTAAAATGGTAGTAACATTTTTTGTATCAATTTAGTAAAAAATTCATTAATAATTATAAAGAGAGTTTATGGTGACCATAACGAAACTCTACAAGAAGTTAAAATGTTAGCCACGATATGAAAGATGCTTGAAATTGATGTGTCTACACTCTTTGAAACAGCATAGTTGTGACATGATCATTAGGGTGGAGCGCCAGTGTATGAAGAAGAAAAAAGTCATCCAATCGATTTCGAATACCTCCAGAATGTTGCATGCATCCAGCTAAATTATATACAAAACAACAATTTTTTTAATTTTTTTCGACATAATTTTTAGCCATCTACCACGCCCGGAAGGAAGTTAGAGTAATTCTATGAATGTTATTTTAAGTTGCTTCATTAATACAAAAAAAAATTTATAATTTTATTTAAGGATACGCATAAAAACATATTTGTGCCGAATAAAAGTATGAAATCGGGGGATCTGACAAAAAATAAGAAAGTTATGAGCCATTAAGTGAAAAAATTTTATATCCTGTACAAATTTTCTTTTCTCGCAAAAAAGTTTCTTGAATACAAACTGAATTAAATTAATTTTGTACGAAAAATAATATAGCTGTTTTCAGTTAACGGCTAATAACTTTCTTATTTGTTTTTATCAGAATTTAATGATTTTCTGCATATGTGTTCGTCACAAAATTATCTTTAATTTACAGCTGGAAAAAAATAATGCACAGAATATATTTGTATCTTAATGGAGCGATTTAAAATGATAGTTTTTGAGAAAAGATCTAAAAATATTATTTGTTAAACTTTTAAGGCCTGCAGTTCAATACATTTTTAACCGACTGACGCAATTGTTGTATTGGCTGAAAGAATAGAAAGATATTTATTCAACAGTGCAAAATTAAATTAATCTGGCGAACCGTTTTCGGAACTTTCGCCAATAAAAAAAAACAAAAACAAATAAAAACCAAAAAAAATTTATTTTTCGCGATTATCGCGAAAACGCGCTTTACGAAAAATCAGTGAGATGCATATTCGTGATCAGCGACCTCAAATTATCTTAGAAAATGTGTTTGTTTTGCAAGATATGATAAAAACTTACACACAGAAAGAAAGGAATGTGAAATCAACAAGACGCAATTGTGACTTTAAATCATATTAAATTTACAAGAAATAATTTGTCGTTTAAGTGTGTTAGTGTTTATATGCTTTGTTCATTGCTACAGTTCACTGTTGTGCTTAGTTGTATCGATTATGTAGACGACAAAAAACGAATTACCAGCGAAAATTTATTGCTGCTGGTTTAAAATTACCATGATAGCAAAAGGAATGCGATTGTACCAAGTTTACCGAAGATTTTTGTGTGAATCAATTCGTTAATGTTGTTGCGTTAATTCTCATTATTTTTTTTAGTCTCTAAATAAAAATTCACCCCCATATTCATAAACGATAAGTAAACTTAATGTATGCATTAAACTCGGTTTTCTTTAATAAATTTTTATGAATATGGGGGTCAGAGTTGAACACATTTAACATTGTGAAATTTCATAAGTGCTTAATAGATGATGATGACGACTCAGACAAAACTTTTGTCTGATATATTACAAAAAATCCAGTAAATATTTTGGCTTGTAGCAGTAAACTATTTTGTTTAGTATTTGTAAATATTTTTAAACAAATTGTTTTATGAATTCAGACAAAAATATTGATTGTTATATTGCAGCAAATCCAAAAAATATTCTTATTTGATTCAGTAAATTATTTTGTTTGCAATTTGTAAATATTTTTAGAGAAATTGTTTTTTATATTCATATAATTTTTTCACTAAATAAAACGCTTTTATTCAATGAAATTGTTGAAATATTTTTGTCTATATTTACGAACTTGTTTGTAGGTACGTTTCTAGGCAAACTATTTACTAATTCATTGAATTTCTTTACTGAAAATAAAATTTAGGTTTTCTGTGTAATGTAACAAAAAATCTATAATATTGCATCATATGATGTTTCAAAAACTTGATGATTGATTTGATCTCATTTTCAAAATCTTGATGCTGCAGTAGAGCGATAAAAACAGGTCTCAATATATTTTTCATTATTTTTCCCATGTATCTGAGAATAAAATGCAACGTTTTAGTGCTATTCGAAATTGAAATTCGCCAAAAAAAATCTGACGCTCCACCCTAATGATCATGTAGAGCATATAAATAAATAAAGAGCCATTTAACAATTATTCTTGATATTTATAACTTTTAGTATGAGTTGTTGACATTTTCCTTATCTATACGTTCATAAACAGCGACCATATCCTTGACAATGTTAGATGATATTGCATATTGCGTACAAATGTTTCTAGTCTTAGTACTCAAATCGTAAGGGTTTTTTTTTCGATTATACATTGCGTCACATCATCATCTACATATATAACAGGGTTATCAAATGAATTATGTTCTTTTTCATATTGTTTAAATATAAAACAATTTTACGATCATCATCATCATCATCATCTTTACCACCATTCATTCGGTTATCATTTGAGCAGGAGATTTGATTTTATTCGTATTGAAGTATTTTCGTTAGTATTAAAATTTAATTTTATTATTTCTTAATGAATTTGATTGAGTATGAGACAGTTGTTAAAACAAACTATTTTATAGTTTTTGGTTTAAGTTTTTTTATTAGAAGGATTTTGATTTGGTAAAATGAAGAAACATAAATCAAATGACATTTTAATGAAGTCGATTTTACTTTTAATGAACTTTATTTATATCACTATAAATATTATTTATATGCCTACATGCATACGTATATATTTTATGGATATGTAACTTTCTTTATAATATAAGATACTTTTAGTAATTCAAGGTGGAAGTGATAAAATAATGCGTAATGTGCTTAAAAAAATTAAATTAAGAGAAAATTACATAAAAGCTGCATACACATCTACATATCGTCAGCTTATTATTGGTTTGGCCCACCGACTATTTTTGAAAAAAAAAAGAGTTAGGAGTGGATTGTATATATATTGGATGTCCACTTTCCAAATCCAAACCCCATTTCGCGAAATTGTTGATGGTTTCTGAGATATCGACCATCGATTTTGGTCTTGTTTTGCCTTTACGTCACTATTTGATGTAGGCAGAACTTTTTTTTGCAAAATTAAAAAAATGCTACACTTTTGCTTACTTATTTCGAGCAAGCAGATAACCAAGGAGAAATAAAAATTAGACACCGGCGGTAAAGCAATAGTGTACGTCTTGCAAAAGAAGGAACATTAAAATGTATATGAAATGAAAGTTTGAAAGGACCTCTATAAAATTGCACACACACATAGAGATAGGGGCCAAGTATATTTAAAAAAATGTTGGCAATAGAAAACGAATGGGAGTCGTCTTATATTTCAGCCAATTTTTTACAATTCCATATAATTTTGTATGGGAGTCCCCCTAAGAAATGGCGATATAGGGTAAGTATGTTCGGGAACAATTTTTTATACAAATATTTAAGGGGGGTCATTCTTACATTTTACACCTCTAGGAGTGACTCTGTGGCAGTTATGGAGTTTTTTTTTTTGTAAAATTGTTTTCTTTTTGCCCCCTCTTTGAGCTTGACGAGCGTCCACTTTCCTTCGTCCTATCTCCTTCTTTTTTAGCTCATACATTTTTTTCCACACCTCATAGAACTATGAGGCCTACCGCACAGAAAAAAATAAGTTTCGTTTTTGATAACAAAAATCCCGGTATTCAATAATTTTTTTTTCAAATTTCCTGTGATAAAGAATTCCCCTATATTGATAACAAAATTATTTCAAAATAAAAATAAATATATAAATTAAAAAAATGTTGACATGGCTGGAATACGAACCCGGGCTTTCCGGACGTAAAGCATACACTCTCTAGCTGAGCCATAACCCATTTATTTTTTTATGGGACACAACTTGTTTTAAGTACTTATGTATAAAAAGAAAAGAAATAACCGGCATGGAAAAGAAATACTTACAACGAAATATTTTATTATGTTAAAGATAAATGTTATTGAAATTCATATTTTTTTTAATAACATGGTTTTATTGAATATAATTCTTGTCTATTTTTTTCTGTGCGCATCCAAGTCCTGTTACTATGAAATTCCATACAACACTATTCCATACCTAATGTGCATGTGTTTAAGTATTTTTTTGTTGTTTTAATTTCAAAAGTATGTATGTAATAATATTAGGTAGTGCTGAGTTGATAGAGTGTTTTCCAACGTTTGCGCATGCGTGCTTTAATTTAAAACGTGTCTAATGATTTAATAGAGACACCAACAAGAACAAAAAATACCGGTATATAAAGTCAATATTTATGGTATTTATGGTGTTATATACCTTTACTTTTTTATTATTATTAGCACTAGCCTTTGACTACCTCTTTCTTTCCTGCCATCTTTCATTTGATAAATCTAATGGTGTTTTATTCAAACGTTTTTTTCTAGGTAGATAAACAATTTTTGAATTTTAAACAAATTTATACGTACGTACAAGTCGCTGTGAGTATTTATGTATTTCTATGGGAATTGTACAAAAAGAAATTGTGAACTTGAGTTATTTGTACACTGAAAATATAGTCCATGGAAAATTTTACGAAAAAAAAAACTTTCGTACACAGAAAGAAAAACGCCGTACTAAATTCCAGTATTTTCTACTTACTTTAAGTATTCTGAAATTTTGTACAAAAATTCTTATTTTAAATATTACTACAGTATAATTCGTTTAGAAGCCACACCGCTTATAGTAGAATTAGCTATATATTCCAAAATGTTAGTTTTTCTGTCATATATAAGTAAAATACCTGCAAAATATTTTTTATTTAGTCCATTAGTCCTATGGTCCATTTTCGCTTATACGCCACCAAGATTTGGTTTGAAATATCTTAAATATATGCAAGTTATGGAAGATATAATCCAAAATGCAAAAGTCAAAAATAATATATTTTGTAATCATAATTTTATGAAAATATTACTGATATTGAAGTAGAAATTGTTTTTAGTTTATCAATCTTAATTGCAATATTTGTGAATTGAGTAAATAATAGGGTATTCACTCTAATAATGTTTGCTCGATTAATCGAATACTAAAGTCAAATAATGTTCGATCAACAAAAAATTTAAATTTCGAGTAAAAATTTATTCGAGTAATTTAGGTCGATTAATCGAATAACTCGATCAACAAATTTTATGTAAATTTTCTTTCTTTTAATTAGTTTTTGTCGATTTCTTAATAAAAAGTGGAAAAATTTTTTAATTTATAGGAAGTTTGCCATTCAATTCGAACGTTATTTCATACTAATAGTCCACATAATCAAAAAATTAAGTACATTAAATAATAGGGAGAAAGAAACTAACTTCAAATGTCTTTAAAAAAAATTCAGAAATTTCAATATCAAACAAAAATTATTTGAAATAAAGAAGATATTTTGAGAGCAACTAGTTAAATAGATGTTTCATAAAATATCGAATGTAATGTTCGGAATTATAAAAGCTTTATGGTACGGTCACACTTGGCAAATATTTGCCGAAAAAAAAAACGAAACCCACACACAAGTTAAAATTGTATTTCCTTTAATTACAATATTTTGTTAACATGGGTTCGCATTAATTAAAAATAATAAAAAATAGCTTTTGCAGCATAACTTATTTTGTGACACGAGTATAAAAACCAAGTTAAATCATGCTAACTCTGAGCAAAAGTAGTGGTTACGTTTTTTGGGGAAATATTTCCAAAGTGTAACCGTATTTATATTTATAACAACAATAATGTTATGCCAATTCCGATTATTTTTATTCTGCATTGAATACAGGTCCGAATGGTATTAAATATTTCCTGGCGCAAAATTTTCTCAAAGCGCGACATTTGAATAGTGAAAAGCAAAACTATTTAACTATTTTAAAGGATCAGGTTATGGTCTAATTTATGTAGAAATGTTGTGTTTTCTTTTGTTTTTATTATTAAAATATATAAAAACGCAAAAAACTTGTTTTGTTTTATTTTTGTCCACAAAAATGCACAAAAAACCGATTAAATTCAAACATTTTCCGATTAACTCGAATAATTTTTAGCAGTAAAGCTTACTCGAATAACTCCAACGAAATAAAAGTTTTACTCAATTGCTCGAGTAATTTCAAAACCTAGATTTCGATTAATTGATTAATCGAACAATTGAAAAGTCGATTAAAATGAATACCCTAGTAAATAAGGACGTAATTTCTTAACGTTAGTTTTATTTTTCTTTGTTAAAAGAAATAACTATATGGGGTTTCGCATTTAAGCCACAAATTGGCTTGTATAAAAATCAGAGTTGCCAATTTAGCGCCTTTGGCGCTAGTTTTAGCGCTTTTTGATGTAGCAAAAGTCACATTTTTTCTCTTTAGCGCTTTTTTTAAATAAAGCGCTAAATTTGCGCTTTCTTGTCAAGAAATTTTGAACATTTAGTTATTTAAAAACTTTTATTTTGGCTTTGAAATAACAATTTATAAATTTGTTAAATTATCTTAAAAAGACGTATCAAAAACTATTGGTAGCAATATTTAGTTTCAAAATTTACCAATTTGCACAAACATATTTGGGTATAATTGTGCGTATCAGGATATTGCACTTGTATGCCTGGAATACTGAATCCTGAATTTTGTTATTATCAACTTTTTATTTTAAATCTTTTATCATAAGCTCTATTTTATACTGCTGTTAATCTCGAATAGAATTTTGCTTTGAGTATTGCCTACCAGAGCTGTCAAATTGTTAAAATTGTAATCCTTAGCGAAATAATTTTTTGGAAATAATCTTTTTTAAATCATTGAATGCAATAAATTTAATTGCAATCAATTTGATTGATAAATTTTTTGTGGAAATCATGTGATTTCAATCAATTCCCCTGAAATCACAACTATAATGTAAAAAACGTAGGTTTTCTAGCCATTTCTTGCTTTTTTTATTTTGTTTCTATGTTAAAACTGATTGCAATTACAAATTATGTTTACCAATTTTAGAAAACTTTATGAACAAAAATTGACATTATTGGCAATTCAAAATTATCAGAGTCAGCTTTATTGCTAGAAGAAGTAGTTTCGTATGAACGTATGAACGATGACTTTGATTCTCATTAAATTTTCACTGCAATTACTGGATTTAATTAAAATTAAATTTGATTGCAATCAATTAACATATAAATTGATTTAAAAAAATTGATTCAATAATTTTTATCATATTGATTTTAAATTGAAATCATAAAATCAATTTAGAATTTTGAATGTAATAAGAAAATTAGCAATCAATAACGTGAAATCATGTGACTGCAATTAAGTCGATTGCAATCTTTTACAGCTCTGTTGTCTACTATATAATATAGGGTTGTCATCGCTTAATTTATAAAAAGAGGACAGCAGAGGCAAAAAACCCGGACATTTGCTTAAAAAAGTAGGATGGTGTTGCGAAAAAAGGGCCAATATCGCAAAATTTTACATAGCAGATTGTTAGTAAACTCGAAAAAAATTTTTGGAGTTGTGAGTCTATGGTAGCAAAGGCTCCATATGAAGTTTTCGGTTTCGGTTTCCTTTTCGTCTTGTTTTTTAATTATACTTTAGAAATATACATAAGAAAACCAAAATACACATAAACATGACTGTAATATAAAAGTATTGCCTGTTGCGATAATCGGGGGTGCTGCGATAATCGATTGTTGCGAATATCGAGCTCGCACTGTGGAATTAAACGCTTAATCTGTATATAATTTATCATTCGTCTATAGACCCGAGGAATTTCCATTAATATGTAGTTCCAAAAGCAAAAGTGTTTTATTTTTATTAAAGGTCTCTGGTTTGCAAAGAAAAGGCCCTTGGAGAAAGATTTTCATTAAATTATCAATTATCATTAAATCCATGAATTAAATTCTAGCGCTAAAATAGCTAATTGAAGTTCGTGCATAAATTTCTGCACAGAATAGAAATTAATTTTTAGCTTGACAAATAGCTTTTTAGCTTAAATCTTGGCAAGCCCTAAAAAAGATTGACTAGCAAAGCAAATCAAGATGGAAGTGTAGCGGCTTCCGAAAATAGCGCTGCTATGTTCTGCTGTGTGCGTAGAAAAATTCAGTTGATGTTAATATTTCCCTTGTACCTTGAAATATTAATCACGCCTGATTATTTCTGAATATATCGTTACGAATCTTAGCCTAATAATCAATTTGCAAGCAAATAAGTTCGAAATAATCATATTGAATAAAATATAAACTATGGCTTAAATCTATATTACTTTGGCCCTTTTTACGGAACACCATCGATATTTTAAATACATATATACGTCATAGAATAACATCACAACCCTCATGGACAGTATTATTTACAACATAAGCTGGACATCTAATACCAATTGCTATTTTCCTTTTTAGCTTGGTTTTTTATATAAATGTAAAACAGATACTTTATGCGAACTTAATCTCCCTTTTTAATGGCGCTTTTCACAATGTACTATTAAAAGTTAATGTAGACTTTAACAGCAACTTCGGCATACAAAACTTGTCGTTAAATCCACGTTAACTCTTAATCATACATTGTAAAAAGGGCAGTAAGTCGGTAAAAAGTAGGACTTTCCCGGACGCACATTTTTATCCCGGACAGAGACCACAAAAAGAGGACAGTGTCCGGGAAAAAGAGGACGGATGACAACCCTAATAGACTATATAACAAGATCAAATATGTGACATGGAATTAAGTAATCAAACTGTGACAACAATCTACTTTCAGCCTTTGGTCTATTCTTATGTAGAAAACTATGCCGAAGTGATTTATGTGGTTCCCTAACCCGTTGTTTCAAAACTAACCCCAATAATAACCTGAAATATTGAAAACATGTGGTGTGAAATTTCTAACATGCATTCTCTGTCCTGTAAAGGAAATAAATATTTATTTTTCTAAGGTTTTTTCATTTGTATTTAATATAGCGCTTTTTAAAGAGGTGGGCAGCGCTATTTGGTTATGAATAGTTCACAACACTGACAAAAATCAAGATATAGTCCAATTGGACTTATAGTCCACAAAAAGGGTGCAAATGAGGCAGTGGACTATAAGCGAATTTTACCGTATAAGTACAAACTTTTTACACAGTCGTAGTGTACTGGTATTTGTTTGCTTGTTGATAGCTTCAGTCGCATGTTGTGCTTATGTTGTTGTCATTCTGTTTGTTCGTTCAGTGCCTACTAATAGCCTAGATTAGATGCTGCTGGCTTATACTGGATTTTATGTCGTTCTTTCTATACCGAGTTAGCTTAGTGGTCTAAGGCGTTGGTTTACAAACAAAGTTCAATACTAGGAATGACCAAAAATAAATGTTAAATTAAAACAAGTAAGTAAAAATATTAAATTTATATAAGCAGTAAAAATATATATTCTCAAGTCGGTTCTGTTCCAGGATTAAATAAGTAAAACTTAACCTGATTCGGTCTTGATTCAAGTACACGGCGTGATTGATCATAAAGTAAGCAGTTAGGATTGTCAAGTACGCGGCGGATTGATTTAAGTATACAGCGGTCTTGAGTCTACATGTAATACGTCATTTGTTAGCTACTACTTGTCGGCTATGCCAGAGTAATGAAAATAATGAACAACAAGAGCACAACAGTGGTTTGTGGCTATCATCAAGCAGACAAAGATCAACACAGTACACGTATTATTATTATTATTATTATTTATTTATTTTGGAACCTTCTACAGCAAAACTTAAGTCTTAAAGTAGCAGAAGTATACTAATAGTTATGTTAACATTTATAATAAGAAATTGTAGGTACAGTAGAAAAACTTTAACTAGATAATGAGAAAATTAGAATAAATTTAACAATAGTTGTTTGAACAAAAAATAGATTAAATTAAAAACCGTAAAAATAAATATACATATGTATGCCAAAATATAAACTATTTTCATTTTCAGTTATAATTAATTGTTATATTGATACTTTAATTGAATTGTAGCTAAGAATAATGTTGAAAAATTTGCCTTTTAAAAATTAAAGCGTTGCTAATTCCCCTGATATGGCGTGGGATAGTATTCCAAAGACGTATCGTGGATATAAAAAATTGCCAATTTGATATTAATGTTTTATTTCTTAGCGGTATTATCGCTTTGTTTCAGCCGAAACGACTGAAACTAAGTCGTTGATACAGTTCTTCAGGTTGACCAGAAGTTACTATTTTATGTAGAAATATCAAAGCTCTTATTCTCATTAATCAAACTGGACGCCGAAAATTTGCCTTGTGTAGTAACTTATATGATGGTGATTCCCATAGCAGTTAAGCCCAAAAACATATCTTGTTATGTTATTGAATGTTACGTTAAGCCTTGATTTGCTTTTTGCATCGCAGCTTGCGAAAATTTCACAGCCGTAGGTTAAGATAGGAACCAGGTAAGTTTTTGCAAGAAGTAGTCTGATCCTAAAAGGCGTGCAATATTGTGTAGGCCATAAAGTACGGAGCATCGAAAATGTTTTCCCGCAAGCTATTGAGACGTGATCCGACCAGGTTAGTGTGCTATTGAATACAATTCCTAAGTTCTTAGCTTTATTAACGATTTCTATTTTCTGGTTGTCAACAATAACATTTGGTGTTTCTATTATTTGTTGGGATCTTTTATGGACTAAAAGACATTTTGATTTCCTTAGTTTATTATCGAAGTCTTCTTTTTTGTTGCTTATGTATATTTGGACGTCATCTGCATACATTCTGATATTGCAGTGCATCAGCTGATTTGGCAAATCGTTGGTATATATTGAAAAAAGTAAAGGCCCCAAAATTGAGCCCTGTTTATAAACATATTCGTACTTTAAATAAGATTTTTTACATGAGTAAAGACTAATTAGGCTAAAATTAAGTATTTTGCACTTGAATATTCCGACTTAATCAATCTTTCTGTACTTGACTTCATAAAAACCGGGATTACTGTACTTTGGATACTGCTTGGGATTAACTTAAGTACGGATGGATTGATTTTTTTTCAGAGTAGTTACATTTTCCGTAGAATATACAAAACTTTCGTACATATTGTGAAAAAACCGTTCGTAAACATTTTTCCTAGTTAAAAATATATGAATAAATTTACATATTTTTAGGTGTAAGTGTATAAGACTAATTTTTAGCTCTTAAAACATACGCAAAAAATGGCTCAGTGGCTAGATTAATTGCCTTGATATATGTATGAAGATTGTGATTTCGTACTTCAGTTGAGACAAACTGTTTTTACTTTTATTTTATTATTATTATTATTATTATTTTGTTGTTAATTATTTTCATACACTTCGTATATTTTACAGAAGATACTCGTGTTGCGAAATTTCATGGATTTTTTTTCAGTGTACATATTTAGTATGTGTGTATCAGGCTTTAAATTTGGCTTAATTGTACTCGAAAAGTGTGTATCGATTATTATGTATGAGTACTTTTATTCTCACGTTTTTAAAGTATGGGGTTTCTTTCTATACTCTCACTGTTCGTTCGTTCCACTACTTTTTGTACTATCTTCTTTTATAACGCCCAATTGGTTAATTTCTTTCTTTGATATGATCACAATCAAAAAATTAGAGCAAACAAACATATATTGTGAACATTTAAAATTTAAATTTTAAAGAGTTTTCTTTTCAAAGACTCCATCAATGTAGTAAATATAGGGGATTAATTTAATCGGGCTTCTGCTTTAATCGGTTAATCGCTCAATTAATTAATCGGTTAACCGATTAATAAAGTTTTTTTTTATAAATTAAGTAATTTTAATGCATAAATTATTATTATTATTTTATGTTTATTAGTAACAAATAAGCAATAACATAACATACATAATTCTTGAACTAAATCAAGCAAAAAAGAATTCATAAATATATATTAATTAAAAAATAAACAAGTTTGTGACATCATGTCATTAGTTATTTCAATGTTTTAAGGAGATCTTCTAAAATAATATTTTACAAAAATAATTTCGTTTAAATGTTTATGATTTAAGCGATTCTTCTCTTTACACAGAAAAAATATCATCAAACTGCAACTAACAATTCGAATTGTTAATATGTAATTTAAATTCAAAAATATATTTAGTTAATATAACAAATTGAGTTGGTGATACGACAAATTGTTTGTTATGTATGGCGCAAAACTTCAACTTAAAAACTGTTTGGACATTTTTTTGATTAAAAATGCCAACTAAAGTTTTTATTGAAACTTGCGAAAAAAGTTAACAATCATTGTTGTTGATATAACAAATGAATGCACACACGTAAATGAAACAAAGAAAATCAAGTTTTGTGTGTATTCATTATTTGCGTATTTAATAACGAATTGCTCTGCAGCTGAGAGGTAAGAACGTTAGTCTATTAGCTTAGAGGTCGCCGGTTCGATTCCACCCAAAGACATTTACTGTTTTTCGCAGACAAGCAAAAAGTCGCTTCGAGGATTATGATTGTGTATGAAAAAATATTGTTAATATAACAATTATGACAATCAAAATTTGTTCGGAAAATTAATAATTCACATTGTTGATATAACAATAATCTTAATTGAAATAATTTTGAAATCTACAAAAAAAGTTGTTAAAAAATTTTTTTCTAATTTTCTTTTAACTTACAATTTCGTAATTGTTTTTTTTCTTTTTTTTCCAAATCGTTGTAGGCTCAAAATCAATGAATTATTTAATTGTTATAACAGAAAAATTAATTGTATTTACAAAACTTTTTTTCTGCGTAGTTTTGATAAAACTTGATTTTGGAAAAAGAACTTCTTTCAGTTATCTTAGATGTTGGAGAAACCAAAAGCAATCAATACTATCTAATTTCTCATTCCTTTTCCTGGATTTCTTTAAACACATTAAATCTTCCATTATGCCATGCCGCACAGTGGTTTTTTTTTTTTTGCAAAAAAGCAATTTTTCGAATATCACTTTTCAAAAATCTAATGATGAGAACTGTTTCACTAAAAAAAATCCATAATTGCTTTTTCTAAAAAGCCATATTTTGTGCTAGAAAAATCTAGTGAAGTTATTAAAATATTTTACCATGAAAACTGATGAATATTTTTATACACCTCAGTGTCTTATGCGTGTAAGATATTTTCACTGCTGACATTTGAATGCCGTTTTTATTGAAATATAGCACCTTCTTTTTAAATAAAAAAAATATATATTATTCAGATTGTATATGAGTAATTCCATTTAGGCGGGTGTGACCACTATACACATATTTTTTGTTATAAATAAAAAATATAAAATTTTTTACTTAAAAAAGGTTGCGACTCGCAAGGCCATTAAGCTTAAAGTCGTTGAGTAAATCCATTTAGGCGGGAGTAATTTCATTTAGGCAGGTGTGACCACTACACATATTTTTTGTTATAAATAAATATAAAATTTTTTACTTAAAAAAGGATGCGACTCGCAAGGCCATTAAGCTTAAAGTCGTTGAAAAACGCGTAGGCACTAAGATAACACGATTCCTACTAAGAATGGTCGTCAGAAAGCTGTGACAGGTGTGACCTTAGATATCTTAGCTTTAAACAATTATGACTTTCAGCATAAATATTATAAAATTTTTACTATAACGTACACAATAATTTTGGTATATCTGATTGTTCAAAGTGTTTTTAGCTGTATTACGTATTTATTGTTTGACAAAAAACCAGTTTTCTTAACAAAAAATAATTTTTAAAATGTGTCGGGTGTGACCGACGGGTGTGACCTAATACGAAAATTTAATAAATTAAAAGAAATAAAATTTTTATTGATTTCATTAATATAAATAATATAAAAACTAATCATGAGAAAACAATAACATGTTAAATTATTTGGTATCCGTTCTATTATAGACAGCAGAATACTCTAGCTGAGTATATTTTTAAATTCAATAAAAAGCGAAAAAAGGATATTATTTTCAAAGATAAGAGTTTTTATTAATATTGAGAAAGGGAAGAAAAGAAAATCTGAAATAAATAATAAACATACAAAGAGGGAGAGCAAAATAATTCATGGTTGATCGCTTAAAAGTGCCTCAAATTGCTTTAAAAATATTAAATAATTTACTTTTTTATTTTTTCTATAATTGTCATGCTCTAAAAAACATCAATTGAGAGATTTTTATTAAAAATAAGAACTTAAGCCAAATAATAATAACTTCCGACTTATACACATTTTCAGTTCAAATAATAATTACGTACAAATATTAAAATTTGCGACGGCACCCGCAAAAAGTTGAATACATGTGTGGTTTCTGCGGTCTAATTTAAAATTGAAAAATCAGAATGCAAATTATGACACAAATATAAAAACCTGTTTAAAAACATGTACAACAACAATAGCTTGATTTATCGTAGGCGGAGCTTACGTACAAGCAAAAACCAATAAAAATAAGAGTTGTAAAAATTGGAATATAGAACCAGAAGGTGAAATTTGTTCGGCTCACCATATTAATAAAAGGAATAGGACTCGTATTCTATTTCCTCATAAAATTTGGTTAAATAGCTGATGTTTCATTAATACTAGTATCCACGATCAAACGTGGTAAAAGCGAACAAAGGACGATGACAGCGTAGCGGCTATCGAAATTAGTTGTACTAATGCGTTCTGCTGTCTTATTAGATATTCTAATATTCCACTCTTGAAAACAATTTGAATTTACGTTAATTCAATTAATGTGAACTTAAGCCAAATAATAATAATAATAACTTCCGACTTATACACATTTTCAGTTCAAATAATAATTACGTACAAATAAGAAAATTATTTTTTCCTTGCATAGGGCCGTTTTACGTGGAATCACTCATATGTAGTTTAGCAGATGTGATCGAATTAAAATGACCTTATAAAATTCTGCGTTTGCAGTCTTCCTTGGAAAAAAAGAAGTTAGCTCCGTCTACCTCCGTCTTCTCACTAGATGCAAATGAAAGGTTAGAGTGTCTTCTTTGAATTAACGCAAAAATTTCTGAGATCGCTGAACAAACTTCTAAATTTTTTGAAAAAGATTTATCCTGTGAAGTTTCAAAAATTTGCGTGGGATAAAGCTAAGCTATTTGTCAAAAAATCTATAGCTGGTACTACATGTCTGTTACTGCCCATAAAATACTAATACATGGAAAGGACATACTTGATGCAGCAGTACTCCCTATTGGTATGATCTCCGAGGAAGCAGAAGAAGCGCGTAATAAAGATTAAAGGAAGTACAGATCATTGTTTTCCAGAAAGTACAATAGAACTTCAAAAAATACTGATATTTTGCAACGTTTGCTTGCATCATCTGATCCTATAAACGGATCAGTAGCATAAGACGTCAACTTTATAAATATCTTTTAGAACTAGATGATGTAGTTTTGATGGGCGGTGGGCGTGGCTGATATTGATGACACTTTGTATGCATCTTTTGCTTATTTTAGAAAGTGTATTTACCAAATTTGAAAACTTTTGCTTTGAAAAGAACAATTTTATGCGAAAAAATTGATTTGGATTGTATGGGAGGTGGGCGATGGGCGATGGGCGCGGCAGATGTTGATGAAATAATTAAACACACAAAAAATATGTTATAATACTATAAAAAATTAAAAATTTTGTGACCAAAATTAGTCGTTAATCGAAAACAGCCAATTTTAAGTTACCCGATCAGTTAACCGTATAGTAATTAACTGGCTAACCGATTAAAGGTTAGCCGTTAAATACCCTAGTAAATATGTTCTAGGTTTTGTATTACATTGTATTATATGTTAGCATTTGTACTTGTGAATTTAATATTCGAGTGTTCTTTTATAATTATTTCAATTATTTAAATAGTGAAAATAAATTGTTTGCAGGCGTTCGTGCTTGGTGTTGGTTTTTGTCGGTAATATTTACTTTCTAGTTTATAAAGGAATTTATGAGATTTTTATGTTATTAAAAACTGTTTATGTTTTTAATTTTTGTCTGATTGAATATAAAGTATCAATAGTCTTTATTTTATGAGTTTTTTTTTTGGAAAAGATAATGTGGTTTCTACGAAATAATTTAATTAAATAAATAGCCATTTAGAAATTAGAAAATTTATATTTTTTCTTACAGTTCGGCGATTTTTATAATATATTCGTTGTATTTAGAAATCTAGAATCTAGTGTCCATTATCACACAAAGGGTTAAAAGGAAAACATGATAGTCACTGGCACACGGAGTTTGGTCCCATATAATATAGGGGCAAATAGAAAAAGTTGTCGCAGTTGTCAGCAAGCATAATCTGCTGGCACTTTCATCTTTGGCAGATATGGGCTTGGCTTGGGATACTCATACTACGTATGTTTTTTCACTATCATGGGCTCAATGCCTACTACACATGCAGGAACTCCATTGGAAGGAGCTGGGGTCGGCAACCGAAGGTAGTAACTAGATTTATATTTATATGAGAGGCATTGAGAAAGGAGAGTCATAGGAGATTACTTGGTAAGGTAAAGTAGTGTGCATCGCTTGGCATCACAGGTGCCCAGCGGAGAATACCTCAGGCTGTCTTGCGCGTCATTCTTCACCTCCTTCCCATAGAGGACTTTGTGGCAAGAACGGCGGCAAGGGCCTCATTAGACTGTTGTAGGCAGGTTTGGTGAGGACAAACAGTCTTGAATGAGATCAACAATCTTGAATGAGATCACCAATCTTGAATGAGATCAGCAATCTTGAATGAGATCAGCAATCTTGAATGAGATCAGTTTTAGTGGGCGGGTTCACGGAATCTAAGATCGTTGAAAATGATTTTAATAGGACACCCTCAATGGTAATTCCGGATAGAGACCGGACTCAGATTCAAATCTGACAGGGTCAACGAGGGTTGCACAGTCTTTAAAGACGGGTCAAAAATGGGAACAGGCACGGGAGCTGATGTCTGTGTTTTTTGGGGACGGACATTCCTAGTTCTTACAGACTACCGAAGCTGAGATCATGGCGATCCTCAAGGCCACGGAAGAGGTGGACAGAAATGTTGTTGAAGGCGAAGAGGATACATTCAACGTCGACAGCCAGGTGGCGCTATGTTGGGTTCCTGACTACAGACTATGTTGGGTTCCTGGTCACTGCAATGCTTAGGAAAATGCGATTGCAGATGAGCTGGCAAGAATAGTAACGTCGTTAGATGAGGAAATGTGTAAGAGATCGGTTAAATTGTCGATGGGTCATTACTATAGGGTATGAATAGGAAGGTGCTAGGAGTCTTGATTGGCGCGGAACAGCATTTTGGAAACTAACACTCCAGATTTCTATAGGATGTGCGAGGATGAAATGGAACCAGAAAACATTGAGCATATTATCTGCCATTGCCTGAAGTTGCAACGCCATAGGTTTAGGTGACTAAGCAGATGTTTTCATAAGAGCATTAGTGATATCGCAAAAGGCAAACTGGAAGATATCAAGGGCTTCATGATCAGAATTAAGTGGCTTAATGACAGGTAATAGGGGTTTTCTAAACAAGTAAAAGAGAATCATAATATATCCAATTGGCCCTCCGAGTGGATGTGTGTTACAACACTACCCTTCCTAACATAACCTCCCTAGAAACTTTTCCAGAGTTCGCACAGAATTCTTTCTGGCATTTCAGGAAAGTTTTCAGAATTTCCGATGATTTATGATTTTCTGTACATTTTCTGACCGACTTCAGATACGAATTCGACAACTTCAGCAAACTTTCTGACTGATTTCGGCAAAAAATGTGCAGTGGACTATTTGCATTGGCTTAGCTAGGCCATTCTGGGGCTAAGCCATCCCTAGAATCGCAATATCCCTCCCCCCTAGAAATTCAAAATATTAGAGTAATTGTAGCGATTAATGTGAACTTTATATAATATACGTGTGTCAGCGTTTTGAAAGTTTACATATGGGATTCACTTTAGGGAGAGTTAAAGATCACCCTCTTTTTTTTTTGCTATAGTGAATCAGCCAAAGAAATCTTGTCAACAGCACTTTTGTGTGAACACTACGGATAAAACTTTTTTTTAATTTTGAGCCGCTAACTCTTCGCTTTATGGGTCTGTTTGTCCCTTTCATAAAAAATGTACCACAAAAATAATTTTCATTAGAACTGCATGTTCCTTTAAATGCGAACGATAGTTTCTTCAAAGCCACCAAAGCTCCAAACGCAACTTGATCGCCAAAAAGCATTAAAAAATTTAATTTTGTTGTACAGTGTTATATAGTATAATTGTTATATTGCTTCTTTGACTTGCAATTCACAAAACATAATTTCTTTTTATGATGGTGTGAGTTCTATATGAGTCTTGTATATGGGGCATTATTCTCGCAGCGGACAACCCAAACATTTTTTTCCCCGAAATTCCTTGATATTTGCCATAACTATAGTTCTAGTAGATATAAATGAGTATCAAACATTTTTTAGTATGATGTTTATTTGTCGAGTTATGGGGTGCGAAAGTGTTGCCGTTTTTGAAAAAAAAATTAATTATTGTTTCGAACTAGAAAAAAATAAAACAAAATAAAATTAAGTAAGTGATTCTTTTAGAAAATCTTCTGATTTTTTCGAAAAAAATATGTACTTAATTAAAAAATTATCATGATCAAAACCGGAAATGACCAATTGAAACTAAAATTTTTCTAACTTCGTCCATTTTTATTTTTTTTACCAACATTATCCTAGGCCCCTAGGGTGTCCGCATTATACTGTAAAAGTTTGATAATGGGATCTCCATAAGTTTAAAAGTTATGCAAAGTTCTTTACACGAACCCCACCATTGTTATAGAGAATCGGTATAAGATATCGTGTAAACTTTACGTTTATTGTATTAGGTATGCTCAGCACTTTTATGTAAAACTCCAAGAGAAATAATTCATGGAACATTTTAACCCTCTAGCGCTTCGTTGTATCGGTCTTTTTTGACGCTTTCTTCAAAAGGGTAAAACAAATCCTCTTCAACGGCGAGATAGCGGGATAAAATATCCTAAAATAAATTGATAAAATATTTGAAATTTTGTGTTTGTTCTGTATACAAATTTCACTTTGGTGACGTGATTTACACAATTAGGGCCGTAGAGTCCGACCAAAACCAGTTTTTTGAGGCCGAACCCGAATCGAAGCTATTATTCGGCAAAAAGGCCAAATATTCGTCCGAATCCGATACTTGGGGAAACTTTTTTAGCATTAACTGATATTGACATTTTAAAAACTTAACAGAACTGAAATTCATTTATTCTATTAACGTCCTTTTCACAATGTGATATAAAGTTAACGTGGTCTTTAACGGCGAATTCGGCATACAAAACTCTCCGTTGAAGTATACGTTACCTTTTAACTGTACACTGTGAAAAATGGCGTAAGATTATTTCTACATACATACAGCGTCAGTCAAAATAATAGTTGAAATTTAATCAATTTCTTAAATACTTAAACATTTACGAGCATATGACTAATAAAAACTTGGCATGAAATTAGCTTAAATGATGAATATAACTGGAATATTGAGTTCGGTCCACATACATTGAGGAGTGTTTTTCACTCTATTGATGACGTTACAAGAGCACCAATCCAAAAGTTGAGTCAGAATAACTAAAAAGATATAAAGTGGATTATATACCTATATTTGACACTAAATTTATACGATTTCATTCATTTTTACTAAAGTGACGTTTTTTTGTTTACGTTTCATCGATGATATACACAATAAAGAATTTTTCTCGACGGTATTGAATTTATTGTGAAGATTGAAATAGAGCTTTCTTCATATTTTAAAATTATTTAAAAAAATCATTTTAAAAAACAAATAATCAATTTCAGTGCAAAATTTCAGAAGTAAATTCGATTGCGAAAAATCGATTTATTATAACATAAAACAGATTTTCAATTGATATCGAAATCGGTTTATCATTGACTAGTTTATGCTATTTATTTCGGCACCAAACAGTTGAATACTTTATGTCACTATGTATGTTTTTTGGTTGCGCTTTATAAAACTAACCCTCTAGTCAGCCAAGAACCATATGTCTCTATGTCAACACTCTTTTCTCTAGCGACAATTGCGCTAGTTAAAATGTCGACAACTTTCCTTTTATGCGCGAGTAGAGATACGTTAGAGACAACAGTTCTAGTGTATTTCTGGTGACATTGTCAACGAAAGCGTCAATAGTTTGTTTTCTTTTTTTAATATTATGTGCAGTCAATAGCAGAGTTGCAAGCCGATCGGCGGCTAGCCGCTGCCGCTTCTGATTGAATGCTTCAATTTAAACAAATGTTTTTAGTAGAATAATATAGTATACATATATACTTTTTAAATTTTTGAATTTCAAAGGGAATTTTTTTGAATTTCAATTGATATTTTTTTTAAACTGAATTGATTTTTTTTAAATGAATTGAAAATTTTTTAATTTTGAATAAAATTTTTTAATTTCAATTGATATCTTTTAAGCTACAACCGGAAAAGGTATATAAATTTTAAAAATATTTCGGCTTAAATAATTTAAAAATAATTTATTTAATTTTTTATATAATAAATAATATTAAAAATGTATATATGTATGTGTTTAAGTGTATTGCCCTTATAAAATTGTACTAGAATATCTTTGGTTCAAATGTCTCCATTTGGTCGCAAAAGAACTAAATCGTCAATAGTGCTAAAGTCTATTGGTAGATTTTCAATGACAAGCCTATGTTATATGTCAATATGCGATTACATTGGCTGGGGTACACCTGGTCAGTAGTAGTATTGACAACGTCACTAGTAAATCATTACAATTTCACTATCGGTATCGAGCGATATTGTAGACTAGAGCCCCTAAAATTTACTAGTGAATCTTTGGTGCCAATGTCTCCATGTGGTCCCAAAAGAACTACTTAGTCAGTAGTGCTCTAGTCTACTGGTGGATTTTCAATGACAAGCTAATGTTAAATGTCAATAGATGATTGCTTACATTGACTGGGGTACGTACACCTGGTCAGTACACAGAAAAAAATAGACAAGAATTATATTCAATAAGACCATGTTATTAAAAAAAAATATGAATTTCAATAACATTTATCTTTAACATAATAAAATATTTCGTTGTAAGTATTTCTTTTCCATGCCGGTTATTTCTTTTCTTTTTATACATAAGTACTTAAAACAAGTTGTATCCCATAAAAAAATAAATGGGATATGGCTCGGCTAGAGAGTGTATGCTTTACGTTCGGAAAGCCCGGGTTCGTATTCCAGCCATGTCAACATTTTTTTAATTTATATATATATTTTTATTTTGAAATAATTTTGTTATCAATATAGGGGAATTCTTTATCACAGGAAATTTGAAAAAAAAAATTATTGAATACCGGGATTTTTGTTATCAAAAACGAAACTTATTTTTTTCTGTGTAGTACTACTGACAATGTCCCTAGTAAATCATTACAATTTCACTATTCGCATGGAAGTAAAATTTTCATTAAATTGGAAAAGATATGGGACGGGAAAAACTGATTCATGGCGGTGACATATTTTAAATTTGGAAAATACTATTTCGATTAACTTCCTTATTTATAGAGAATAAAAAGTTTCGGTATGCGGTCAAAAAGTTGGCCTAAACCGAATATTAGCCGAAACCACAATTTTGGTCGAATCCGAAATCGAAACCGAATATTCGGTCGGACTCTAGAAATTTTTAAACCATTATCAAACGTTTACAGTAATAATTAGGACATCCTAGGCTAATTTTTGGTAAAAAAAAATAACAATGGTCGAAGATAGAAAAATCTAAATTTCAATTGGTCATTACCGGCTTTGATCATGAAAGAAAATTTTTTTAATAAAATTTTTTTAATTTTTTTTTGAAAAGATCAGACGATTTCATATAATAATAGTCTCTTATTTTAATTGTTTTTAAATAAAAATTGCATACACATTTATTCCTAGTAGAACTGGAGTTATGCTAAATGTCAAGGAATTTCAGCAAAAAAAAGTTTTGGGTTGTCCGCTTCAAAAATAATGCCACATATTTATGACCATTATTTAACGATGCATTTCATTTATTATCTGGCATGCAGATCAATTACGTTCTATATGTGTACCAGATGAAAGAAAAAATCACCAATAGATAGATACTTAACCAGCCCGCGCAAAACTACATTAATTTAAGGTTATAGAGTTGTGAAAAAAATCTACTAAAAGACAATATAAAAGAAGAAATATGGACAAACAAATGGGCAAACGAACGCACGCTTTCTTAAACCTTGAATAAGTGTTAAGAACAAAATGAATAGTTTTAACACACAAATAAATATCAAGAAATAATTTTCACAAATATCTTTACTGGTATCTATCCTTGAATTTAGTAGAATATTTATTACTTTTATTATTATTTCCTAATAGTTGTGTAATTAATACAGAAACCCTTTTTTTATCCTTCTTTACACACTGTTGCATAATTTTGTTAAAACAAATAGGGATGTCTGTCTGATAATGTCCTTGTTTCTGTATTCCGGTAACACAGCCCGAGGAAATTTTATTGGCTGCCATAAAAATAAATGTATCTATTGTAAAAAAATAAAAAGAAATAAAATATGGTTCGTGAGTAATAATTTCTTAAGAAATTTGTGTGTCTTAGTTCCGTGGCCGTTCCTTTTGTTTATTTGTTCTATTTTTAATGCGCTGCGCATGCTTGAAGCAGTAGCAAAAACGCGGGCTTTGTTGCATCTAACAATAGTTATTTATAATTCTGCTGCTGCTGCTGCTGCTCCTACCGCCGTTCGTTGCATGCCTTATGACAAAATTATATAATATATAAATTTTACTTACCAGAGTTACATGAATCAGAAAAAGGTACAACGATGACTAACATGATCCCTAAAGTCATGCTCAAACCATAAAAAACCCACCACATACACCAGTTGTTATTGTTTTGTTTTTTAATAAAATTTATTTTACAACGCTTGCGCTTCCTTTTTTTTTAACGAAATGTTTAATATTATTTTTAAAATTTTCTCAATGTTTATTGTCCCTCAAGGGATTCATTTATCCATTCGTTCGTTCGTTCAATCAATATTGGTTTTCTTGAGGTCTAATTTTTTAAATGTTTGAACAAGTATTACTGGGGGTTTAAATTCCTTCCCTATTTTTTCGTAAATTTTTTGTTGAATTTGTGTGTGTGTGCTTTTTTTTGAGTAGGTAATATTTTTGTATCTTATTACACAATTGTCATCACATTAGGCGGAAGTAATTTCATTTGTATTTTATTTCATTCATTAATTTTCTTCCTGCGTTCCTTCAGTTTTTGTTTAATGTCAATTTTAGGTTAATTTTAAGTTTAAAGATTTCATTAGTTTTTCATGCTTGAATAAATTTAAGCCTTTACCCTGATATTTTGCGATTTTAAAAAATATGGAAAAATTATGTTTTACATTTAAGAATATATTTTCTTCCAAAGGTTATAAAAAAAACACTAATAAGTTTTTGAGTTAGAAATAATCGTGGATTGTCTTCTTCCAATGAATGTAGATACTTATTTAAATATATGAGAAAAATCCCACCGCACTGATATATTTTTTTTACTTCTAAATTTATGTATTTATTGAATCTTCAATTGCAAATTGAGCTAACAATAAGTATTAAAATCTTAAAACTAAAATTGTTAATAATTATTGCAGCCACTACTAGACAAAATACTAGGATTCAACCAGGGATGATAAATGAAGAAATTCATTTCGTACCAATGAGCTTCTAAAATAGTATTTTTTCGGCTGAAATAGTACTAAAATCTTTTTGAATTATTGTAACAAAGTAAGCCACACGATTTGGATTGATTTTATGTGCTCATTGTGTCAAAGATCAAATATGGCATTGTTTTCTAAAAATATTTTTGATAAATTCTTTTTCAAATAAGGTGCCAAAAATCAAATAATGTAATTTTTAATTTAACTCAATGAAACTTCACTTCTGCCATCTAACAAGAAACCTACTTACTAATTTCTTTATTCTTATAAACTTGAATGAAGTTTGCTAAAAAATTTAAAATTCGTTCAAAATGGATAAACAAGCCTGAACAATATATTTTTTTTAATTAAAATTTGAAATCCGACATTTCTGTGGTTTTCTTGAATAAACGCGTAAGTCGACTTACGTAGATTTTAAGTTATTAATGCGAAATAGCTCTATTTTAAGCGTTCTTTCCATGACAGTAAATATTTTCAGGATATCAGGGACTGGTCTCGATATTTTTCATGCAGAATAACCTGACTCCTATATTGATTCCATAAATTTTCAGCAATAACGACTTAAGTATTCCTGTGTGACGGATTATTTAATCACACAGGCAGAGATACGATGTTACTATCTAAACACAATTTGAAATCTTTTTAAATATTTTGTTCTATTATACTTACTAAATGTTATTTATGTCGACATATACGGTCTTATGCATCCTTGCTAGGATCTCATTCTTACGTTATTTTTGTCTGAAATTTTTACAAAAATTTATTTTGCCAAATATATGCCGAGAGTTAAAAAATAATCGAAGATACAATTTTGGTTTTGCTCTGCTGAAAAAATCAGTTTTAAGACACGTCTTTATTCAAGAAAACCAATGATTTGTTTATAGAATATTTGACATTAAGCTACTCCATCAGCATAACTGTTGATATTTGGCTTGAACATAACAAGCAAATATTATAAGCTGTTCTCTCAAGACCACCTGTTATGTATTCTCCTTAAATAAGTACACAAATCCACTCACGAAATAACCGCCTAAGTAGACTTGAGGGAGAAGTAAGTTAAGGGCCAAAGTAGAGATAAGTATTGAATAATCAATGGATACCACCCAACAACTTGGGAAAATTTGCAAATAGTACCAAATTGGTTTCAATAGTACCAAAAAAAGTTCAATTGTACCAACTTTATCATCCCTGGATTCAACGGTTGCTTCTCTAGATGTCTTACGTCTCTCGTGCTCGGCTGAGAGCAAGAGTGTATCTAATTCTCAGCCGAGTGTGCCCTCTAAAATTAATGATGTTGCGGGCTAGGGGTTTTGGATGCGATTCGTTTTTTTATGTATGCTGTCACATGTTTTGAAAACATAGTCTTTACTAATAAAACATCTAGATCTTTATGAATATGCCAAGGTGCTGCTGTAATCAAAAGAAAAATTTTATTTTGTCGCCTTTGAATTTTCTCTATATTTGAGGCAGAGCCGGTGCACCATAACAGAATAACATAGCACCAAATTGATTTTATTATCGTGCTGTATATTCGAAGTTCACAGTCTAGACCAGAGCTGTAAAAAATTCCAATCAAACTGATTTCAACCAAATTGATTTCATTCTTTGATTTCAAAATGATTTCAATTTGATTGCAATAAAATTTTGTTGAAATCATGTGATTTCAATGAATTTCCCTGCAACCACTACTATAGTGTAAGTCCAACAAAATAATATAAAAAACATACCAAAACGTAGGTTTGTTAGCCATTTAATGCAGTTTTTTTTTTAATTATCAGAGTAAGCTTTATTTCTAGAAGAATGAGTATTATTTGAAGAGAACGATGATTTTGATTCTGATTTAATTTTGATTGCAATCACTGGATTTGATTGCAATCAATTAATATAGAAATTAATTTCAAAATATTGTTTGCAATTGCAATTGCAAAACATATTCCTGCAACTTTGTGCATGCTTTTTGAAAATGTCATAGCATGTTAGCATGTCGGAGGTATATATCAGGTATAATATAGGATCCAAAATGCTGCCTTGAGGAACCCCGGCTTGAATCATCTGACGTGTGCTTAGAAAATTACATTCCCTGTATTCAAAATATTCTGTACTTAAAGTTAACTGAAATTGCAATATAAAATAAATTAAAACTCAATTAAAAACCGGTCTACTTATATTTCTTTTCAATTTCACGAAAAGTTCATTTAATTTAACATGTTAAAAGATTAACTGAGCTAAACCCGTAAAAAATATTGTTTTTTTTTTCTTTTATTTTGTTTATTTTAACTTCCAAAAAAAGAAGCAACTAAACTACTTAAAAATTAATGAATCTTACTTTACGCGGATTAATTTAACTGTCACAAGAACTAATCACAACTTCCATAAAGTACAGAATATTTTGAGTGTTTGTTTGTGCGGTTGTGTTGTTTTTATGCATGGGCTCTTTTGGTACATCCCTACAGATAATATTAGACTACGTGGTCCATTTTATCTGAAATGGGGTAGTTACAACATGGTCCTATGTAATGCCGTCACGGACCATGTCATTTGCAAATAATAGCTTCTAGTTAACCGACAAGTGTTCTTGTTTTAGCGAGTGCAATCGTTAAGAAACGAACACTTGAGTGGTCCATCGAATAGTGAGATAGAACAGTTTTAAGACTAGTCCCATGTAATGCAGACATGGATCATATCATTCGCAAACAAGAGTTTGTAGTTAAGCGACAATTGCTCATGTTTTAACAATTTCAATACGAACACTTAAGTGATCCATCAAGTGGTGACATGAAGTAGTTTTGAGACTACTCCGATGTAGTGCAAAGTTGTGTTATATGGCCCAGCCCTACGACATCGTAATGTTTAATCGACCATATTTTCTCCACATATTTGGGTTACCTTTCAACTAGTCCTAGACCTCTATGGAATATACTTTACATGCGTGTATGGACTAGTCGCATTATCTGCAGCGTTGAGGTACGGTCATACTTGGCAAATATTTGCCGAAAAAATGTGACCAACAAACAAGCTAAAATTGGATTTCCTTTAATTTCAATATTTTTTCATATATGAGTTCGTATTTATTAAAACTAATACAAAAATAGCTTTTTGAAGCAAATCAACTTTATTTTGTGATAGAAAAAGCAAGTTAAATCACACTAACCCTGAGCAAAAGTAGTGGTTACGTTTTTTTTTTGCAAATATTTGCCAAGTCAATATTAAAAGTAGGGGTGTAACGATACGCCGTTTTGCCGATCCGATACCGATACCGATATTTAAAAATAAATATCGCCGATACCGATTCCGATACCGATACGAATATTGAAATTGAGTTCAAGTTTAGATTAACAAAACTCAAGTGCAATTTTTTATTATACAAAATTATATAATAAGAGAGAATATTTAAAATTGATAAAACATTGGAAGTAATTTTTAAGGAGCTACATTTTCTTTGCTTCCAACAAATCTATATTAAAAATATGCATATAATTAGTAGAAAAGTAAGAAAAATTTTTTAACTTCTTTATAATTTAAAAAAATACTCGCCATGCTTTTTAAAAAATCGATTTTTTTTAAAGGACATTTATCAACTAATATTCATCTAAATAACTTAATAGCTTAATTATTAAAAGACTTCTAAGTTTATATTTATTCACTTAAATTTACATGAAAATACAGTTCTGAGTTTAAATTCGCATAAAAAAATTGTGAAAATGGGTACTTTTTTATCCTTTTTCCTCAAGGAAAAATCATTATAGAATACCGAAAAAGAAATTTGTCCTAACATCGCTTCCAATTCGGTGATTGGTAATCGAAAAACAGAACTTGTTGCAAGGGCAAGGATATGTAAAACTAATTAGAAATTATCCAAATTTGCAATACTTCCAGATCGCGAATTCTACATTTTCATGACTTCTTTGGAGTGTCTTTTTTGCTGGAATAAGATTTAAAAAACAACGGCTTGAATTTGAATTCATGGTAAAATTAACAAAAAATAAATAATTTTTTTACAAAATAACAGCATAAAATATTATTAATTTTTAAAATTGATATTAATAAGACTTAAAAAATAACGAAGTGTATTTAATTCATGGTAAAATCGAACAAAAATAATTTATTTGTTAAAAAAAAAACTCTGAAAAAATGTTTAAAAGTATCGTCGTATCGGCAGTAAAATATCGCCGATACCGATGTATCGGAAAATCTGAAGTATCGCCGATATATCGGTATCGGTATCGGTACTCGTTACATCCCTAATTAAAAGCAATCGAAAATCCTTATTAATGTGTACTTAGTTTTTTTTTATTGAGTCAGTTAAAAATAATATTTCTTAAATGGTTATTCTTTTCTTAAATGTTTATTCTTTTAAAAATTATTACACGGAATACTTCTCGAACAAAATACACTCCGTTACTGTCATAATATTGTGAGTGTGATGATGAGTTTTCGTCCGTTATAGCTTTCTAATAGCTTGTGAGTGTTACGGCCCTTTTCACAAGGTACAATGGACTTTAACGGCAAGTTTTCTATGCTGAACTTACCGTTAAAGTCCATGTTAACTTTTAATTGTACATTGTGAAAAGGGCCGTTAGAGGGTAAATTTTGTTTTAATTTCTGGATTAATCCTTCATGACATACTTAATCAAATAAACATCAATGATGAATGATAAACATCAATGAAGAATGTATTGTTCGATAGTCCTACGTTGTCTCCCGAATCCAAACTGATGTTCTGGGATTCATCCACTGATAAAATGTATAGATACGCATTCAACGAAAATGCCGTCAACAATATCCATATGTACAATATTTTTAAAAATAACAAGGTTTTAATGACAGATACTTTTTGTGAGAACCAAATTCTTTTCGAGATATACATACCTACTGTTATGTATACAGAAAAATAAGGAGGATGCACCGCATAATTTGCTTTAACTCGAGAACAAGCCAAGCCGTTCGATATAATTAAATAAAATACTAAAACATTGGGACTAAAACTATCTTCAAATTAGGTTGTTGTCAATTTTTGGCTAGCCTTATAATTTTGGAGATATTGTCAAAGATTTGGCAGAAAAAACACATTTTTCTAAGAAAATATAAAAATATTTTTTTTATTCATAAAATCTCTAAAATTGATTTTATTCAGAATTAAGTGAGGGATCCCAATTGATAACAATCATGATTTTCATACAACAGCAAAACTTTAATTTGCGTGTATTTTACCCGCCTACGGGGACTCCTAGGCAGCCTTCTATATTTTTCTAGTTTGTATTGTACATTTTGTATTGGAGCCCCTTAATGATACGAGATAGGGGATGTATGTCCTAAAAATGTCGGGTGTGGAAAACTAAGGGACCCGGTCATACATTTGACCCGTCTTGGCACATCCTAGGAGCTTTGGGGCTAATTTTTTAAAGAAATGAAAAAAAGTACATATTACTATACCACTTGCAGTAATAAGAAAAGATATCAGATCCTGTTTGCCAACCTTCACCTAAAACGTTTTAGGTACTTACATATGCATGTAGGGATGGATATCGACCCAACTTCACATTTTGGCCTCTCCTGCATAAAGTGGAGGGTGAAGATAAGTGCCCTTTTCGCACTCACCATCACATATATATACATACCTACTTATATGTAAAGCTATTCATTACAATTCAAACTTTTTAACAGAATTTAAAGGGATATTAAATTAATGAAGGATGCAAAGAAAAAACTCAGCACTGCTATCATAAAATGTTAAAAACATCTGTTTTTCACAGTTTATTCATTTACAGTAAATGTAAAAAGAAACAATAGCAGAGAGTAATAACAACTTTTATACACTCTAGTTTCCCCACTCGCAACAGAAGAAATTTCGAAACTGTTATCAACATTATAAAATCAAAATGTTAAGTTAAAGTATTACAAAGCCATAAAAGAGTGTGCAGAGAGCGCTGTTATCTTTAACAGTAGTAATAACATGAATAAAAGGAAGAAAAGGGACAGTTGCTAACAAAGTGAAACAAATATTAAACAATCCAGAATAACAGAAATTTACCGCTCAGAAAGCCATTTTTAAATTCTGCGCATGTTTTGCAAAAGCAAAAGCAAATAATTTGTTTTGTTTTGCATTAGAGAAAGAGTGTAAATTTTCCACTGCACAAGAAATGAGTTTTGTATTGTTATTATGTATAGCGAGAATATCATTGCAATTGCAATGTACAGACATATGTATGTAAATAATTTGTCTAGCATTTATGTTTAATTTTTTTAATTTACTTTGCATTTTGCACTGACTTGCTGAAGAGATTAAAAAAAATTTAAAATACTGTCGTTTCAGTAAAATTTTACTTTTCTTTTAATAAAAAAAAAAGTTTGGTGCAAACGCTAGACCGGGCTCTCGTACTTTCTGTTGGTGTAATAATTATGAGATGTTGTCAAAAAAAATGAGTTTTTTTTGTTATGAGTCTTACACTCATAATTGAGTTCCCGAAAAATACGCTCTTTCTCCCGTAATCATTATTCAGCGTTTGTCTGTGGTAAGTATAGCAAAAAAATTAATGTTGGAATATGATGGAAGATATAATATTTGATAAAGTCAAACCAGACAAGCAGTACTAGGTTGTTATGAGCAACTGTGTGCAGCGGTGACCGTTGTTGTTGCTTTATTATCGGACACAAACAAACATTCATACTTTTCATTATGAATATGAATTGAGTTGTGCAGCGTGCTGTTGCCGCGTCTTATTAATGCAGCATTGATGTTTTTGCGTTATGTTATATGAGTACAACAAATACAATGTCGTGTTTTGTTGTTATTTTGTTTTTGGGAGGAGTATTGTATTACTTCTAAATATGTCTGTTATATTTGACTGCCGCGATGGATGGCTGGTTGTTTTTGGTTCGGTTCGTTTGGTTGGTGGTTAAAGTCAAAAACTCAAAATGAGCGAATATGAGTAGTTTGGTTGGGTTTTTTTTTGCACTGGCTTGTTTGCATTGTTATTGTATATGAATTTATGAATTATGTACATAATAAAAACAACAACAATAGACATTTGCCTTGTAGGTATCCTCTGTTAAGAGTTTTAGCGTTTTCTTACTGGTGCGCACAAGGTGTTTTTATTGTCTTCCTCTTTTAATTTATTTTATGTAGCTGGATTTGTATTTTTCATATTTTGTTGTTATTATTGCTGCTGAGCTGCCGGTATTATATATTGTAGTTTTTTTCTGAGGAGCTACTGTTGGCTTAATTCGGTTTTCATATCTTATTTAGAGCAGGGTTGGACAATTTGGTACCAAATTGAAAGAACTTAAATGCAAACAAAAAGCCCTAGCCAATTGTAATTACACACTTCCAAAATGTGAAATCTTTTTTAAGAAACTCCATTACTTTCAATGTTAAAAAAAAATTTGCTTCTCTTGTATTGTACGAAACGTGTAGAATGAACGAGTAAAGAATTAAAAAAAAATAACAATACGAGATATGTAGGTACATACCTACCTACCTATTTCTTAAAAAACAAAATTAATTATGTACCTACACAACATCAAAAATCATTGGCAAGATTTTAGAATTCCCAAACAAATTTTGCATTTTTCGTGTAAAATATTGTGTAGCTACCTATTAGTTTCGTAAATTTATTTTGCGAAAATGGTTAACTAAACTAAAACTGAGGACCTATTTCACAGTTACGAAACTGGTTAAAATCTATGAAATTTCTCGGAAATCTATTTACATTTTAGTTAAAAACGGATATCTCAAAAATTTGGAAACTAAGAAGAAAATTGGACATAACCCTTAATGGAGAGTAGAAGATTAATGGGAGTCATAATGAAAAATCGCGCAATTAGCACAATTCGCGCTGCCAACAATACTGAAAAACTGATTGCGAAGAAAGTTAGTGAAGCCATGCTACGTCGCATGTTAGCCAGCATGG
Source organism: Panzeria rudis (assembly GCA_956483635.1). NCBI lineage: Eukaryota > Metazoa > Arthropoda > Insecta > Diptera > Tachinidae > Panzeria > Panzeria rudis. The sequence goes on along the minus strand of OY101449.1, from coordinate 118,123,743 downwards.
AAATTAAAACTTATGTGATACCTACGCAAAATCTCTAATCAAGGAAGCCAAACGCCTGTTCTTTGCTGTGCACAGTAAACATTTCCACCAACAATTTTCAAACCCTAATTGCTCTAAAATAAAATTTCTTTTTCAGTAAATGTTTTTACAGAATTAGTGCATATATTGTTTGAATTTTATTTAGGACGCAAGCACTAAACAAAACAACAAAAATCAATTTTCTGTGTCGTAAAAGAAACCGATCGACAGAGTTCAGGTATGAACAGTCCATATTTACAAATTTGTTTGTAGGTCCTAATATCAACACACACTGTTTGGTCACCACTGGCTTATAGGTACATACTAATATATTTCAGAATCTAGTAGTCTTGTGCTTTCGATTTTCCATATCTGGCCATAGGGTGTATATATTAATTTTAATTTTTATTTATTTAATTTTCATTATGTACTATACAACAATTTATCTTCATATTTATCGGCAAATACCTATCAGGGGGTTGATTGCTCCTAAACTCTTACTTACATTTTAAGAATTTTCTTTCTTGTGGATTCTTTTTTTTACTATTTAGTTCTTTATTCATTCTGTAAATGAAATTTATGTAAGTTCGTAGGTATTTCATTTTTTTTATTTCACCTAGCGCGCAAGTATTGAATTTATGATATTTCTCTTCTTCGTCAGTTTTGGTGTTTTATTTGTTGTTGTTATTATTTGACCTGTGCTTTTTTTGTTGTTGTTCTTTTATTAAAGGTGGGGTTTTATTTTTTTATATTCTTATTATTTTTATTCTTTATTTTTTTCCTTTTTTTTAGAGAATTTATAAATTTTTAAGTTATTTTTTTATTGGTTAAAATATAATGTTCAGCAAAGCAGCTTAAAAAAAGAAGGAGACTGAATGAAGGCAAAACAAAGTAAAAGAACGCTGAAATAAATGTTGGCAAAAAAAAAACGAAGCAAGGTGAATGAATTGTTGTAATTTATGGGCAACATTTTATGTTTTATACATTTTATATACATATCCATACATACATAGGTAGATAGTTCTGTATGTACCAATGTACATATTTATTTCCATAGCTTTACTGGTAGGTATAAAGTTGAGTTATTTGAAATGTCTTGCAAAAACAGAAGTTATAAATTTAAGGTTTTGATTTAATATGGTTAAACTGTTGAACTGCACATATAGGTATGTATGTACACACTCTAAAACACTTTTGTTGAAAATTAGGTTGATAATAGTCGGCAACACTTTACAGATTATTATCGACGTAAAATTACACACGCATTATTTTTCAACAAAATGTTTTACTAAAAAAAGCGATTGGCTACGTGCAGCTTAGAACCGCGACCTCCTGACTGATAGTCTGACATATCTACCATTCAGCCATAGCCGTATCATACTTTATGTTACATTTTTTCCACTTGGACTAAATATGCTTAAATTGAAAGGTTTTTTCTTTAATAAAATAACTACAAAATCGGTGTAATTTTACACAAGGAAAAATTTTCAACACAAATTTAGACAATATATGATGGTAAATTTGAAGTAATGTTTTAGAGTGCATACATATGTATCTGCTTACATAGGTAATATGTACACATGTAGCAACATATGTACATATGCATGCATGTACTTATATCGATCGTAAAATCAAATGTTAGAAGGGCCTCTTACAGTGGCGTAACGTGGGAAAACCAAGTACGTCTTGAAGTGCTCTAGCACCCACCAGAAATTCGAAATATTAGAAAAATGTTTATAATAGCTATAAGGAAAACTAGACTAGTTTTCACATTAGCGAAACCAGAAATATTTTCTTAGGGACAATACCTAATTTTTTGGCCTAAATCAGCAATTCTGATTTTCCATGACCATATTTCATAGATATGTATGTATGTCTGAATTTCGTTGATGTATCGTTGATTTTCGTCCTTCAATGTAAGAAAAACTCCGTACTATATTCAAGTATTTTGCACATACTTTGAGTACGAGTTTAAGTACGAATAACATTAGAATGCACTGAAATCAAGCCGAAAACGGGGTTAATTTAGAACAGAGACATACAATGCTTGGTCATGGGCCATGACGTTCGTCGGCTATTTCTCTGCTATTTGCATGTACACAACACAAACAATCAAAATAAACAACAACAAGAGCACAACAGTGGGTTGTACATATCAATAAAGCAAATAAACACCAACACACTTAAAACACAAATAATTTCTCATTTATTTAGTTTTCTGCTTTAGAAAACCAATCCTGAAGTTTCTTAAATGAGTAAAAAATTCTTACATCATGTAAAAAATATTTAATCACATTACATAATTCTTCATTTTCGTAAAAAATTCTTGTTTTAAGTACGACTATGTCGTACACAGTCGTAGTATGTTGGTGTTTGTTTGTTTGCTGATAGCTTCAATCCAATTATGCGCTCTGGCTGTTGTTGTTTATTATGTTTGTTCGGGTAGTGTCGGCAAAAAGCCGATAAACGTCGTATTACATGTTGTTGGTGTATACTGGATTTTAGCTCCATTTCTTTCTGTGCTGATTTAGTTGAGTTGTCCAAGGCGTTGTTAAACAAACATGACAAGTTAAGTTCAATACCAGGAATGAACAAAAATAAATATTAAATTAAAACAAAAATATTAAGTTTAGCTAAGTATTAAAAATATAAATTCAATTCTGTTCCAGGATTATATAAGTAATAATAAACCTGATTCGGGCTTCATTCAAGCACACGGCGGGATTGATGAAATTACGCAGTTGGATTGCTTCAAGTACGCGGCGGGCTCGAATCTAGCATTAAATATGACGTTCGTCGGCTATGCACGAGCAATGAAAATAAAGAACAACAAGATCATAACAGTGACTTTATACACGGTATGACCAGCGATACCAACTTAGTGCTTTTGGCAACGTTTTCAGTTTTTCGAATTTTTTGTGCTTGTTTAGCTTGTTTTACATGAAAATTATGCTTTTTAGTGTTTTCTTAAAATTTTGATTGTGCTTTTTGCCCCAAAAAAGTTTGCATCACTGAGTACGACTATGTATAACGTTTATAAATATAGTCGTATTAAAATAAGAAAATTTGTACTCAATTTAAGAATTTTGTACCCGATTCAAGATTGTTTTACATGAATAGAGCCGAATCAGGCTAAAATTAAATACTTTGCAGTTGAATATTCCGTACTTGAATCAATCTTTCTGTACTTGATTTAAGTAAAACCGCAATTACCGTACTTTTGATACCGCTTGGGATTGAATTAAGAAAGAAATAAAGTCGTTTTAATCACTAGATGGCTAACTTTTATCACAGACTAAATGACGAAAAAATATATGTATCATGAATTGTTCCTGAACCGTCAATCGCACGCATTGGTTCGATATTAGTTAGCGTCTTCAATTAAGTCTAACAGCATTTGCTCATCAACCGTCGGCAATGCGAAAAGTAAATTGGAGTGGTTAATTTTGGTTATTTATCTATAAGGCTGATTTATTTTTAGGGGCAGCTGACGCTGACGGATCGAGGGGAGCAGGGTTGTCAAATTTTTTCCGACCTACATATTTCGCTAAATTGATTTTTAAAATCGCCAAAAGTCGCTAAAATCTGTTTTATGTGTTTTTTCTTAATATATATTTTGTAGTAAATTTGTTTTTATATAATAGTTTTTTTAGTATAAGTTTTTATAAAATAATCGCATAAAAATTTAGCAGAAAATCGCCAAAAGTAGAAATAAAATCGCTAAAAACTATTTCTTATCAACTATTCTCATCAAAAAACAAAATCCATTAAAAAGTGTAATTGATATAAGAAAAAAAAAATAGAATCACTTTGTTTTAATTTCTTCCAGACAAGTTTTGGTGAGAGTTACTATCGAAAATACTCTTCCAGCAAAGTAATTTTCTGAATTATAAAAATTTTCAAGTTAAATTTGGTTGAAAATAGCCATAAAAATCGGCATCAAATTTATTTATCGCCAGAAAAATCGACATATCGCCAAGTCAAAAATTTGTACTCCAAACAAGTTGAAAAAAAACCCCGCAAATGTTTTGGGAAACCTCATTAAAAAGACCTATCTTTAATATTAGAGGGGTAACAAATTTTTTTTCTGTGAGTCGCCTTAATGTACATACATACTTCCGTGATGTGTATTAGCATAGGCATAAGAAAAATGTATGTCGCAGTTGGCTGGGCCCAGCCAAGATTTGAGCTCGTGCTGATCTATCTTCACTTTGGAGTTTTATAGCCGAATTCACTATGTCGGTCTTGCACGTTTTCCGACTAATTTCTGCTTGAGTACTTCTTTTTGTATTGGCTAAATAGTTTAAAACATATTTAGGTTATTGTCTTTGAAAATGACAAATTATTGCAGGCCAAATAATTTTTAAAACTATAATGGTTTTTGAGTTGGCAGAACCTTATTGTAAATTATTTGTATCCAAGACGAGAACCTCGTAACTCAAACGAAAAAATAATAACGATTTACTGAATTGCATTAGTGAGTGCTTTCCGTCTATAGACGTAACGCTTTATCGAGATACTGAATTGGGCTATTAATCGTTCGATAAATCAAATAGAGCTGAAAAACAATTAAAAGTATTATACCTACCTTTTCGGCATAACCCTCACAAATAACCATGGACTCAAATCCAATGGCAAGTAAGGATATTTTTTTTTGTTTCAGCTTATTTTTAATAGGTACAATCTATTTGAGACAAATCCTGATATACTATTCTACATCCGCAGTCTGTAACTTTTCTGGGGACTTAGGAAAATCGAGTTCACGTACAGATGGACTGGTAGACGGACATCGATAATTCGACTTTTCTATCTATTATAAGGACCCAGAATATATATATATGTATGTATGTATGTACATACTATATACATATATACTATTTATGAGGTTGCAAATTTATATTGTGAAGATTACACACGGAATGACAAACCTATGTACATAAGTATATGTATCTATATATCTTTTTAATTTTTGGTGAAGGGTACCTATAATAAAATGATTTCCAAAAGAATGAAAATTCGTCCCTACCTATTATAAACTAAACCAAAAACTTTGGTTTTATATAGGCACATAGGTATCTAGGTACAATCTAACCCCATTTAAAAAAGAAGTCTCAGACTTTAATCATTAAAGGTTAATCCAACAAATGAAAAAATATATCTATGTATGTATGTATTCCTTTTCATATCCATAGTACGTACAAATATTCTACAAAAGCCACAATAAAAATGTTAATAATTAAGAAAGTGGGAGGTTACCTTTCCATAAACAAAAAAAACCAACAACACTACTCTATATGACAAAAAATACTACATTATGATAAGCACAACTCATAATAAACAACAACAACAATATATGTCTACTTATCATATATACGTTAACAACATACAATTTTATTTGAGAGAGTTTTTCTTCATTGGGAGCAAAAAAGTAAGTAAAAATGAAGGGGTATTTTTTATTAAAGATATTTTGTTAAATCAAAGAAAAAAGTCTAAATTATTAAATATTAAAGAATAACAGAGAGGACTTTATATCGGCTGTAGATAAGAGTAAAAGAGACATTAAACAATGGAACCAGTTGCTTAAAGATTTTTTCTCACTGAGCTACATATTCTGTGTTTTCTGTATATGGCAGCTGTTTTTTTTTGCTTTGCACAAAAGACATGATAAGAATGAATTATGATCAGTTATTAAAGAAAACAACAACACATAACAGAAGCACAAAGAAATAAAACTCTTGTGCTCATAATGGCATTATGATGGCAGAGGGAGTATTTTACTCCTTTCATTGTTAAACATTTTTACAAATAATTAATTAATAATTATAAATTATATAATAACTTTTATTTATGCAGGTAGTTACTTAAAACGGAAGTTTAGAAAAAACGGAAATTTATTTATTGTGGTCGATTTAAAAATCATGAATGAGTTTATTAATAAAACAGGTATTTTTACTCTCTATGTTAATAACATACTCTCTGGCCAGTTTTGTTTACACTGTTGTTGTTTATCATTGATGATTTCGTTTTATAAGTCGAAAGAGAATTGAGAGTTTTTCTCTAATGAGCACAAGTGTGATTGGGTCTGTTTGTGTGTGCACATAACAGAAAAAGGGTGTGAGTATATTAACCGTTTATATGTTTTATTTGGCAGACTGAAAAAGCCTGTATAAAGAGACGTATTTTACCTAGCAATGCCAGAAAGAGATGGCTGGATAAAATATTAATAAAATTATGATGTTTGGAGTTTTCATAACAATATAGATTTTGTTGCTGTTTTTGTATTTATTTGTGCTGCTGTCGCTGCTCCTGTTATTTCTTGATTGTTTTAGCCTTTAAAAAATGGCAAAAGAAAAAAAGAGAGAAAGAATAAAAATTAATGTTGATATATGTTTCATATTTAAAATGATAACTTGATATTTGTGTTGTTGTTGCCGGGGCTTTAATATATGCGTGGTGTGTTGTTGTTGTTAATATTATGAAGAGCCATGGGAATGAGTACGCATTTAAAGTGGTGGTGGTAAAAATTATATCTTTTTTTGTATCTGTGTGTAGTGTAATAAACCAAACAGGAAAAAATAAAGAATTGTTTGAGTGACTTTTTGGTTGGGTTGTTATTATTTGTGAAGTCAGTGTAAGTTTGACGCGCGTGCTGAACGTATCATTTATTAAAACACTGGCGAGTAAAACTGCAAGAGAAAAGACGAAATTTTATTAACAAAACGATAAAAGCAACGTTTAGCGCAATACGGTTAAAAAATACGTAAATTTCAAAAACGAAATTAGAATATAAAAAATATTAATAGTTAAATACCTGTATAGAAAAAAAAACCAACAATATGTTAACAAAATACAAACTTAAAAATGTAAAAAATTTAACAAAAAGCCGTCGGTATTAAAATTTATGTACAAAAAAAAAACTTATTTACAAACAGTCAAAAGAGAGTATGAGTGTAAATTTAAGAAAAGTGCGTAATCCAAATAAAATGAGAGTTCATCACACACAACAATAGAGTAACAGCTCTTTCCCCCTTTTACAATGTACCATACTACTATCAAGTAGTCGATGCAGATATTCTCAAATATATGTATATTGATAATAATTAATACAGCAACAACAACAAAATGTTATGATAAAAACATCAATCTTGTGAAAAATTATATTAAAAAAAACCCTCAGGCCTAAAAGACAAATCCAACAACTATAAAACATCATTCACTCTCCATCATCAACAACATCATATCAAATCTCTATAAAGGATATTTATTATTATAAATAAAAAATATGACAGCAACAATTCAATATATAATTTTAAATGCCAACATTTGAAAAACATGACAGTTATTAAGCAAACTTTAAAAAGAACACAACGTTTACTAAAAGTTTAATTAGTTTAAATAAAACATTTAACTATTTTTTTTTATTAAAAAAATATAAAGAATTTGATTCTTAATAAAATCCAAATAAAAAAGATAAAAAATCATGTTACCTTACAAAAAAGAAAAACATATCGTTTGATGTTTTTTCTCAACGAAAAACGCTCGGTGGCGTATGTGTTTTAAAATAAAATTTTTTAACTAATGCCGGTAATTTAAAGCGTTTGTCTTGAGCTTTTTCTTTTAAAACTCGTTGCGTATGAGTGTTTTTTTGTTACGTATCTTCTCTAATGAAAAATATTTTATCAACTGTTTTGTGTGAAATGAGAAGTGATTTTAAGGAAACCCATCAAGAAACCATTAATAAAATGATACAATTTGGTACCGTCAAATATGGAATTGTTAAACAATTAAAAGATCGCGCCAAAAGCACTGAGATAGGTAAGTACTCCCCCTCCGTCCTAGTGAAAAATAAGTGCACAATTCGTATAAAATATTATTTAATTACTGAATAATAAAATAAATTATGTATATGAATTTAATAATATTTCTTTTTTGCAAATAATAAGCTATTTATATCGTAAAATTTGCTAAAAATTACCATACATGTATATATTGATTTCTGTGTTTTCTGAAAAAAATACAATATTTTGCAATATAGATTTCCCTCTTAAAACTTTTGACCTACATACTTAAACGATTCATTTCTAATAACACCGGTCTGCAAACACTTTTGTTTTGTTTTTTACATAAAAACATGTAGAATATAAAGAGTTTAATGACTGAATTAAAACCCATTTTAATTTTTTTTATCACGTACAGCTTTTTTAATGGGCATGACTTATACGACACGCTATCATAACTCGAGTACGGTTTGCCTGATTCGGACCAACAAAGGACTAAAATATGCATGACTAAATTACATACATTCAAACTTTTTTAAATATCTTTTTATTGTTTTTTTTCAACGTTTTCGGAGCTATTCACAAATTAGTGTTGAAAAAGTGTTTTTTATACAACACCAATTATTTTTTCTTTGTAAAAGCTCATAAAAAATTTTAAACTGCAAAAACTTTACCTTTTAACTTTTTTTCTTAAGGACATCTGTCCTACGAACAAAATAAGCCATATATGTATCATGAAAATTGATGGATAAATATTGATTTTTATGAGTACTTAAGTGAATACATCCAGACATTACAAAGGTACGTACTTTCGCTCTAAACTTATTTTCAAACCAAAAATAAATACAAGTTTTAAAAACTAAAAAAATCACTAATAAAAAATTTATTATCGAAAGCAAGTGTGTGGGTGTATTCAATTAATTGGTAATAAAATAAACGTTTATCTATCGATTTTCATAATAAATATCTGGCTTGTTTTGTTCGTAAAATACCTCCCCTTAAGAACAGTAGTTAAAAGATATAGTTTTTTCAGTTTTAAACTTTTAGCGAGCTTTTAGAAAGAAATCGAGCATACCGTTTTCGAGTTAGGATGAAATATACTGGAAATAGTAGTCAGACCCATTAACAAAATTTGCACGCGATAGAAAAAATTTAAATCGTATTTTGATTTAGCGCATTATGTTCCTCATATTTTTATTTAAAGGACATTCTCTTTGCAGACCAATGCGCTATGGCCGAATTTCAAAATTTTGCGGCAAAAAGTAAATTTTTCAACTTTAGATTTTAAAATATTTCTTTATAGGGTTTAATTCCCAATATACTGGAAAGAAAACATTTAAAACAGATATGACAGTTGGCAACCCTGTTTATGTATAAAAAACTGCCAATGTTCAACATTTTTATAAAACGTATTATCAGCTCTAAGGCAACACTTTTTTTTAAATTAAAACATTGTTTTTCAAAAAGTATATTATTAAAAAAAATCTCTGAATATGGGTATTAATATTCGAGGTGTGTATTTTTAACTGTTGTAAAACATATTTGATAAATGTTTGTTTTTTTGTACTTATTTTGATGTTTTTAATGGATCAAAGTTTTTGTTATGTTGTGAAAAGTTTTATCGTTTGAAGTAGAACTTACCTACTTCCATGGACTCTGAAGGGGATTCCTACATACTATATTTATTCTAGAAAAAGTCAAGTTTTATGTCATGTTAACATTGTTTTGCAAGCCACTGCAAAGTAACGAGAATTTGAGATATCTTCTAAAATTATAAACTTTTGCACATAATAAGAGTGACTCGGCATAGAAAATCTTGTAATCCTTACGTTTAACGTATAAGATGTGCTCTGCGTTTTTATGTAGCACATTACGAGAAAAATTTTTGTAAAACATTTTAACCCTCTAACTCTGTTTTGTATGGACCTTTTTGTCCCTTTCTTAAAAAAAGGGCAAAAAACTCACCTTCAGCTGCAATATAGTAAGTAGGCTAAAATATTCTACAAAAATGTTCTTCGTAAAGTTTTACATAAAAGATTTTCTATGTCGAGTACTAGTTGTGAATAAGTACGAAATTAGCCCTAAAACACAGTTCAAGTTTTGAATGATTTCTGTCGTGCCGGTTTAGTTTGGAGCTTGTGTGTCGAGTAGAATTTTATGGCAAATATTTTTGGAAAACATTTCAGCTCGCTATATCACCGCTGAAGAGAATTTGTTGCCCCTTTTTTAAGAAAGGTACAAAAAGAACTATACAGCTTATATTTAGAGGGTTAAAATGTTCTACAAAAATGTTTCTTGTTGTGTTTTACATAAAAGTACTCAACATATTTAATATCACAAACGTAAGGCATACAAGATTTCTTATGCGGAGTCACTTTAACTATGTGCAAATTCCCCTATAGGCGCGCCACTGCAAAAAGGTATGTGAACAACCCATTTTTGTTTAATTCTATATCGTAGTAGTGGAAGTCTGCATACCCAGTTTGGTGACGCCACCTTGTCGGGAAATATTTTTAGCCAAAATAAAGAGAAACATTAAAGGTTTTTCTAATTGCCCTAATAAATGTTGTATTGGAGAAAAACTTTTAGTTTTGAAAATGTTTAAATAGTATTTATTTCCACGAATTTGGGCAGAGTTATAAAGCTCATAGTTCTGAAGTAAAACATTAAAAGACTAAAGTTGAAATAGCTCTTTGATGTTTTGATTTTTCAGTATGAAGAAACATACATACCTACTATTTATGTTCAAGTTAAGTTAATTTCAAATACTCCAGAGGGCTTTCCAAACTAAAAAACTCATACAAAATATTACGTAGAAATTCTTTTAAATACAAATTATGACTGAAATATCAAAAACTTATTAAATCCCAATAGATTTGTAGGTAATTTTCTCAAAAGTAATAACAATGCATTTAAACACTTTATTATATTTTTGAGGTTAAAATATATTTTAAATATGCATACAAACATAAATACCTCTTTAAAATCTTTTTGTGTTTAATAAAAATATATTTGAATTTCTAAATTAATTAGTAAATGTAATTTTTTTTATTTGTTGAAGAGAAAAATTACATATTTTTGGAAACACGATTTCCCATAAAATCAAACCAAACATTGGAACTTATTACGATTCTCGAATCGACTTCGACTGTTGTACTAGATTGAAGAAAATTGTAAAATTTTTCTTTAATCTACTACAAAATCTCGAGTCGATTCGATAACCATAATAAGGCCCAATAATTCATTAAAAAATCCTTTGATAATTTTATCGTTTTTTTAATTTTTACTTTTACGCTATTTCTGAAACTAATCGGCAGATTTAGAAACAATGCCCCCTATTGTGAAAGGCGACGTCGACGTCACATCAACACGACAACAAAAAATGGTCATTTGTCTACTCTTTGTCGACAACAATTGATTAATATTAACGTGCTGGACTAATTTAATAAGCCTCATAAAATAGTAACAGACTGTCAATAGCAGTCAATTCTTGTCGACAATAAGGAGACAAGTGACGATTGTTTACTGTCGTGTTGATATGACGTCGACGTCGCCTTTCACAATAGGGCGGAATGTTCGCTCATCTTAAATGTAACTTTGTTGTCGAATGTTGTATTTCTTTTTTTACAGAATAGGGAAACCCTTCCGCAGTTATGCTATTATATCTGTCGTCATAAGCATTAACCGCTTAAGCTTAAGAGTTGTTAAAAGTATCAAAAACTCGCTTCCAATCAGTCATCAGTTTGCTTTTCTTTAACTTATTTATAGATAATTGTCGTCTTAAAAAGTTACATACTTAAGAAATTGTTAACGAACGGAGTCCATCACACCAAATAAAATTTGTCCTAACTTGACTAAGGCGGTAAAGGGTTGTGACCACAGATATGTCGTGCAAGTGTCTTGTTCACATAACTGTATGTCTCGAAAGCTACAGCTGATAAACAATTGGAGTGCATATACGCGTTCAGCGGCCCAAATAAACAAGGAAAAAACTTCAAGTTGTAGGGAACGAAAAAGTTTACCGAAATTAGTGCATTTATGTGCTTTTTTTTTTTGTTATTTTAATAGTTATATGCTATTCAATATTTTGCTGTTTATTTTGTTAAATATGCGATTTAGATAAAAGTCGGTCGGGCAAAAGGTCTTGGAAACTTCACAGACAACAACTGTTTAGAAGAAAGTTTTTTGTAAATACTATATTTATTATGTTATGAGACATAAAAGCAGAAAAAGAGAATTTGTTCAAACTTTGGTTGGCGTGCGACACTCCATAATCTTAACTGATTGGCCAAAAACTGTTCTTAGTGTAGTTCTTAATAAATACCCATCGATTTGGGCTATGAGACTTGCAGAAATCCAAATTTACATTTTTTACGACCGTTTTATTGAATACGATAATGAAAAAAAAAAATGGTTAAAAATATTAATTCCTAAACCAGATAATATAATTCTCTAAAAATATTTTTTTCATAATTCCTGCAAAAAAAATACCGACTACAAAATAAGCGTGGCACTGCCCACATTTTTGAGCATAATGTTTGTTGTTTGTACCTTCACAAGAACTAATTGTGTGCGAAGTTTCATAAAATATTATAAATTAATATTTAATTTCCATGGGCGTTGCCCACTTTTCTAACTAAAATATTTTATTGTCATGATAACTAAATGTACATACATTCAAAGTTTCAAAAGAATCGGTTTGGTAGAAGTTGTTGAAAAGCGATATTTACTTTGCATGGGCGTGTTACTGCCCACTTTTTAATCATGATGTGTCATTCAAACAGAATCTTGAATGTGTGTGCAAAGTTTCATAAGAATCGGTTGAGTAGAAGCAGTTGAAAAGGAATGTGTATTTACTTTGTATGGGCGTGACCCTGCCCAATTTTCAACGGTACCAAACGGGAAGTACACCCATTTAAATAAAGACAAAAAGCTAAAATCGGTTTATAAATGGCGGAGTTTTGAGGGAACATACATAAAAAAATACATGAATTGATAACCTTTCTTCTTTTTTTGAAGTCGATTAATAATTAATAAAAGAATTTATAAATTCAGAAAAATTGAATCCGGTCCTATGAGGGATTTTTGTAGAATGAAACAACACATTTACCCGACTAAAAGTTTTCCCAATACACATATAGGGGCCAACTTGCGAATACATACGGCAAATCCTAAAGGTTTATCCCATTGGGGATCCGACCGGGAACTTGTTGCGATAGCCCATGCACAAATTACCGATTTAACATAAGTTCGTCCTGAGTGGGAAACCATTGGGAGTTTGTTAGGAAAATCTAGCACAGAGTTTTAATCATATTTTTTGCTCAGTTTCGATAGAAGTGATTGTTACTTACTTTTGTCCCTAGGACAGCTTCGGGTACTAATACTAAAACTCGTTCTTGTTGTTGATTTTTAGTGTTAATAAGAACTCAAAATTAAACATTTATTGAATCAGAAAAACTATTTATTGAATCTAAAACTTAATAAAATTTAAAAAATTTTTCTGTGTACAAACAAATTTTCAGTTATCGAAAAATTTTATTTTATTAAATCACTTCGAAATTTCGTGTGGTATTTATTTTTACTAGGATCCCGCCCAGTGGTCGAATTTCTACCACTTTATCTGTAATCGAGCTTATTTGTAACCGGTCTTAGAATTTGTTTTTTAGGCAAAAAAAAGTATATTGTGCATATCTAGAGAAAAATTCCTCTCAAACCATATATGTTTCATCAATATTGGTTGACAATAAGATACTTAAAAGTGTACGACAAAAAATTGTGTGGCCTATTTATATATCAGATTAATCAGTCCTCTGCATAATCACTGAATAATTTTAAATACACATTAAAGAGCCATTGCGAAATCATAAAATTTAACTTAAGTTCGAAATTCGAACTCGATTTAAAATTTTCGAAAAACATGTAAAAACTACCGCTACCTATATTAAAAAAAAAATAAAGAGATATGTTGCAAGAGAATATTGTTTTACTTTGTCGACCAGCGTAATATATCTTGGATTGACTATTATGTTACAAAAGGAACCTAAGTATTTTTATATTTAACATTTTATTAAATTATTAAAAATTGATCATAAAAATTCTTATATTTTTCGATAAGTCACTTTAGATGTGAAATCTAAATACGGTTGCAATTAGTTTTTATGCAGATAGGTCAAAATTCTTTGTGTTTATTATGTTCGAAAATTTGAAGCTCACAAAAAAGTGTTTTATATCCCAAATAATATGAAATTATATTAATTATTAAAGAAACATTGCAAGGCATGAAGTTTTTGCAATTTCGAAACTCTAATTTGATTTCAACCTTTCGAAGAATTAGTACAAATGTTGTTTTGCCAGTTTTTAATTCAGTTAGACGTGTTGCAAAATACTTAATATGCATATTGAGGGAATTTTACTCCTAATTTGCTGAATGTAAATCTAATTCCGCTCTACACAAAACTACAAAAAATAAATAAAGCATAAGTTTTTCTTTGAGAAAACAGGCGTGACAAAAATTGGAATTTTCTTGGAAAAAAATTTCCTTTAAAATGACATTATTATATTATATTGCAAATCGTTTCATCAATCAATCATCGTTTGTATCCAAGAAAAAATGTATTGAGTATTATCCATAGTTTTTTAATGTTATTGAAATTTTTTTAGTGAATAACTAGATTTTATGCTATAATACATCGGAGAATATATGTACATCTGAATTATATTAAATTCAAAATGTACACTCAAAGAATAGATATGGTTGTGGTATGGTTGCGTCAACAATGTTATGTTTCCCGATATAGCTTAAGGTTGTGGCAAATAAGTTGTTATTGTTTTAAACAATTGTGAACCTTAATTAGTTTACGACAAAAATTTCATGCTTACATTTAATTATGACATTATTATCACTCATATTAATAGCAACATAGTTGAATTTAACAATATTATTAATTAAAAAATCTAGCTACAGTCATGGTATATTTAAAAATTCAACAACAGCATGGTTCTATAACAATAAAATATGGTTCTTGTCCATACTTATTTAAAACATTTTACTTGCAATCAAGCTTTGGTTACAAAAGAGACATGACTCTCTGCTTCCAACAAATTTTTGGTTCTATACCTTGGTTGAATGCTTTTTTGTCATTTTTTTGGTTTGAAATGAATAAAAGAATAAATTAAAAATAACAAAGCCTGATAAATTCTAGCCAATGTTTTGAAAACCATTTGAAAACGAAAAACAGTGTTATTTTAATCGGACAATTTAGTGCATTCGTAGCTTAGTTCGGATAAACTATCAAACATCTGAAACATAAAAATTAACTGAAAAGCCGCAATATTTCAAAACTGAACGGTTTTCAGAACGTGCCCGATTGTAAATAAAACATGTGTCAGCACATCTGTATGTATATATCTATGTCAGAATAGATAATACTTTTTATTTCAGACTCCACAGACTGACCAGAAAAAATATATAATTTAACCATATATATGGTTTGTATTGAACCATATATATGATTATTTTAAGCCATATATTGTAATTTTAACCACATATATAGTTGTTTTGAGCCATAATATGGTTATTTCAAACCATATATTGTAATTTTAAACCAAATATATGGTTGTTTTGAACTATATATATATATATATATATATATATATATATATATATATATATATATATATATATATATATATATATATATATATATATATATATATATATATATATATATATATATATATATATATATATATATATATATATATATATATATATATATATATATATATATATATATATATATATATATATATATATATATATATATATATTATATATATTTGGCTGTAATGAACCATGTATATGGTTATTATATGTAAATAAAATTTTTTTTAATCCATATATTAAACCATATATTTAATCATAGTATGTTGCGCTTCGATTATGGTTGCCTCAACCATGTTTTTTCTTTGCGTTTAGTGTGTTCTGAAAAACTTAATGAATTCGTATAAAAATGTATTGAGCGTTACGTTAAAAATATTCTTAAACAGAATTTATCTATAAATTTTAGGACGGCAAAAAAAGCTAACAGCACCGGAAGAGGGGAAAAGATAAAGAAGTAGGTCGCATTTTGCTACGAATAATTATTTGAAAGTTATATAACTTTTAACATTGTTTGTAGATTTTATGTAAATTTGTCTTGTTTGAAAGAAGAGTTAGCCTACTTTTTTCTTATGTTTTTAAAGAATTATTTAAAAAAAATTTAATTTTCCATGTGAGCCCAAGTCAAAATTGAAAAAAGTGGTCATAACTTTTAATTTCGTCCTGCGAAAGCATACACAAAAATGTTAAAAAAGCGAAAAATATTATAAAGCCGCCATAGTTTGGCCTATGAACATGGGAAAAAAAGACCATTTTATGTCCTTTAATATCTGATCTCAACGGAACATCTGGTGTAATAAAAAATATTGAGCCAAGATTTTACATTAGTATTTTTTCGGAAGGGCTAAGGTCAAAAATTCTATTTTTGTTGGTTGGCTATAAATGGTTTTACCCAATAAATCGTTGGTTTGAAAATTCTTTAACCTCCGTTAACACGTATTTAATAGAAGTTGTCAGTTTATGATTAAGAAACAACTGTAACTTTAGAGTACTATTTTTTACAATACGTAAGGAAAAGGATGCTCTGGCATTTTAGAAGCACTGGTAGCAAGAAGCTTTTTCCTCTGTAATCAACACTTGTTAAGAGGTAGCTAAAACCTTTCAAATGACAGCAAAGTTATTATTATCCGAATATGCGCTCTAAAGCCATTCAATATTTAATATGACGAACTTTTCTTAAAAATGGCCAAGATGCTCAAGTTTAGAGAGCTATAAAATATAAAACCATAAGAGGTATTGAACTAAATCTTTTGCCATATGATGCGCACACAAGAGCCGAATTATATGTATCGATTATCATTAATATCGCAGAGGATAAAAATCCAGACCGTGTCAAAAATTTTTGAAGTTACTCACTAATGAATTTTGACTAAACAAGAATTAAATTTTGAGTTTAATGTTACCTTCAGGTAAATATTTTTATTGAATCCAAATTGATTATTAATTAGGTTAAGGTTCTTAACGTTATATTCTGAAAGAATCGGGTATGACTAATATTCCAAGGAACAAGCGAAACATTAACATCAACTTAATTTACAGGAGAACGTAGTCGCCTTACTTTAGCAAGCCGCACATTTCCGTTATTAGTGTATTCGTGTATTTCGCTTATCACCACTTGTCAGATGGCTCTGTTGAATATGATTTTATTTCTTATATATAGAAATTTTTCGTGAAAATTGAATGCGAGAATAAAATCTCTCAGGTTGATGTTAACTGCACCGCTTTATCGGCAATTCCCAGTGTTACCGTTGGTTTATTTTTCTTCATTACGATTTTTTGTTCCACTTAAGTCAAACTTTTTGATTTGATTTTATACTTAAGTATATATGAATATGTAAACATGTGAAAAACTCAAACCAGTAGCTAATTGTTTATCAATATGATTAGTTCGAACAAATTTGTTTGTGAATGCAAATTGATTATTAGGCTAAGTTTCGTAACGTTGTATTCAAAAAGAACAAAAAAAAATTGGAATGTTAATCATGCCCGACTCTTTCTAAATATTACTTTACGAACCTCAGCCTAATAATCAGTTTTCATTCACAAACAACTTAACTCGAAATCATCATATTAATAATATTTTTATTGTTAACGGACCTAAGAATATTTTATTTTAACAATAATATCGATTATAAAAGTTTGACCGATTTTAATTTAGTTTTCTTTATTTGAGAGGCTACTGCGTCGAGAATGTTCTTAGCTATGATTAAAAAAAGTCTATTTAGCCATTTGGAAATACAAATGTCGCATGTTTTTATATATGACTTACGAGAGATTGGGCCCGACCCCCTCCGAATGGAACCAAACTAGGTATGGCAGTCTTCTACAACTAACATTTCACCAAAAAAATTAGAGGAATATTTCCAGTTGCTCCCAAAATCTTGATTTTTTCGTAGGTTTTATGTGGAAGAAGTCATATATTACATTAATTTTTATATGAGCTAATAATTTCAATTATATAATTATATACGGCTGCAATAACAATAGCCTTATTTTATTTATTGTTTGAATTATGAGCTATTTACATATTTTATTTGACAAATTTTCCATTATTGTGAGTAGGACCACCTTAAAAAATCTACAAAATAATTTAAAAACAAACTAGTTTTGTTAAAAATATCTCCACAAACTAATTAAACTCCACAAGAGAACGTACAAGAAAAAAAACCATTTTATTCGATACCTATTTTATTGAACAAGACAAAGAGCAATAAGATAAAGTAATTTATTATTTTATATCAATTTTTTTATAACATAATAAAAGCTAGAAGTCATAGGCGCAGAAAGGGCATAGTAGAGGAGCAGGCATTGATAAAAATCTGAAAAAATTAGAGACATTTTTTGTCTTTAAAAATTCAACAAATCATTGTAATTTTTGTATAATTAAATTATTTGTGAAAGCTCAAAAACCATAAGAACTTTTATATGTACACTCTAAAACACTTCAAATTAGGTCGATACTAGTGGGAAACACTTTACTGATTATTATCGACCTAAAATTAAACCAGTATTCTCTTTGTTGATTTTTGAACAAAATATGTTTAATAAAAAAAGATAAAATAAAAACGCCTGCAAAGTGATTGGCTGTGTGCAGCTAAGAACCGTGTCCTCCTGGCTGATAGTCTATCGTAGCTACCATTCAGCCATAGGGGTACGTTTATGAAGAATTTTTTTTTGCTTGGGCTAAATTTGTTTAACTTGAAAAGTTTTTTCTTTAATAAAGATGTACGAAGTAAATTTTTTTCCATTCATAACATTTATTAAAACAATAAAAACAATACTATTAAAATAATATTAGAACATCACTTATAAAATTTATATTTAAAAACCTATAAATACCAGAAATTAAACATTGATGATAGAAGAAAAATATGGCGTGCTTCTATTGTTTAAAAACTTTTTCTGCTGTTTTTAATCAGATGTTATTTAGACATACTTTGTTCAAAAATAAATGCTTTTAACAGCAGATTTGTATTTTTGCGAAAAATTAGACAAATACAAATTTATGTTTTTTGTAACAAATAACTACAAACTCGATGCAATTTTAGACAATCAAAATTTTTCAACATAAATTTAGCCAATATATGATACTAAATTTCAAGTAATGTTTTAGAGTGCAGTCATAGTGAAAAGCTTCCAGGTTTAGCGAAGCAGGTAACGGACCGAATTCCTTAGTTAAGCCCTTTCCATTTACAGCGTACAGCTTTTTCTCACAACAAAGCATGAAGAAACAACACAACCCATATTAAAACTTACTTACACCCAAATTTCGAACTTAAATCCATTCTTTGTGTGAAAGACATTATATATTAATAAGTCGAAACGAAAAATTCGCAGTGGTCCAAAAATTAAATATCTACCAAATTAACAGTTGTTAGTTGCCATCTGTATAATATCGTCTTCAGTAACTGCAAAGGCAAGTAAAGTTCGATTGCTAGCCATAGTCAATCTAGAAAGGTCTAACTTAATACTCATCTGCATTGAAAAATAGACATTTCTCGAACATATTTCAGGAACCAATATCTGTATGTACTAACTTGTATTAAAAATAGATTTTTAAAATAGATTTTCTAAAATAAAAATTAAGAATTTTCTATAGCATAGAACATTTTATAAATGCAATACCATCTTTTGGTCTCCTCTCTGTATCTAAAATTTTTTGTATTTTTAAAAACTTTTTCCACTACTTTTATATTGTTAACCGAAAACAAAAAAATACAAAATAGATGTTTCACCCGCCCCTTCTCCCCCTAGAAAAAAATCCGTACCTACGCCAGTGCCTCCAACCAAAAACATTTTGTTTTTAATTTCTTTTCTGTTTAATAATAAAAAGCCATAAAACATAAATTTTTGTTTTATAAAAATCATAAACAAATGAAAGATGTGAAATAAATTTCAAAAAACAACAATAAAATCAAAGAATAAAAACAGGTACAACCAGCTCATTTTAATATATTTTTTGTAGTTCATTTATTAAGTTATATGTAGTATCTTTAAGACAAGAGATAAATGGTAAAATTTTGGTAAAAAAAATTACAAATGTTTAATATTAACAAAATAAATACTAAACAATCGTTTTATCATTCAAATTTACATATTGATCTAAAAGCACACCGAAAGAAAAAATATCATCAAATTGGTAGTGACAAATGAAACTGTTAATTTTTATAGGTAAGTTGCAGTTAAAACAATGAAACAGTTTGTTAATATAATAAAAGCAAGATCTTTTCCAACACGTGTTTTGTCAGAAGTGAAATTTTATTAGAAATAATTTATTTGTAAATCTTATATTGACTGTTAAAGAGTTCAAAAGTTTAATCTAATGTGCAGCTTATAAAACGATCTGTTCAAAATTTTGCATTAATTTTAACTTAGCAGAAAAGTAATTTCAGATTAATTTTATTTTCATGAACACATTTAAAAGATTTTTGTAAAAGTTAAACTAATTTTTACAATGGAGTTTCTGGGTATATAGGATTTCAGCGGTTTTCGTATTTTAAAGAGTTTAAGCGACTTACTGGAGTTGGATGGACCCACTTCTAAAAACAGTATTATAAAATTTTACAGAATCTTTCTCTATTTATGATGTTCAGTCTTAAATTTTCTTTTAAATTGGGATGGTATTAGTTCGATCCCTGCTGCAGGGCAAGTCGACATCATGAATTTTTCTACACAGAAAAAAAAATTTGTAAATACAATTACGAAATTGTAAGTTAAAGGAAAATCAGAAAATTTTGTTTAACAATTTTGATGTTGATTTCAAATTTATTTCAATAAAGATTATTGTTATAATAACAATGTGAATTGTTGATTTTCCGAACAAATTTTAACTATCATAATTGTTGTATTAATAATATTTTTTTATACAATCACAATCCTCGAAGCGACTTTTTGCTTGTCTGCGAAAAAAACTAAATGTCTTTGGGTGGAATCGAACCGGCGACCTATGGACTAATAGACTAACGTTCTTACCTCTGAGCTACAGAGCAATTCGTTATGAAAGACGTAGATAATGAATACACACAAAACGTGATTTGCTTTGTTTCATCTACGTGTGTGCATTCATTTGTTATATCAACAATGGTGATTGTTAATTTTTTTCACAATACACAAAAAAAATTATCATGGTTTTTTATTTTAACACGCATGTGTTTGAATTTGTTTTAAAATTTTATTATATTTTTGTATGATTTTTAAATATTCCAATAGAAAATGTTAATAGAAAAAATGCGGTTTTTTTTAAATATTTTCGAATTTTAGTTTTTAATTTTAAAGATTTTGTGACAGGTCCCATTTCCGTAAAAAAATATTTTAATTTATGAATTTAGTAATAGAATACGAATTATAGTTTCTTCTGTGTACATAACAAAAAATATGGTTAGTTCAGTTTGTTGAAAAAAAATTTCTGTGTTTGTCGTATCAACAACTAAATTTGTTGTATTAACAAAATATATTGTTGAATTTAAATTACATATTAAAAATTGAAGTTGTTAGTTGCGGTTTGATGATAGTTTTTTCTGTGTAATATGCATTAGTGTGGCATGGTGTTCATTCTTATTCGACTGTATAAGTGATGAAGGTATATCATTGGTCAATCAAATATACCGGCAGCGATTGGTATTGTTCTATGCACATCACAGCACCCTCCTTCGTCGGTAATGTTAGAAAAATCATCGGTGACGTAAAACATATTATAAAATGACTACACATACGGTTTAAGAAACTTAATGCGTCTACTCAAGAAGCGGTGCAACAGTGGTCTAAAATTAACAAAGCTCGCAATAGCAGAGTTGTAAAAGAATTGAGCTTGCTTTCATATTTTCCCCACCTGTCTGCTCTACACTATTCCGTATAAGTTTGAACCCTTCACATTTTTATTTTGCATTAAAAAAATTGTTGTAAGTACTAGAGATGGGCGCGTGTTGACATATTCCAACACGACACGAATCCCGGATGTCCAACACGTACGAAACACGCACTCCCAAAGTTTTCAAAGCATGAATACGACACAACAGGCACAAAATAAATACAAAAACAAAAAAAAAAATTTTTAGGAATATTTTTCTTCTATTTTAACGTTTCATGTTCTAGTTGTATTTTTATTTACATGTTTTTGTTGAGAAACATAACTTATTAAGATTTTCGCTCAATCATCTTGTGCGGCAAGCTTCTGCATTCATACATATTTTAATCTGAAAATCGTTTCGTGTTTTTCGTGTCAAGTTTGCTCAACACGACACGGACATGAACGAACATGCTTCCATGGTACACTCTAAAACATTACTTCAAATTTACGATCATATATTGCCTAAATTTTTGTTGAAAATTTCTCCTTGTCGTGTGTTTTAGAGTGTAGATACACTCTAAAACACTTTTGTTGAAAATGAGGTCGATAAAAGTCGGCAATACTTTACAGATTATTATCGACCAAAAATTATACACGCATTATTTTTGAACAAAATGTTTTTACTAAAAAAAGCAATTGGCTGCGTGCAGTGTTAAACCGCGACCTCCTGACTGATAGTGTGACGTGTCTGCCATTCAGCCATAGCCGTATTATAATTTATTTTAAATTTTTTTCACTTGGACTAAATGAAAGATTTTTTTTAATAAAATAACTACAAAATCGATGTAATTTTACACAAGGAGAAATTTTCAACACAAATTTAGACAATATATGATCGTAAATTTGAAGTAATGTTTTAGAGTGTAGAAAAGATATCGGTCTAGTATTTTAAATATTATAAAAAATGCTATAAAATTAATGAAAATTAAAATATATACATATTTTTTTCATAAAAATTGGTATATAAGAAATCCTGGGATTTATTTTCACAAATCCCGGGATTCGGGATTTGCTAATCCCGAAAAATCCCAGAATTTTGGATTTCCCCTTTGGCATTCTTAGTATGTACAGATGTGTTCATGATTAACGTCAGTACTTGCCTTTACGGCCTAATCTGACGGTGTCATCATGATACAGAGTGAAGTTGACTGTTCACCACCACCCCCGAGTTACCCCGAAGGCACACCTGTGTGTCTTGCAAGGCACACACAGGTAGCAACTTCTCATGCATGGTCACCCACCATGCATAAACACTTTGTTCGAGTGTTTGAGCTATCTAATCTCTACTACATCAGCAGCTTACGCGATGTATACAAGGTATCCGGGGAACCAGAAGCAAGCCAGGTAGCCTGCAACGAATTTGTGTGTAGACACCGCTATGCAAAATATTCCCCATCTCCCGCGCACAAAGCACTACCGATGCAGCCTCTGTTGGTTTAGCAACAGCACAAAGAGGCTTTCCGTTGGTGAACTGAAGTCCGACCAGCCACTAGCATTGGGCAAGCATCAGTCTTTAAACCAACACCTCTACCAGCGATTTTGGTAGCAACCACAGCCACCACGTGAGCTCCCGAAGGAGACCTCTCCAACAACCAGCCACAGAATCATCCTTCCTGTTGAGGGTAAGACGAAGTCCGCCACGAACATCATCCAAGATGATGTCGCTTAATGGCGAGCATCATCTCTTTAACGCTCTGGAAGGCAGGTCAATTGTGGGGCAACTGGTACCAGTTCATGCAACTGGTAAAGCCTCAAAAGAAAACCCCTAGAGGTTAACTTTCTATTGACTTTGGTCTTGGGTAAACCATATGTGCCCTTCCACCTCCGTACTGACTAGCGTAGGCAAGACTACTTCCTTAAATAAAAATATGCACGCCCTTTGCTCTGTTTCCAGAGATTGGGTAGTAATACATAAGTTTTATGGGTAATTGGCCAAAGTAATGTCAGCAAAAACCAATTACCGTATCCCCAGAAAGCACAACATCAAGGCTAGTGTTATCACCAAGATGTATAAACCGTGCTCCCCGGGGGGCCTTAGTATGTACATATGAAAATAAAAATGTTTCTCTAGAAATTGCTTTTTGATAACGATCGGAATGGCTAGACCTCTTACGTGCGTTATAAACTTCCCGCCTATTGCAAAGTAAGATATAAATACGTTCATGTGTGTCTGCCCCGCTCTCCCCATTGTTTGCTTGGAATTTTTTTTTTAACATAATTTTATTATTTATGATAAACCCAAAATAAGATTTATGAATGTTCGTGAAATCAAAAATAAAATATATGGAAATAAATTTATGAAAATCAGTAAATCTTGAGTGTTGTTTATATACAATTGTTCCAAATCATTATTTAACATATTTATATAAACATTATAAAATAATTTGCTTTAAAATTTTTTTTTGACATTTTCTTGGGGAGCCAAGATCAGATTTTTTGGTCTAACACTAGATGAAAGAGAACTTGCCACAGGACAAGTCACGTAACTGCTTCCAAAGTACTAGTAACCGGTTCGAGCTCTGGCACTTTATATGAGAGGGACCTGTCACTTTTACATTGCGAGGGGTCCTGCGGTCGTTTTTTTTTAATACAAGTTAAACTCTTATATTTACAGTTATGGTATTTTATTAACATATTTGATCCAGTTAAGTGACGTGTTCTCTTTTCACTTCTTACTACTATGAATCCGGAACTTACGTATGTGTTGTACCAGTCACATTTTCACCAGCCATAGGACAAGTTCCGTGAAGACAATTGGTACAAAATTTTCCGCAGAGTGCTTATGAATATTTTGTTATAAACAGCTGTGTTATAAAAAGCGTTTACCTTAAAACTAAACACTGTTTCATCTGATATTTAATTTTTATTATAAGCTACTGGCGTTTAATTTTTAATGACTCTAACTGTATCCATTTTTTTCTTTATGACATTTTTGCAATTCAGTTTTCTGCTTTATAAGAATCGTGTTAATTTTAAATTTATTATATTATTGCCCAAGTTATTTATTACAATAAATTGTATATTTTATTAATAATAACCAAAACTGAAAAGCGTTTGTCGGTATTGTTGTTTGAAAAAAAGTCATCAAAGTGTCAATAAACACATAATCATGAGTGAATTATGAAATTTAAACAAGCCAACAAGTGATGATAGGATTCAGATCATCATAATCTGCTTACTTTTTTGTTTATTTGTTTAAACATTAATGTATATTAAATTAATAATTATTTAAGCATATTATGGGAATCTGATAGACACAGTCAAAATTTAACAGAAAATTTAATTTAAATTTATCAAGGAATAATAAGCATTACTTTTGTTTTAATTTTTTGCTATATTAATTTATCCATATTATTTTTCGTTTATTGCAAAGTTTAAACAATTTATAATTTTTTTACTACATTGAAAATATTAATTATACAAATTTCAACTATATACATTTTTTTATTAACATAAGAAAACAATTTCCACGTTCACCCACTATTCCGATACCGTAAAATTTTGGTGCACTTGCGCGTATTAATAAGCAACAAAATTAAAAAAATTATGATATCTGCTTTACTTTGTATGGGAACAGTCACGCCCACAATTCAAATCCTGCCTAGTTTTGTTACGGCAACACAAGCAAACTTCTAAGGATTTTGTAAGTTTTTGTAACAATTAGATACCTCAATTAAATACCAATCTACTCATAGAAAACTAGATGTTTCTATTATATTTTCATTTGCCTTAGAGAGAAATTCTCGTATCGTAAAGTTCTGAACCAACATATTTCATCATTTCGCGAAGTGCTAAAAAACAACATCGTATGTACTTTCTAAAGCATTACTTCAAATTAGCGATCATATATTGTCTAAACACAGAAAAAAATAGACAAGAATTATATTCAATAAAACCATGTTATTAAAAAAAATATGAATTTCAATAACATTTATCTTTAACATAATAAAATATTTCGTTGTAAGTATTTCTTTTCCATGCCGGTTATTTCTTTTCTTTTTATACATAAGTACTTAAAACAAGTTGTATCCCATAAAAAAATAAATGGGATATGGCTCAGCTATAGAGAGTATGCTTTACGTCCGGAAAGCCCGGGTTCGTATTCCAGCCATGTCAACATTTTTTTAATTTATATATATATTTTTATTTTGAAATAATTTTGTTATCAATATAGGGGAATTCTTTATCACAGGAAATTTGAAAAAAAAATTATTGAATACCGGGATTTTTGTTATCAAAAACGAAACTTATTTTTTTCTGTGAAATTGTGTTGAAAATTTTTCTTTGTCTAAAATTACAACGATTTTATAGTTATTTTATTAAAGAAAAAACCTTTCAAATTAAACATATTTAGTCCAAGTGGAAAAAATGTAACATAAAGTATAATACGGTTATGGCTGAATGGTAGATACGTCAGGCTATCGGTCAGGAGGTCGCACGCAGTCAATGGCTTTTTTTAGTAAAAACATTTTGTTGAAAAATAATGCGTGTGTTATGTTAGGTCGATAATAATCTGTAAAGTGTTGCCGACTATTATCGACCTAATTTTCAACAAAAGTGTTTTAGAGTGTAACTCATGACGAGAAACGATTACTTTAGAACTTTCGGATAATATAACGCGAAGCCAATAACATTCGCATAATGCGACCCCCTATGGGCTTTCTAAGGAACTTTTTAATTGACTCAAAGCAAAAATCAAGCAAAATCAATTATTCTGATTAATTAAATATTAAAATATTTAAGTGATTTAAAATATTTACTTCATTGATTTCTCATGCCTTTCTCAATTAACTTTTTTAATTCATTCAATCCATCCAATTATTCTAGCAATTCATTTTCGTATTATTTTCAATTAAGGTAATTCATTCAATTAATGTATTAATATTCAGTCAATAAAATTTTTGATTCATTTAATTAATTTAATGTATTTTCTTAATTGAAATTTTATAATACCGACAATTGGTATACTCATTCTGGTGATAGTTGCGGAGTTACAAAGGTTTTTATTTGTTCAATAATTTTAGTAATTAAAATATTTTTATCCAAAATCATCGGCTCATGGGTCTGATATACATATATAGAATCGTTTGGTTCCTATAAGGAACATAGGTCCTCACGGGTCGGCTATACTATATTTTTTTATGTGTTTCTGATGCAACATTTTTCCTTGCACATATTTTAAACTATTCTAATTGAAATGATAAATTATACTAGTTATAACTTGGGGTTGCTGAGCACTCATTTATTTTTCTCAAGAAGCGTTTTCGGGTTATTCGCGAAAAACGTGTTTTTCTTAATTTTTTTTTTGCCATTTCCTAAAATCTTGTGAGAATTCGAATTTGTAACTTTCTCATTTTTTGTCCGATGCTACCAATTTTACACTTAATACGTTTGGACAAAGTGTTCTCTACGAAATGGGTCAACAAGAATTTTAGAACTCTTTTATTACATTAATAGTGCGACTTAAAATTGTTAAATTTAAAGAAAATAATTTTTTTTAATTTTAATTTTTTTCAAACTTTAAGGCCTGTAACTCAATGAATTTTGATCCGCTGATTACTTTCTCTCGCAACATACGAGTACTACTTTTACGTGAGAGGTATTTCTTACATAAAAAGTTACAGAAGTTTAGTGGGAAAAACTACTGTGTGTTTCAGTTTACAAGTTTCTTGTAGTGAGAGTTACAGAACATAGTTACTGAAAGAAAAAAAGCCCGACTTTCAGATTTAGATCGATTTAATGTAGAAAATAATGCCAAAGTAATGCAGACCGAGTATGCTTTTTAGTCAAAACGTTCTTATGTGATCCCTTATGGAATTTTCTCCAGCCTTCACAACTATTCACACCAATCAGTAGCCTTAGGATAAAAAGCAGAATAAGTAGGAAGAGGACTTTTTGTGGTGCGCTTTTCCGTTTCCTTGCTTGATATTCTATCTAAACAGCTTCTTAGACATTTAGCAAACAATATGTATAAATTTACAGCGCAAACTAGAGTAATAAATTCTAATTTTATAATGTTCTACATTAATAGACAATACTAATAAAAAGTGCTTTAGTAAAAATTTAATTATAAAATACTGACTAATTAAAAAAATTTCAGGCGGCAATAAATAAATTTAATGATTCATTAATATAAATTATATTAAATATGTATATTATTTAAGACTTATAAACTAAATTCAAGATTTAAATTAAATCCAGAGATAATTTCTTTACGACGAAACAGAACTATATCGTGACGTTATTTGCACAACAATATATTTAATATTATTATGATAATATTTCATTCTTCAGGTTTTGAGGTTTTCGGTGTAGAGAAGAGATAATAATAAAAGCACAGTGGGACCTATCGAAAATGTAATGGCAGTAAGTGTGTATCTTCTACACTACTGATCTGGATACAATCCGATGTATGCAAGAGTCATAGAGGAGGACCTAATGTATCAAAAAATATTTCATTTATTACAATGTTAGAATACACTATGTGCTACAGGCTGCCACAGTACTATTTCGGGTATCAACATATTTTTATAGCGACTTTGACACACTGTGGCTCATCTTGTATTGCAACAGTGTGGTTAGCGTAAGCTTAGGTCCTCTTCTATGGTTTTTTTTTTCAAATATAGTTTTGTAATCGGATTCGTAAGATAGAAGTTAAAGATATTATTAACTTTAAATGAAATTTATTTGGTAATGGTTAAGCATTATCTATATGCATTTCATTGGTGCTTTACCAAATCGCTAGTAGACTTCAACCATGTTTTTGAACAGTTACAAACCTCTTTATCTTATGTAAAGACTTTAAAAACCATATGAAAATTTACAAATAAATGATTTTCAAAAATAAGCATTGTAGGCTTTGACACTTAGGCGTTATTCACATCTTACGCAACGCTATTTTTCGGGTTTTATAAACCTTCCCCCCTAAACACTTTTAACTAAATTTTCAGTATAAATTATATCCTCGTGGTGTTTTACTTAAAAGTCCAGAACACATTTTCTACCTTAAACGTATGCTGAATAATTATGAAATTAGCCCTTAAAAACATTTTAGTTTTGGAATGATTTTGGGGCGTTCAAATTAAGTCAATTTACCTTTAGTAAATTTTTGTAGCAAATATTTTCTTAGAATATTTTAGTCTGCTATATTTCCGCCGAAGGGCAGTACTTTGCTCCTTTTTTAAGAAAGGAGAAAAATGAACATACAAAGATGTTAAAAAAATTTTTTCTCGTTGTCTTTTACATAAAAGTGTTGAACCCTTCTTATAACTTAAACGTACACAGGAAAAATTATCACCAAAAAATTTTCTAACAAAAGTCTGTCGAAAAATAAATTATAATTTCAGTAAATGCTCTTTACTGAATCAGTGAATTTTTTGGACGCTAACACCAAAAACAAGAACAAAACCCCGTTTTCTGTGTCATAAACAAACAACCCCGATGATGACATACACACAAATAACAACTACAACAACAATGATAGCAAACAATCAAATTAATGCCTCTACTTGACACCACAGGTGCTGCAACACTGCTTTACAAAAAACGTGCAATAGCAGAGTTACAAATGAATTAAACTTTCTATCTCTCTCCCACTTCACCACCTATTCTGTCTACACTATCCCCTTCGCAAAGAATGCAACACATAAATTAATTAACCAGTTAATTAATTAATTGCCTGATTGTGTTACTTCTCTTTATAAATAAAAAAAAGTAATGCGATTGTACCAAGTTTGTTTAGTGAAGATTTTTGAATCAATTCATTAATGTTGTTGCATTAATTCTCATTCCTTTTTCAGAGCCCTTAGATAAACATTCAGATTTGAGCACATTTAACAAAATAAAATTTCATTATTAAAAAAGTACATTAAATAATTTTGGTAGATTCAGTAATTTATTTTGTTTAGAATTTGCAAATATTTTTAGACAATTTTTTTTATAGATTTATACAATTTGTTTACTGAAAAAAACCCCGGTTTATTTTCAATGAAATTGTTGAGATATTTTTGTATATATTCACAAATTTGTTTGTAGGTCTATTTTTGGACAAAATATTTACCAATTCACTGAATTTCTTTACTGAAAATTAAATTTAGTGTTTTCTGTGTAAGAAGATTTCCTATTTCGACTCACAATAACTTTCAAAATGCCTATAAAGTGGAATATTTTTTGGTGCCTCTGCAAGAATCAGTCATTGGAGCCATGGAATTTTTTTTCTGTTGTACAGTGTAATCGCTTTAGATTATAGGTATATTTAAAAAAATTTGATTATCAGCAACAAAAATGTTTAGAAGCCATATGTTCAGTTTATTTCCCTAATTCAAAACTGATTGAGTGTGAGTTTCTATTTAAAGACTGAATTAAACTCCGCTTTAATCATATTATTTTAACATTTGTACTTTATTTATTAATTTTTATTTGCATAAAAATAATTAAAAACATTAATTATATTTTTGAGATCTTTGTTTTTATTATAATTAACAAGCTTCTACTTTTATGACTTTTAATTTCCTTTATGGCACCACGAACAACTGAATTTTATGATGAATAAAAAAATCCAGTTTGTTGACATTTTGAAATTAAATTTCCGAAAATTAATTTTAATAAAATATCGACAGCATTTAAATCATAATCAAATAGCTCTTATTAGACATTATTTTATGCAAAACTAATTTAAAAAACACACTAACAGCCGTAATACATCCAAATATGTTAAAATATATTAAATAAAAGTTAAATTTTGTAGAAACAAATTATGCTTAAAATTAGCATAAAGTTTATGACAAAAACTCGGCAACCCAATAGGCAGTTACATACATTTAACTGTATTAAGAGTTTTGTAATAAATATTGAAATCTTTGTTACAAAAGCGAACAATTTAATGTAACAACATCTTCTGAAAGTTAAAAAAAGAAGAATATTTTGCATAATTATCTGTTACAGTTAAATCATTGAATCAATTTTGGGCGCATAAGTAATTGCTTCGGTCGGTCTTAGGGCCTATTCACATATTACGTAACGCTATTTTCGGAGGTTTTATACCCCCACCCCTTCGTAGCGCTTTTTACAAAATTTTCAGTATAAATTATCTAATCCGTAACAAATCCTTAATCCTCCAACCCCCCCCCCCCCCCCTCCCCCTATAGCGTTACGTAATATGTGAATGACCCCTTAAAAACTAGCCAAAATTTAGTTTTTAAATTGGGATATTTTCGGTCTCTTGGGTTACAAAGCTCAAGATTTTGATTGGAGTCCATCAACTGCTTTTGTGTTGTGTATTTAAAATTTGTAATTTTAATGATAAACAAATTGCGGAAGCTGGTTCTTTGTCGCTATTGGTTTCTTGTTTTAGTTTTCTATTTGTATATGATCAGTTTTAACCGGCAATCATAAATACATATTTTTCTTTTAATGTATTAGCTTGATTAGCTATTTTTAATATTTTAAAATTTTTGTATATATTATTTAATTTTCTTTAAGTCTTTTGCTTCTAGTGTATAAATCACGCTTTTTTTCTCTCTTTTATTTTAGTTAATTTTTGTGTTTAGCCACATTTTGACAAATGAGTTCAAATTTGATTTTAATAAAAAAACAGCATGTTTTCAGCTCATGAAAAATGTTTTAATGATTTTATCGTTCATATTTTTAATTTTTTATGTTTCTTTTTGTATTTGTAATTAAATATGTTTTAATAAAAAAAAATTATGAATATTTATGGCTGCAAAGAGTTAGTATAAACTAAAATTTTTAACATAAATCAATGTCAATACCACGCAATTTTTGAACTATGGGTTAAATATAAAAAAATAATAAATATTAAAGACCATGAAATTTGTTCCTGTGGATTTGTTTTAAACATACATCACATATACAACCAAGAAATTAGCATAGATGCAAAATATGTATGTACATTGTACAAATCTACATACAGAAATACATCTATGGCTTCAAAAATCAGAAAATTAAGTTCGTTTAATAAATCAAAGGTATGTGGTTCAATCACATGTGCAAAAAAACGTTTGAGAATGGGTTGATAATGAATTATATTCTTCAATATGAGAAAAATTCCGCTCTTTTTGATAAGAAAGTAAGCTATGATTCTCAATATCTGTGGACTTTGATAAAATCACTTATATTATGTTCAGACATACTCCTTAATTGAGGCAATTAAGTTTAAAATTGAGTTATAAATTTTGGTGTTCACACATATGCAATTTAGCTTACTAAATTAGCATTTGAAGGCATAACTAACAGGTGGGATCACTAGCACTGCTAACTACCACTGTTGTTGTCTTATTTTCGCAACATGAGAATTTTTGCGATACAAGCAACAAGTTTTTATATTTGTTTTTAGGTATTTTTGCAAGTGTTACATTTATTTATTTAAATTTTATTTAAGTTTGCCGTGCAAGCGAGTAACGAATAGATAGTCAGCTGTGAGTTCACCTTTTTATATAAAAATTAAAATTACATTCAACAGAGCCAGCTAACAAGTGGTGATAAGCAAAATACAACCACAATTTTTCAACACAAATTTAAACAATACATGATACTAAGTTTCAAGTAATGTTTTAGAGTGTATCTATATTGTATCTATATTAGGGATGTAACGATACGCCGTTTTGCCGATCCGATACCGATATTTAAAAATAAATATCGCCGATACCGATTCCGATACCGATACGAATATTGAAATTGAGTTCAAGTTTAGATTAACAAAACTCAAGTGCAATTTTTTTCTTATACAAAATTACAGTGTAAGAGATTATTAATATTTAAAATTGATATTAAGCCAGTATAAAAAATTGGAAGTAATTTTTAAGGAGCTACATTTTCTTTGCTTCCAAAAAATCTGTATTAAAAATATGCAGATAATTAGTAGAAAAGCAAGAAAAAATTTTTAATTCCTATATAATATTAAAAAATAATCTCCATGCTTTTAAAAAAATCGATTTTTAAAGGACATTTATCAACTAATATTCTTCTAAATAACTTAATAGCTTAATTATTAAAAGTCTTCTAAAAGTTTATATTTATTCACTTCAATTTACATGAAAATACAGATGTCAATTTAAATTCGCATTAAAAAAATTTTTTGAAAATGGGTAATTTTTTATCCTTTTTCCTTGAGGAAAAATTATTATAGAACACGGGAAATGAAATTTGTCGCTCCCAATTGGGTGATTGGTAATCAAAAAGCAGAACTTATTGCAATGGCAAGCATATGTAAAACTAATTAGAAATTGTCCAAATTCGCAAAACTTCCGGATCGTGAATTCTACATTTTCATGACTTCTTTGGAGTATCTTTTTTTTTTGCTGGAATAAGATTTAAAAAACAACGAATTGAATTTGAATTCATGGTAAAATTAACAAAAAATAAATAATTTCCGGATCGCGAATTCTACATTTTCATGACTTCTTTGGAGTGTCTTTTTTTTTTGCTGGAATAATATTTAAAAAACAACGAATTGAATTTGAATTCGTGGTAAAATTAACAAAAATAAATAATTTTTTTTACAAAATAAGAGCATAAAATATTATTAATTTTTAAAATTGATATTAATAACATTTAAAAAATAACGAAATTAATTTAGTTCATGGTAAAATTAACAAAATATAAATAATTTGTCAGAAAAAAACTCTGAAATTTTTTTTAAAAGTATCGTCGTATCGACAGTAAAATATCGCCGATACCGATGTATCGGAAAATCTGAAGTATCGCCGATATATCGATATCGGTATTCGTTACATCCCTAATCTATATATAAAAATGAATCTGTGTTTGTTTGTTTATTTGTTCCTTATTGGATGCCAAACGGTAGGACCGATCGTGCTGAAACTTTCAAGCATTCTTGCTGACGATCGGGAAATTAAAATAGGCTAATTTTGGGGGCAAAGGGTACCCCAAATACAAATAAGTTTTTAGTATCCCTATATCTGCACAGCTATATTAGTGAATCTCTCCAAATAGAATAAAATAAAAAATCGTAAACAATTTTTGGAGGAATACGTGAGGTACCCCCCATACAAAGTAATTATTAATTTTCCCATATCTTCAGAACTACAATAGTAAAACTTGATGCGGGTAGCTCTTAGAACAAAATAAAAGTTTCAACAAAATCTTGAGCGTGTAGGAGGGGGGGGGGGGGGGGGGGGGGGTGATGGGTACCCCCCATACAAAGTAATTATTAATTTTCCTATATCTTCAGAACTATAATAGTGAAGCACATCGGGTAGAGCTAGTATATTACGAGTATAAATAAATATACGTAAGTTTTGTTTTTGTAAAACTGTCCATTATGTGTTAAAAACGAAGAAAGAAAATACTGTTTATACTCTCTTCATACAAAATGGCGTGTCCGTAATGCATGCCATCGATTTCCCGCATTAAGAAATTGTGAATTTTTTAAAAAACTATATTAAATTTATAACGGTTTTAGAAACTTTGCATTTGCTTCTCGTGTTTCTCACATAAAATTTTTTAAGAATATTAGAAATTACATTGTTTTTTAATTGTCGTTTTCCGCAGTCTTGTGTATTGAGCGTTACGCGCTTATAGTCCGCATCATTACACAGTTTAATTATTAAAATTGCATTAACAACATACAATAAAATAACAGCATAGGTTTGTACTTCTAAATCTTTAAAAGTTTTGTGAACTTTGTTAAATAGTATTATATTGCAAAACATTTCATCAATCATGGTTTGTATCATGAAAATTGGATTGCGTGTTACCCACATTTTTTTTTTTTTAATTTAATTGAAAATTTCTAGTGAATAACTAAAGAGTTTATGCTAAAATGCATCGATGATTATACATCTGAAATGTTTCAAATTCTAAATATAGTGTGTGACCTGGAAAAAGTATTGAAATTGTATAAAAATGTATTGAGCGTTACGTTAACAACATTCTTAAATAGAATTTATCTATAAATTTTAGTAGGGCAAAAAAAAGTTAACAGCAGCGAAAGGGTAGAAACGATATAGAGAACATTATCCATTTATAAATTTCTGCTCTGCTTTGAACAAATATTGATTCTACCGCACTGTGGGCTGTTATATTTTCGAAGAATGTATTGGGTAGGTCGTATTTTGCTACGAATAATTGTTTGAAGTTGACATAACTTTTAGTTTTATTTGAAAGAAGCGTTAGCCTACCTTTTGCTCATATATAAATGTTTGTGTAGAATTATTTTAAAAGACACACATTTTTTATTGTTCCATGTGAATCCAAGTCAAAATTGAAAAAGTGGTCATAACTTTTAATTTCGTCCTGAGATTATTATAGTTTTTTTTTTTTTAGAGAGTAGATGCTTTTAAACCCTAACTCATTTTTTGTGGTGTATTATTTTTCGTAAAAATCATTCCCAGAACAACCGCGAAAGCAAAAATTAAAAAAAAACATCAAAAAATATAGTATTATTTCAGGATCCATTGCATCCTTCCTTTTCATATTTCTATTAGCTACATTTGTAAACAAAAAATAATAATAAAAGGACACAACATGTACCTTTAGAATGAGAATAACCCATATATAAATGCTTATTTCTACGATGTTTAATTCCAAAATATTAATATTTTAAAAATTTAAGTTATATCCATATTTGTTAATTGCGACTTACCAATGGCATATGTCAAATGTGCAAAAAATGAAAACAAATTTTATCGGGATCGATGAATTATGTTAAATATTCATTTTTCCTTAAACGCGCATACACAAAAAGCTTCTCTTTAGTAGTACATTTGCTCTTCTGAAATTTTTGAAAATTATACTTAAGTTGTTTTGTCAAAATTCCACATATTTATATTAAATTTGGATGTTTTATTTATTCGAGAAATATTTTAAATTGAATTCATTTGCGTATAAATGCACGTATATGCTGGGATTGTAGCAAATATCAATAACAATTTCCAACTTTTCAAGAGGCTGCTCCGGTGGATTTCCATCATAACTTTGGAAGGGGTTGTCCGATTTAATTATAAAAAACCCTAAAAAGCTTGAAATAAAATTAGCTTTAAGTCGTTATACTACTTTACTATTTATATACTAAACGCTCCAGAATTATTCAGACCGTAATAATGAACAAAAATGCTGAAATTTATTATTTCGGCTTTTTAGTTCAATATTTGAATTAATGTAAATTCAAATTATTTTATTAAGACTGGAGTGTTCGAATATTTAAATCATATTAGCAGAACGTATCAGTACTACTGATTTCGACAGGCCGCTACAGCGTCTCATCAGCGTTCTTGTTCACTTTTACCAGTTATGAAGATTGATACTTTTTATAAGGAAACATCAGCTATTTAACTAATTTTTGCCACGAAATAAAATACAAGACTTTTTCATGTAAATTCTTGCATTCATTTTATTTCAACTCAATTTAGTTAGCCAAAATTTGCTTTATCTGATTTAATCCAACACTCCCAAAAGCTCTTAATATATTTTTGAGTATTGGTATTATCGTATTGGCAAAAAGCCATGTCGTTACACCTCTAATATGTATATTGTATTCGTACGGCACCCTTCGTTTCCGAGTCAAAGTCGCACTTTACTGAACTTATTTTTGGTTTACTTCTAAAAAGCGTATAAACCTTGAGTTCATGATTTATTTACTATATTGTGCAAATGTTACGATACAAGACGATCATTTGGGGGAAGGTATATGCTGATTTTGGGTTCCCAAATGATGGGTTTTTGCGCTCTTCTGAAACGTACCGGTTTGTATATTCGATAGTTGGACATATGGTAGGGACGATATATTTAAAACACACATGTTTCAACCGGAAATCTAGTGGTGGCAACTGGCCATTTAGATATACATACACAAACGTTACTGCAATACTACAGATAGCGAGATAAGCTACTTAACGTCTGCTTTCTTTTCATTTTAATTTCAATATACTAATTATAATATAATGAGAAAACATATTATTTCTATTATTATTTTAAATAAGGTTTGACATAACTTTTCTAGTAAAAATTAAGCTTACCTGTGAGCAGCAGGTTTATAAAGAGAAAATCAAGACGTTCGCTTGGAGAGTTTCTTGAAAATTGCCGACCTTAAAGCTTTTACAACACAATGCTTCCTGTGAGCGAAAAATGTAAGCACAAAAATCTGGAAAAAACTTACAAAATTAATTCCATTTAAATTTCTTTTTATAATTCTTATAATTAATTAAAAAAATCTATGTCTGTATTTGATTTATTGAAATTAAAGCTGAAAAACTTAATGTCGAACTAAATACAATTTAAAGGTTTCTAATACTTTGTCTTATCTTCAAGAATAATAAAACAAAGCAGGAAGAAAAAATAAAAATTAAAACAATTTGAATTGTTCTTTCTTACTTAAGTATATTTATTCATTTTCTTTAAATTAATTTATTCATAGCCAGTTGGCCTACGGGATCAAATATATTATAAAAACAATAAACCTTTACTATTTCGTATATTTTAGTATTTTTGCTAAGGTTATAGGCTTGTTTGCATTTTTGTATGATAACCCCAATAAAATGTATTTATTCTTTTTTTTAAATATTTATATTGTAAATAAAAAATTCAAAAAATAAAATGAAAAAATACTTTGTTAACACATGGTGTATAAATATTTGATAAAATATACGAGCAACGCAATAAACCAACAAAAAAATTTTATGCAAATTAAAGAAGCAACGAAAAAAAGTCATCAAATTTATTTCAAGTGATATGAAAATTTCATAAACTGGTAAAAATAAAAGACACGAAAATTGGTTGAAAAAAAATCAAATTTATGCAAAAAAAAAACTGACAGAAAATGAAATAAAAATGAATTAAATTGGAATTTCATAATATAGAGAAAACTTTTAAACTTAAATTCATGTAATTCATATTCATGTAATAATTTTATTCAAGTTTGAAATAAAATGGAAATTTTCTTGGATACCTAAAACAAGGTTACTTACTGGCTACTCAAGCAACAAACAAGGTTTTGTAACTGACAACTCTGACCAAAAATTTATTCTTACTTAGAGTTTCATGATTCAATTGCTTTTTAGGAATCAGTAAAAGTGAGAAAAATCTACAAATTTTAAAATTAACTAAAGCAATATCTAGAAGTTTTTTTTTTGTTGCTTGAGCAATAGAAAGAAAAACTAATTGTTACATTAAGCGTCAATATAAAAACAATATCATGGCATCCAAACACATGGTAGCAAACACACTTAAAAATATGTACATGCTACATGTTGCAGCAGAAATAGCAATGCAACATATGTATGCATGCAGCAATAATAGTAACAGCAACAGAAACAAAACCAAACCATAAGCCTCAAACGATTAAGTCATATGCCAATAGACAAAAAAGCAACAAAGAGACCGGAGTATAGGATAAAAAAAAACACAAACAAACCAAGGAAAAATATGTATGTATCCCAGTGAACATTTTTTGCTGACATGTCTGACGTCAGAAAAAATGTGAGACTACCAGAGAATCAACCGAGATGTCTAAAATTCCGTTAGACATTTAGCGGAATTGTCGGTAGTTTTCTGTAACGACGTTTCTGCACATTTTCTGAAATATTATTCGATCAATATCAGACTAGTCTGAACTCAAATGTTCAAAGGCAATTTAAATTCCTTTAAGACATTGAATAAACTGCACATTTTCACGACTCTTAGCCGTCCCTTTTACAGACTGTCTGATTATTAGTTTTCGTAATAATTCTGTTTAGTTTTCGTAATAATTCTAAGTACAAAAATAGTCGAAATTTTAAATTCTGTTGATACATTTTATATTATTATTATTATTTTTTTTTTAATTTTGGATTTTTAAAGAGACTGCTCTCTCAACTGATTTTATCATAACTTATAATGCAGTTGTCCCATTTTATTACAAAAACCACTAAAAGACTACTCAATGCTTTCGGAATTATTCAAACTGCAATTTTGTAAAATATTTTTCTTTTATGCAAAATTGAAATATTTTTATTTTTTAAAATTGTATAAAAAATCTAAAATTGCAAATTATTGCTTCGACCTAGAAAAAAATAAAACAAAAAAATTTAAATAAGTTATTCTTATAGGAAATCGTCTGTTCCTTAAAAAAATTAAATTTAAATAAAAATTTTCATGTTTAAAACCGGAAATGACCAATTGAAATTAAAAATTTTCTAATTTCGACGTGTTTTATTTTTTTTATCTATTTTTTTACCAAAATCCTCATTACACTGTATAAGTTTCATAATGGGATCTCCATACGTCTAAAAGTTATGTACATTTCTTTACATTTCCCCCACCTCTTGCTCATTGTTATAGAAAATCGGTATAAGATATCTTGTAAACTTTACGTTTAAGGTATTAGGTGTGTACAGCACTTTTATATAGAACTTCACGAGAAATAATTTCGTGAAAAATTTGAACCCTTTAGCGCTTCGCTGTATGTGTCTTTTTTGACCCTCTCTTAAATAGGGTCAAAAAACTACAATGGATGGCAAGATAGCGGGCTGAAATATTCTAAAGAAATTCCTCATAAAATTTTATTATGAGTCTTTGAAGACAATAAATTTCTAAACTCAACTGCAACGCTAGAAATCATTAAAAACTAATTGTGAATAAGTACAAAATTAACCCTTAAGCACATTTTAAGGTTTTACTGATTTTTGCTACATACACCGCAGCCTCTTGAAAAAATCCCCAAATTTTAGAAACAAAATTTTAAAAAACGTATCCATAGAATTCTAAATTCCGGCTGATTTTATAGTTAGGGGCCATAACATCAAAGAAATATGGTGGTGATCATAGTTCATGACCAAAGTTTTATTTTTTTTTTGTATAGTGTTATTGAATAAAAAAATGCATGAAATACAGGAACCGTAAATAACAGTTATCCAACAAAATTAAACTCAAAAACTCTTTATATTAGAGTCAACAAGACCTATACTGTCATATCCCAATATATTCGTATCGACGTGCTTTTTTCTTCCCCCCAAACAAATTTTAAAATCCCCTAAATTTAATCCATTTTGGAAAAAACACTAAATATAAAAGTTTATATAATAGTTTAATTTCAAGTAAATTAACTTGACTCAGTTTCAATTTACGTACTAATATCTTTACCTGAACAAAACTAAAACACCGTAAATTGAAAATAAAATCTGAAATTCACCCCAAAAAAATATTTTTATAGTTTCCTGAATGTTTTTATTTAATAAAATACATAAGTATTTAAAAAAAATTACACTTTAATAAATTACTGTTACGTATCTACGTATCGGCATATCAAATGTAAAAGGGCATATCATCAATCTTTACAATTTTTCAGGAGATAAAAAACTTAAGAAAGCAGACTTATGACAACCACGCACGCAACTACGCAAATTTTTTTTGCGATTAACTATTTTCTTGATACGCAAAAATCTAATACACTAACGCACTCTTAACATTCTGAGTGCATCAAACTATTAAGATTGGTACTGTTATTCCTATGCTCTTACTTTTAAAGAAAAACAGCTATACCGAACTACCCGTCTATAAGACATTACCCGAACTTACTCTAATGTTCTAATTTAAGCTCCTATATTTTCGACATTAATAAGAAGAAGTATCACAAAATTACGAACATTTTCGGATGTTTTGTCAGAAATTTTTCCGACATTGTTTATTCATGTCGAAACTTTCTTAAGATTTTTCTCTGGAAATTCCTTCGAAATTCGTGCGGACTTCTCTCAGACATTTCGGTAAAGTTTGGATAGCTTCCGCAGACAAAGAGATCTGCTTTCTGTCAACCACTCGTCCACATAAAAAAATTTCCATGATAAAATATTCGAAAACAAGATCAATTTTACATTTTTCGGTAGTAATTTAATGTTAATAGGTATTTAATTTTAAATCAACATGATTTTACAAGAACCTTAAAAAAATGTTTCCTTTTGAAATAACTATATTTCACGTTCATGTAATATTCCAGTACACTTAGAGCAAAATGAATTTTATAATGAATTTAGCAAGAAGAATTAAGTTCAATTAAAATTATTTCAATTTGAAACAACGTGAATTTGATACTGAAGTAATACGAAGAATCATGTTGAATCAATGCTGTTTCAAGTTAAAACAACAATAATTTGATACTGAAATAACACAAAGAATCATGTTGAATCGAAGTTATTTCAACTTGAAACAACGTGAAATTAATACTGAAATAACACGAAGAATAATATTGAAACAAAGTTTTTTCGAATTTAGACCCCTACCATGATTCACAACTAAATTGATAGTTGAACCGTAGTTATCAAATTCTTATTATGGACTAGAACTTTTATCAACGTGAGGCAACTGCTTTTTTATCAGTTGTATTTTGGTTTTTATTTCGACTATTGTTACTTTTGCTTCATTATTCCAGACGCCAACCTATCCCATTTGTTAAGTATTATTATTGCCATGTTCATAAAACATAAAATTTGAGGAAAAAATAGTATGACTAAAGCTAAAATTTTTCAAAGTATCTTGTAATGGCTAGCGACTATAGTTTCAAAAACATAGGATAGATGAGAACCTTTGTTTTTCGAGTATTATTTCGAAGACAAATAAAATTGGTTGTGAATCATAATACAAAAAATGTTTAAGTGGGTCGCAGCATTGACAACTTAACTTGGTTGAGTAGTGAATCAACTTGGTTGAGTGGTGGGTGAATAGGGACCTTAATGTAGAAATTTTAACAATTATTTTACTTAATTACCCGCTAAGGAGGGTTTGTCTATCATCACATGCTTGGTAGTCAACTTGCTAACCATTTCAGCCTCAGATATTCTTTGAATATACTTTAACATAAATACCATCATAAATTAAATTTTATATCAACATGATTTTTAATTGACGATTTAACATAAAATTTGTTTGTGGTTCAGGTTATAGTCATGTTGATTTAAAATAAAATGTAACGTTGATTTTGCATTGATTCACGAAAGTAGATCCAACTTTAATTTGAATTGATAAAAATTAATTTTCCTATAAAACTTTGTGGATTCAATATTGAACAATGTTGTTTTAACAGTGAAAAATATAAAATGAACAATATTTAAGGTTAGATTAATAATTTTTCGTTTGAAATTGATAAGAAACAATCCTAATTTTAAATAAAGTCTGTACTTTTGCAGAAATTTAATATTGCTTCAATATTGCTACATGTTGATTTTACATTGCTATTTGTTTCTGTGTGTATGATTTTCGTTTTGTTTTCTGACCGACTTCGGGTACGAACTCGGCATCTTGTGCAAACTTTCTGAACGAGTTCGAACTGAGTACGGTAAAAAATGTTTGCTGGGTATATAAAACAAAAATTCCTGCAACTAGGCGAGTAGTATAGAGATTGTTTTTATAAGATTACAAGACCAAAACCAAACTGAAGAAAGCAGGTTGTTTTTATACATACATATATATATTTTTTTGTATTTGGAATGTTAAAACACTTGCTGTACGCTCTAGCAAACGTTACAATGATACTTGAGTCAAGTACTGGCAGGCCCCGTACACAGGTGTAAAACGGCTCAAAAACACAAACAGTTAAAAGCTTCATATAGGGACAAGTTTATTAACAAGGCAACAACGTTGCACAAATAGAAGAAAGTTTACTGTAAAGAAGAAGAAAATTGCCACAGATTCTAAGCCGTTGTAGCAGTGAGAATGTTTCCAAGTAATAATTGCATTAAAGTAACACAGCAACAGAAAATTTTTGTAGATTTTGGCCAAAAGTTAGTAGAGAGGGAGAAAGAATAGATGAAAAATTAGTATGAATTGTGTGAAAAATGTTGTAGCTTGCAAAACAAGTTATTGACATGCAAAATTATGAGAAAAAATTCGTTTATAGTATTCAAAACACTCGCACAACTCTCCAAAAGCACACAATAATAATTGACTTAACTTTTGCATTTCTTTTTTCGTTTTGTATTTTTCCGCTTAGATTCAACCAATGATAATGAAGAGAATGGTACATGTTCACCTTTGGCTGCCACAACCGCCAATGAAGATAGTGATGGCGATAGAGCAGAATTAACTCATATGACCGCTAGTAATGAACATGTTAATAAAATTAACACAACACCCGCTGACGCCGATAAACAACAACAACAACAGACTTGTACGACAGGCTCAGTAACAGGAGAAGAAGATCTTAATCATAATAACAACATTGTAATGCCTCTGGAAGAGCAACCACAATCGCAGCAACAACAGCAGCAGCAACAGCAGGAGTTAAAGATACAATCTCCAGAACAAACAGAAAAATTAACTGCAGCTTCAACGCTCTCGAAAACATATCCGAAAGATGAGGAATTTCCCTCACCCACTCCACCCGATCTCAACGAGAGTCAAGAACCTTTAAGAAAAGCTCAAGAGAGCAGTGAAGAAGCAAACGAAGCGGAGACATCTGCACAAGATGATGAAAAAGAAAACTTAAATAACACCGATAATATGTGTTTGAATTCAAGTAACTTGCATACATCCAACAAGGATCATTCCAGTGCAGAAGCAGGAGAAGATGAAAGCAAAAAAGTTTCAGAAATGGAACAGGGGGAAAGTGCAGCGGCAGGAAATGCTGACAAAGCACTCAATAATAAAGATATCGAAGCAGAAGTTACGCAGCCGGAATCGACTACTCCCTCTTTGGCCGCCTCTATAGCCCAACAATTCGGTGCTGCACCTGTTAATATAGAAGCTATTAAGAATATGCAATTGGCTATAGCCCAAGCGGCTGCCAAAACAATAGCTAATGGTGCTTCTGGTCAAGATAATGAGGCTGCCATGAAACAGTTAGCCTTTCTACAGCAGACCCTATTCAATCTTCAACAGCAGCAATTATTCCAAATTCAACTTATACAACAGCTACAATCGCAGTTGGCCATGAATCAGACGACCAAGACAGGAGAAGAGGCCAACGAAATGGATCAAGAGGAAGAAGAAGAGGTAGAGAATGGCGAAGAAGACACTTATGAGGAAGAAGAGCGTATAGCTCAAATGGAACTAAGACAGAAGGCAGAGGCTCGCATGGCAGAAGATAAAGCTCGTCAGCATTTAATTAATGCTGGAGTACCTTTAGATTCTCTTAAAAGGAAACGCGACACGGACAGCGGTGAGGATGTAGATGTTTCTGCTGCTCGGCGTATTAGTATAGATAAAAGTTCGCAATATGCTTTGGATAAACTAAAAGATATGGAAAACAGACCCTTGCCTTTTGGTTCAAATTTGGCTTCTTCGATTATAACACACCACGATGATATGCCGGAACCAAACTCCCTAGACTTGTTGCAAAAACGAGCTCAAGAAGTATTGGACTCAGCATCTCAGGGTATATTGGCCAACAACATGGCCGATGAGTTTGCATTCAAAGAGAAGAACGGTAAGGCTGGTAATGAGCCTTTCTTCAAACATAGATGCCGCTACTGTGGCAAAGTTTTCGGTTCGGATTCTGCT
The DNA here is from genome assembly GCA_956483635.1 of Panzeria rudis. Taxonomy (NCBI): domain Eukaryota; kingdom Metazoa; phylum Arthropoda; class Insecta; order Diptera; family Tachinidae; genus Panzeria; species Panzeria rudis. Next base: position 118,079,498 of record OY101449.1, on the reverse strand, counting down.
TTACAGATTCATATCAGATCTCATACAGGTGAACGTCCCTTTAAGTGCAATGTTTGTGGTAGCAGATTTACGACAAAAGGAAATTTGAAAGTACATTTTCAAAGACATGCGCATAAATTTCCCCACGTACCAATGAATGCCACACCCATACCAGAACATTTGGATAAATTTCATCCTCCCTTATTGGATCAAATGTCTCCAGACAGTTCTCCCAGTCATACACCTGCCGCTATGCCACCACAAATGCCAAGTCAAATGTCATCAATGAATTTTCCAGGACCTTCCAACAACTTTCCAGGATTGGCAAATCTTTATAGGCCTCCCATGGATATTTTAAAGTCATTGTCGGCTTCTTCAGCAGCCAGTTTTAGTAATCCTTTCTTTTCCCAGGTTCCTGGTAATTTGGGAGAAGCAGCAGTGCAGGCTCAAGCAGCTGCCCAAGCAGTTTTAAATAAAAATCTTGAAATTGCCACAGATTTGAGCAAAACCTCAGAGCCAAGTTCTCCGGCGAATACACCAATAAAGTCAGAGATCTGCGAGGAAAAGGAAGACGAACGAGAAATATCAGCAACCAAAACAACCTCTGAAACGGAAGCTCCCAGAACATCATCACCCCCACCTGTGGCCACCATCAGAATCAAAGAAGAAAAGGATGACTGTGAAATTGTGGAAGATAGAATACACACTCCTTTACCAGTTCCATCCCTAGCAAGTCCCGGCATCTCTGTGCACTCACCTTTAACAAATTCCTCAACCCAAGTACCTAAAAGTCCGCCTGTACCCACCTCTAAACCACCCACCACACAACAATTACCGCCGGTAGTACAACCGATACAACCACCCGCCATTATGCATCCTCACCCTTCACCGGGCTCTCATCATCATTTGGATCATTTGCCCACTCCAGGACAGCTGCCACCTTCAATGCATCATCGTGACGACTTCTTTGCAGAACGTTTTCCCCTGAACTTTACGAAAACTTTGTCACCTGAAAGACATTCGCCTATAAGATCACCCGCACACATACCACGTGCTCCATTCTTTAATCCCATGAAACCACATGACATGGCATTGTTGCCGCGACCCCACAGCAATGACAATTCGTGGGAGAATTTCATAGAGATTTCTAATTCGTCAGAGACCTTGAAGCTGAAAGAATTAATGAAAAACAAAAAAATTACCGATCCCAATCAATGTGTGGTGTGTGATCGTGTGCTATCTTGCAAAAGTGCTTTGCAAATGCACTATCGTACCCATACAGGTGAAAGACCTTTCAAATGTCGCATTTGTGGTCGTGCCTTTACAACCAAAGGCAATTTGAAAACTCATATGGCTGTACACAAAATAAGACCTCCCATGCGTAATTTCCATCAATGCCCAGTGTGCCATAAGAAATATTCCAATGCGTTGGTGTTGCAACAACACATACGTTTGCATACTGGAGAGCCTACAGATTTGACGCCTGAGCAAATACAAGCAGCCGAAATCCGTGATCCTCCGCCATCTATGATGCCAGGAGCCTTCATGAATCCCTTTGCCGCAGCTGCTTTCCACTTTGGCATGCCTGGTGGTCCTGGTATGCATCATTTAGGTGGTTTACATAATGGTTTGGGTTCCGAATCGTCCCAGGGAGACTTTGATGATCAAATGGATTGTGGTGATGATTTTGATGATGACATGTCCTCCGATCATATGTCGAATAGCAATGATTTGGAACCAGGCAGTGAAAGACCAAAGTCTACAGATGATTTCAAAGGTTTGCTCTTCGAGCAAAAGCTAAGAATAGATCCTACTGGTGTAGTTAATACAAATCCTCGTCCACAATCCGCCACCTCAAATCCGAATTCATTAAATTCACCACCTACGAGCCCAACAACAGCTACAAAACCTTCAAGTTCCATACGAGCCACATCACCAGCCAGGTCAGAAATGTCTCAAGGAGCTTTAGACCTAACACCTCGAGCAGGACCTTCATCCGCTAATAGCAGCATTAGCGCCAGATCGCCACTGCCTACCAACAGTGGCAAACGGTCGCCCTCGCCGATTAATAAATCTCCGAAAATGCCACAAATCAGTCCTTCTGCGGTCATGCCACCCACTTCTGCTGTAGATTGTCTGCCACCCAGTTTGCACCACCATTTGCAGCAGCAACATCAACAACTTATGCAACAACAAGCTGCTTTAGCGGCCGCTCAACATCATCAACAAATGCAACACAATGCCGTCGTTGCCATGCATCAAGAACAACTGCGACGCGAAGCTGTTGCACATGCCCAACTCTCGCCAAATGCTCCACAATCAGCCTCACAGCAGTCACCATCAGGACAGTCGGTTAACTCACCTCAAATGCCACATCCTCAAGCACCAAATGCATTGGTAGCAGCTGCTAGACCTCCATTTGGCATGTTCCCAAATCTCCCGCTGTTTCCACCGGCTTCCACGCAAAACATGTGCACAGCCATGAATTCAATTGCGCAGTCTGTTATGCCGGCGGCACCATTTAATCCTTTAGCTCTATCGGGTGAGTTGTGAGTGAAAATTTTTATATACATACAATTAAAGAAATCAAGCTTCTTTCATACTTGATGTAATTTATTTTTCGTTCATTTCATTTCTTATTTTTGTTTTGTTTTTTGTTTTTATTTAACAATTGGGTGCATGGTTTTTTCTTTTTATTTTTGATTTTCTCTTGTGTGCAGCTTTTTTTATTGCAGAAAATTTTAATAAATTGCAAAAATAATTTGTTTGTCTCTCTTTGCTTATATAATTTTTTATATATTTTTGCTCCAAAGGAGTCAGAGGCAGCACTACTTGCGGCATTTGTTTCAAAACATTCCCCTGCCATTCGGCTTTGGAGATTCATTATAGAAGTCATACTAAAGAGAGACCATTTAAGTGTAATATATGTGATCGCGGTTTTACAACAAAGGTGAGTTATCATTGGCTGTTTAAAGCGCAATTTTTTACACAAAAGTAGTATAGATTGGTTAGCTTTTTTTGTTATTTAAAATTTGAATTTATTAATACTTCTTGCTTCACTTTCTTTTTTGTTTGTTTATTAATTACATTATTGCTTTTTTCTTCTTTCCAGGGTAATTTAAAACAACATATGCTTACGCACAAAATACGTGATATGGAACAGGAGACCTTCCGGAATAGAGCAGTCAAGTATGTAAGTCTTCCAAATTATTATGTGGAATTATTTTACTCCTTTAATTCTTATGTTTAAGAAGACTTGTCGTGAAACTTCCTTTTTATGAATTTTTTAAAGGTTAACGAAAACTTACACTCGCGAAAAAAATAATCATAATAAAAGGAATGTTTTGCTTAATTTCAACCATTAAATTTCGATAAAACGTTTTTTGTGATTATTTATGCTCTCTAAACGTGTGCGCAAAATGGTTAAAAGTGTACATTATTGAATTTTTTCAAGAACGAGTATTGGTTGTAGTTGTAATTCTAATTGAGTGTAAAGCAAATATAGAGAACAAATAAAGAACAATGCAATAATTCATTGTACAAAAGTTGAATAGACACTTGTGTCAATTGGACAATAAAAATACTGTACACTTCATAATGTACACCATTTCGGAAGTACTTTAAACAAACACACATACTAGTTAATACTTTTTTTGCTTTTCTGCATAATAAAGTACAAATTACATACATACATACACACATGTTATATATTTTATAATGAGCAGAAAAACATAACAACGGGTGATTGTAGTAATGAAAAAAGCAACAAAAATAAAAATGTGGCTGGCTTTGTATGTTTTTTCTTTCACATACATATACACATATTGTCTGACTGTACAGTTTATAGTATAAACAGTATTTCATTTCTGTTGACACTATTGTTAATTGAAAATAGCTTGGACACTACAATAAACAATCCCGCTGCTCGGCATAATAATTTTATTGCCCTCATAAAATCAAAAGCAATGAAAAAAGAGAATTATTCAATAATGTGCAATAGAAAGACTTAACAAAATAATGTTTTGTGCTCACGTTTAGTGCTCACAAATGTTTCGTCTCGATCACGTGAACGCTGCCGAACTCTATTTTCAACTTGCTTAGACTGATTTATTTTTAAGGTGTCTAGTGCTTTAGCAGAATATCCAAAAAGTCTTTTTGAAGAGTAATGTTTGTCTTACGGCGTTTTATTTTCTACAAAAAATTTGTTTGCACTTATTAATGAAAAGAAGATAAATTTTTGCTTTAAAGCAGGGTTCGGGTTCGGGTTAGTCAAAATAAAAAGTTCAGGTTCGGGTTCGGGCTTAAAGCCAGAAATTTTAACACTCGCAATTTTTTTTAATAATAAAATATATAAATCAATTTTACATTTACGTTTATACGTTTAAACAATATATTCTAGCAAAGAAACTTTTTTCAACTTTGTAGCGTACGTACCGCATTGACATAAAAAAATATACTTCAAATTAGAAATTATTAGAAATACCCAGAACAAGAAAAAGCAAAAATTTTGGCAACCATTCGGCACTTTTAAAAATTGCAAAAAATAGTCAGTTGTCGGGGTGCTGCCACCTGGTATGAATTTGCCTTGGTCGTTATTTTATTTTGATTTTATTTTTTATTTTTTGCATGCAAGAAATGTAATGTTTTTTATTATTCTTCTATTAAATATTTCTCTATTTTTTATATTTTTGAACCCGAACCTTGCTGAATTTTAGGGTTCAACGGGTTCGGTTTCAAAGGTTTTTATAAATAGCGAACCTGAACCCGTTCGAGTTCAGGTTCGGCTTCGGTTTCAGTCTCTACTTTAAAGTAATGCTAAATTGCGATTTTTTAATACAAATTAAAAAATTTTAATTTTTTTCTAGAAAAGAAAACGTCATTAATGTTTCTATTGCGTTGCTTTAATAATAATTCATATAATCATGGTTTTGAGAATAATTTGATTTGACTACAAGCATGTAATTCAATCATAATATGTGATGATCTTTATCTTCCGTAGGTCGGAATTGACTTACATTTTCTAAAACTAGATAAAATTTTGAAAATAAAGCTGTACTTTTTACAGCGAAATTCCAAAAGTTATCGCGATATGATTTTTCTAATATTATAAATTCAAAAATATAGTTTTGAGTAAATGATGTTTAAAGTTCGGCAATATTGAAGAAAATTTCCCGCAATAATAAAACCACTTAAGATCTCTTAAATATTTCTACCTTTAGCCATTTTGTATCTAGTTTTCAAATCTGCAATGCATTTTACTCTATACTGTTTTGTTTTACAAGTGAAAATCTGAAGTAAAGCATACAATTTTGTGTACAAAAATAGCATTTTGGAAAAGAGACCCTACACTAAAAGAATTTTTCTTCATAAAACCAATGAAACAATTTCATTAGATTAGTTCCAATGAAAAATTTTATTAATATTATGAAAGAATTTCATTGATTGAAGGAATTTTATGAAAAGTTTTTATGAAAAGTTTCATTAAAATGCAACAAATGAAATTATTTCACAATATTAATGAAATTTTCATTGAATTTGTGAAATTGTCATTGGATTAATGAAAAAATCGAATAAAATTGTGTCAAACAATGAAATTAGTTGACAATACTAATGAAATTTTCAGTGGACTTTGAAAATTGTCATTGGATTAATAAGAAAAAGGTAAAGAAATTGTTTATTTGACTTTATGAAGCAAACTTTTTTTAGTGTAACATCCCCAATGAATTTCATATGAGGGAAGTTACGGTCCCTTTCGCTTTAAATATAATGGCTCGAAAATTCTCTTCTTAAATCATTTAAGAGGAGAATATAGGGATAATTCCACTTGTAAAGTGGGTAGAGCATATCTGAGCAGTGATCTCAAAACTGAGCAATTTGCACAAAATGCTATTTTTGTTCTGCTGAAAATTCTTGCTGGGAAGATAAGGTCCCTTTTCACCAGGATCATCACATGTGGCACATGAACCTTTTTATTTCTTTTTTTGCAGTTTTTTACTTAATTTCTTACTGTCAAAAAAATATATCGCGGATTTTTAATTAAATTGCATTTCACAATTGAGTTATGAATTTTAGTCGAACTGTTTTTTATCCAAAGTTATTTAATTAGCTTGGCTTAAATTCGTTTTCAATTTAATCTTTTGATTAAATTGTTCTTATTTTAAAAAGAATTTTTAAAGCATGTAAATATTGAACATTCAATTAAAACTTTGGCTCTACGGAAGGTTGAATTAACATCACATGTTTCGAAACCACCACGTCTTCTCATCAGAATTCTACTCGACCTAGACGACAATGCCAGCGAAGGCAGCAACAACCAACAAGCGAAAATTCTATTACTTTGTACCAATTAACAGATGAATCGAAATGGCGACTAACTAAATAACTTTGGATAAATTGCATTTATAAACTCTCGATAAATTCCATGACCCGCTTTTTTTGGACCTAATGGATCCAGAGCTTGGTTAGACATGGAATAAGTCGTTTGATATTTTCTCTCCTCTCATAAATTGTTAAATATTCTAGAATCTGTTAAATAGAAATAAGACAAATAGATTCTATAGCCACCCGAATTTTAAGAATTCTTTTAATTTACTAACGATATACTTTTATTTCTTCTCTTTTCAGATGAGTGGTGGTAAAGAAGATTAAAATTAATTTCATAGCACACTCTCTTCTCTAGAGTTCCAATACATATCCTACCCTTCCACACCCCTAAAATTACCAAAGCTTTAAAGCAGTGGTGTCCATTCTCTCAATTTCGTATACTCGCGAGTATATGCTGTTTATTTTTACCATCAGACCTATCTATTTAACCGCGAAGCACATAACAAACAAGGAATAAGATACTGTGTATTTGGCTACCACTGCTTTAAAGATCGTAAAACAAAACTCTCTTAAGTAACATCCATAAGAAAAGATCTAAGAAATTTATAAATTCAATGTAACAAAAATATAGTGTTCAAAAGAAGGAGAGAAGTTATAAGACTTCTGTTAAAAGCTTTATTCCTTCCTCTCTCACATGAAACAAAGAATACAAGATAGCGCGTTGGGCAGGCCCGTTAACTGTCAATCTCTACAGTGACGTCAAAATGACGTTAAAATCGAACTGTAAACAAAATTGCCCTATATACGGTGTTTGTGTTTATCCACTATTGTGTGCAGAAATAGAATATTTTCAAAAGTTGAATGTGTTATCTTTCATTCTTTATTTCATTGCTCTCTCAATATAAAACACTTCTACTTAAAACAATCGCGCATAAATGATCTCACTAAAAAATATAATATAACGATGATAGTGAAACAAAAAATAGCTTATAATCTCTCTTTCATTGCGTATGATTTTATGTTTGTGACTTTTTAAAAGGTTGTTAATTGCTGCGCTATTATGTAAGCCGTACACGTTGCAAACACATTGGTACAACTCAGCTAGTAATCAAGTTGCATGTTTGTCGAACAAACGATACAATTTATTGTGCGATCTTTTGCACAACCTCATTTTGCAGCCAAGTTGCGATCAAGTTTTATGTTGTCCGCAAATAATACTCACATTCCATGTTTAATGCAATGCGGTCACAGCAATAATAAACACCTATACTACATAAAATGGTACGCGAAACACACACAAACGTTGCGACAGTGTTGTACAACATGGCAAAATATCATAACTTTTCGATCGTTCATACAGCCTAGACACAACTTAATACAACGAGCCCATAAATGTTGCAATTTCGTGTACTACCTACTCAAATTGTAACAACGGTCGTAACGTGTATGGCTTGCTTTATAACGACTTTGCTGATGATGTGTGTAATTTGTTTTCTTTTTATGTAAGCAATACACATTGCTACCGTCCGTACAACTTGAGTATGTTGTGCACGAGATTGCAACATTTATGGGCTCGTTGTATTAAGTTGTGTCTGGGCTGTACGAAAGATCAAAAAGTTTTGATATTTTGGCAAGTTGTACAACGCGGTCGCAACGTATGTCCCTCAATCATATTCTATTTTGTACGTACTTTCGTACTTATCACATACCAAAAAATATCATCTGCGAGTTTTATTTGACATTTTTACTCAAAATGAAGTGTTTGCAAATGAGTTTGTGCAAGAAGATTGTATCCCAAATTGTATTGTTTGTGGGTAAAACATCCAACAGACTTACCGACAAAGTTGAATAAACGGTCGCAGCGTGTATGTCTTGCTTTACACTCATAAATAAAAATCTATCACTGTAAAAAACACAGCTTTAAGCCTATCTACACCTTACAAAAAGATAAATGTATAAAATATTAAACGATGTATAAATTGAGAATGTGTATGAAAAACACTTTCAAAAACATTTATAAGATGAATGAAAAAAATCATAAAACATTAAATACTTTCAACAGAACAAAATAAAAATGATGAAAAACATTTAACAACCATAAAAAATTATAATTTGTTAACAAAAATTCAAAGAAATTATTAAATTTTTATGGTTAAAACAATCATCATCAACATGAAACTAATTTTATTGAAACAAATCCAAAGATTTTTTTTAGAAAAAAAAAACAATTTTCCAAAAAAAGCTAAATATTTTTCGTTAAAATCAACAAATAAAAAGAACTTCAAAGAAAAACAAGAACAATTTAACTGAAAAAGATAACAAAATAAATATTAACGAAAAATTTACGGCTTTAAACAAATATTAAAGAAAAAAGAGACTGATTTCGTTTCATTAAAATATTATTTACCTAAATAAATATAATAAATAAATTAAACAATAAAGCAACAGTAATAATACAACAAAAAAAATAAACAATATAAACAATACAACAACAACAAATCATAAGGAAAATCAAAATTCGAATTTATAACAAAAAACACAACAAAATATCCAAAAGAAAAAATATATAGTTTATGTATACAAAAGAAAAAACAAAAAAATATAACTTTAAAGTCATATAAATTTATAAAAAAAAAACTTTGTAAAATATTGAAAAGAACTACAATACAGGAAAACTTATTCCGAACTCAGTAGTTCTAGAATAAATCTACAGCATTGTTCTGTAAATCGAGTGGTCTTAAAGCGAGCGATTTCTATATACGAATTCAACTATCAGCTTTCATTTTAAAAATTACTCGAATTACACAACAGTCTTGATATGATAAGAACTTTAGACTGTTTGCTGAAACATTTTAGAACTCTTCTAATACTGCGATGCAAAATTGCTTTTAGAATTCATTGTAAAGCGAACTACATAGTTTTTGCTTCATTTCTCACTGACTCTCATGTCCAGAGGACTACCTTGCGCGTGGACTGTACATGATAGACTACATATGATGAATGGTCGAAGATCCTGGAACTTCAAAATCTTAAATGAATACGATGACTTTACCAAGACGTAGAATTATGAAAAATAAAAACTCCGTGAAATAGGAATTAATATATTAGGGTGTACCAAAAAATTTGTTTTGTTTTTTTTTTTACTTTATACTCTGAAAAATGGGTTGGTAGACATCTCAATAAAACTCTCTCCAAGTATGAGCTCTTAATTTTAATAGGAAGGTCCTCCGCCTCGCAAGTTTTTATTTTTTCGTTATTATAAGAAAGAAAAATTCATATCTTGGTATCTACTATTTGGAAAAAAATATCTCGTCTCACATATTTGTAGGATATTGAATTCTCTACAAAAAAGGTCTCATACAACTTTTTTTTGTAAAACTCAAAAGTTATTAAAGGTTGAAGATTGACTATTTTCAGATAGATTTCTTTTTTTTATGAATTTTATAACTCGTTAACAAAAAATTGTTATGATACTCGCAAATGATAATTTTATAGGAAATTTACTGCTCTACAAAAATGTTTTAATGTGATTAAGTGATTAAATTAACCGTTTAAAAGATATTCATCGTCAAACTTCAATGCACACGTGCATTTCTAAATTGAAATCCGATCAATATAAAATTTCAGTTGAACATAGCAGAAGAGAAGCTGAACTCCCCAGATTGCTCAGGTGCGGAACTATGAAGTCTCAAAGTAGGGCACTTTGGGTATATACAATTTTCCAACGGCTATAAATTTTTGGTTCTCTCCCTCATACAAAAATTTGTTGTGTCCTTATAGTAATTTTAGGTTTCTAAAAGAAATATGTTTCAAATTTCACACTCCGATTTTCGACAAACAAATCTTAAGATCAAGTTTTGTCAAACCCTTTCAAACGAAACAAGAATTTTAAAATCGGTTCACAAATGACAGAATTATTGATTGGGGGAAGGGGGGGAGCAAATTTCCCCCTCCGATTTTCGACAAACAAACTTTGGGACCGATTTTTCTCAAACCCTTTGAAATAAAACAAGAATTTTGAAAATCGGTTCACAAATGATGGAGTCATGCATGGGGGGAGCAAATTTCCCCCCTCCGATTTTCGAAAAAAAAATATGGGACCCAACTGCAGGCAACTCCTTTTCAACAAAGAAAGAATTTTAAAAATCGGTTCACAAATGACGGAGTTATGCGTGTACAAACATAAAAAAAAATGTTAAAAAAAGAACACAGTTAAAAATAGAAATAAAACCTACCTGCCTGTTCTGTAAACCGAGTCGATTTAAAAACGCTCGTTTTGGAAAAATAAAAATAAAATTTCAGACTGTTTTTAGTTTTCTCTTCTTTATATGCTTTAAGTTACATGAATTGTTGAATAATTTATTTATGGAAAACGAGAAATTTACTCGGATTCGGTTTACAGAACTGAGCCGATAATGCGTATAAATTTTTTTTCAATTTTAATTTGTAGCTTCAACTAAGCCAAATAATAACTAGTTAATTGCTGTGACAATGTTAATACATTTTTAAGGGGTACCGCTTATTGTTTTTGGACTTCTCAAACAAAAATAAGTAGTTATCAAGTCAAATTATAAGTACCCTAGAGGAAAATGGACCTGCCACAAGACAGGTCACGTGACTGTTTACCAAGGACTAGCAACCGGCTCGAGTTCCCGAACTTTATATGAAAGAGACCGGTAACTTTTACATGGTGTTGTCATTGGATGGGGGTCAATTGAGATAATTAAGATACGCTGTGATAGGTTCTAGACCCAAACCTAAGCTCCTAGTTGTGTGATGGGTTCTTTAATACTAGTTAAATTACTGTACCGTACCTTAAACATATATTTTTAATTTGCGAAAAATCTGTTTGTACAATGAATGTATTATTCTGGTGTTGTGATATGTTGAGATATAATTCTTTTCACCGGTCACTCATCGGAAACATTTCGTGATATTCCCATTTCCACCAGTCATAGGTCAAGTACGTTCAAAACAATTGGTACAACATTTCCCGCAGGGCAGTTACGACTTTTATACTTTTTTGCCTACAAGTAAGCAAAGTTTTTGCTGGGATCGTTCAGATTGGATTCTAAAAGTAATTCGAATGAAAATAATTTTTCGCAATCTGTCTGTCCAAGTTTTGACTTCATAAATGCATTCTAGAACTAAATGTTGAAAAAATTTTCCTGGTTAACAATAATCGTGCAATAAAAAAAACAACAAAAAATTAAATATATATCTTTTTTCTAATTTTGTATATAAAATTTTATTTTTAATAAAAATATAAAACAAGTAATTTTAAAAAGGGATAAAATATATTGAGCTAAATAAATAAAATGACTAATAAATAAGAAAGTAAATTTTTATAAAAAATTGTGATACTATTTCATACTTTAATTTTTATTTTTTAAATAAATTTTCTTCCGGCTTTTTGTACATAAATGTAATTTAATTTTTAACATTAATACATTTCTAACAATTTGTTCATTGACTTTCTTTTTTCTATAAAATAAATAGTAATGAATGATATTTATAAATTTTCTTTACCACTAAATTGCTTTAATTACTTTTAATGTACATTTGTTTGCAATTAATTAAATTTATGGGTATTCCTTTTATATAATATATTTTTCTTGTCTATAATAATCATTATCCTTTAAAATATTAAGTCTTTAAACAAGTAATTGGTAATTAAAGTTAAGTAATTAATTGATTGATTTGTAAACAAACAATAAATCTATAGTTATAAACATATTAATAATATCATTTGTATTATTTTCTAAGTGTATATTTAAATAAAATTATGTAATAAGCGTAACATTAAAAACAAATAATTTATATTAATATTGAAAAGAAGAACAAAAAAAAAACAAACAAATATAAATTTAGGATGAAAAACAAAAATAAAAGAAATATATGAAAATTTGTGCAAAAAATATATAAAAAAGTGTTTTATTTTGAGGAAGAAAAAACTACAATTAGATATTTGCTGATCATGTTTTAATAGAGTTTAAACGCTTAAACGCAGGTTTAGTTAAACTACACCGAAATTTAAATGTAGCTTAAGCTCAACAGTGCACAGTGGGGAATTTCGCAAAATAAATGGTAATAAATCTGGATGTTCTAAGCTGCTGATTCGATTTATCTGAAACTTCGAACATCTTTAGAGGAGGATTCAGGTTTTACAACGCATGCCTTGGTGGCCTCTTGGCTAAAGCACGAGAGGAATTATGTGGGCCAAAGTTGACTAGCTAGGATTCAAAAAAACTTCTGAGGCTTAAAATTTTTTAAATATTATCCGACTTAAGTAATATAAAGTGCTTTGAACTAAGTTCAAAAAATCCACAGAAAAATTGTCTTAACATGAGTTTTGTCGGTATCTCTTTCTTACAGTTTAAAGAAAAAATATTTTTTTCTTGACTTTTCTTATTACGCCTATAACTTTTTAGTTTACAGTTGGATTTTATATTAAAAGCCAGCATTCGATTTCTGACAAAATTCTAAGTAAAACTGAAGAAAAATATTTTCTAATATATGCATTCTTGAATTCGGAAAAAGGCTGAAAATTCAACATTTTGAAATTGAACTGAAAAGCTATGTATATTCAAAGTCTCTTCTAGTGATGGGCAAAATATATCGATATATATCGTCGATATTTTTAATTTCGATATATCGATATTTTTTCCATATATCGACAGTATCAAATTCGATATTTTTAGCTGTGGTTATTTTTCGTGCAATTTTTAAAAAAATTTCGCCACAGTCTTCATCAAATAAAATATTACTAACAAAATCTTGTTTTATTTATAATATTTTGTTTATTCGAAAAATTATCATTCTTTGAGTGTAATTTATTGATGTATGTTCCATGAAATATTGGTGGAGCAGTAAGGATCTTGGAACTCTTACCTGCTTAATTATTTATAAGAAAGGTATTTTATTGTTTTATTAAAAAAAAAATTGGGGACTACATATGAATTATCATGGTTGAAAAATATCGATATTTCGATATTTATTATTCGATATATATCGATGCCGATCGATATTTAAAAATATATCGATATATATTTTTTTACTTGCGCATCCCTAGTTTTTTCATTATTTTAAATTTTGTAAAAATTTTTGTTTAACACATTCACTTTTTAATTACATATCGCAAAAGGTAATCTACTGACAAAGTGTTTAGCGCCAAATATTATGTGTTTTGTACATGTACCCTACATTCAGCAATGGCCGAAAATTGTCGATTTTAAAAATATTTTTTGTGTTTAATGGCCTATAAAAAATTGTGACGGTAGACTTTGGAAATTGCAAAAACAACGTTTCGTAACGTAGATAGTTCTAAGTATTTTGGCATAAATTGAGGAAAGCCTTTTTATAAATGTGGATGTACGCGCAGATTTTCTGAAAAATTTCAAAATTTAGGAAAAACAAAGTTTTGTACCATAAAAAATTATATAGCGAAAAAATTTTATTTTCTCAAATTGACATTTTGACTTCTATATGAATCTCTTTAGTACACCTGAAAACATTATTTGAATATCTTTTACTGATCTCGAGATATGCCAATTGTAGGGCATGCAATTCAAAGAATATAAAGAATTCTCTTAACTTCCTTACTTTTACTCATACAACTGTTATAATTTCTAAAAATCTGCATAAACCATATAAAATAACAAAACTACGTTTCTAATGTTATAAAAAACGTTTATATACAATTTTTACAATAAAAAAATATTTATCGTAATTATACGACCCGTTTTTCATGAAAGAGTACTATAACGCTGGGCGGTCACGCTAATATATTTCATCATAAATCGAGAATAAGTAAACTTTCAGAATATGCGGAATAAAGTTGCCCTTAAGTCGTTAAAATATAATTTTTTTTATTTCCGGCTGTTTCGGAGCTTTTCAGAAATTAGCGGTGAAAAATTCGTTTTTTCGTTCAAATTTAAACCTTTTTCCATTTTAAAGAGCTCATAAAAAAATTAAGCAGGCAAAAATGAAAAATTTTTATCATAATATATTATATTAGAAAGCCAAAAATCATTAAAATCGAGGAATAAATGTCGATTTTATTTGCAATTAACTGAAGGAACTCAGTTGATAAAAATCACAATTTCCATACAACAGAAAAATTTTAATTTGTGCGTTTGAGTTGCATGAAAATGGCAGTTCTTATTAGTTCAATTCTCTCACATAAATTGCAAATAAAATCGGTTAGACGAACATCGTTAAGATGGCATGAAATGGTTCAGCAAACCAAAAATGAGAAGATGTGAATGATGCAACAACAACGACAGTTTTTTTGGGGATGTAGATAATTTTTTTGTGTACATATATCATTCTACGTTTTGTGGGCTTATTTCATCTTCAAGTAATAGCAGCTTAGCTAAGTAAAGATTTCTGGTCTAGCCGAGAAATGATTTGTCGAATAATGGTTTCGATGAGTACAGATTTTCTGTCTAACCAGTTTTTAACAGACCACAAAGATTTTTTTCTCTTGAAAGCCTTTATGGAATAGGCGCAACAAGAGCGTCCAAAGTACTGGTAGGTAAAAGGAGTTGTTATTTTATTTCGTTTGGGGCATATTAAATGTTATGGTTTGGGGACTTATTTTCTCCCCTACTTATACTGATTCAGGCTATATGTATGCATCATCTATGTATGCATATCTTTTGGAGTCGCACATGAATATTGCAATTACAAACGGCACGACAAATTTTTATGCATGAATATGCTTACCCCTGCCACCTGTGCTGAAGGTTATGAATACACAATATTATTGAGGCAACGAATTTGTTAACATTTTTATAGTTTCCTGTGCAAAAATAAATTGTCACTCAATCAAATTGCTAAATAAAATTGCTTTGCGAAAGCTAAAACAATACGATATAACACATGAGCAAAAGAAACTGAATAAATATGGGTAATAACA
This sequence comes from Panzeria rudis, assembly GCA_956483635.1. Taxonomy (NCBI): domain Eukaryota; kingdom Metazoa; phylum Arthropoda; class Insecta; order Diptera; family Tachinidae; genus Panzeria; species Panzeria rudis. The sequence continues at coordinate 118,064,275 of OY101449.1, read as the reverse complement.
ATCACAAAAATAACAAAACCGAATTACAATAATGTGTACAATAATAAAAACAATCTTAAAAACTAAACATAAATGGATATTATTTTTATTCTCTAGATATGAACAAAAGAAAAAAAAATACAAAAAAACATACAAAAAGAAATATCTTTGAAATGATAAGAATTAAAGACATACACAAAATAGCCAAATCTAAAAGAAATCAAAACAAATGCACACAATTTGCTGCCAGTCATATGGATTCGCATTTAAACAAAATTGTATTTTTAAACCATCTTTAAGCCATCGCACTCGTAACAGAATAATAAATAAATGGATGAAACAAAAGGCGGTATTAAACTTGGAAATGTTATTGAACTGGGTATCTTAGAGGCGTCTTAGATTGGACACACGTTTCATATTTATTACAACACAGACAATATGCCAAGGATTATGAGCACTATGATAACAAAAATGCCAACAACTACAGCAACGACAACAATACAAACAAATGCCCATAAAAATATTGTACACGAAAATACTCCCGTATAAACATTATAAGGTGTGCGCTAAAGTGATAAGGTAACTTGGCATGAGGCATTAGGCTTAAGAGAAAATTAATAAAATTAAAGTGCAACTTAAAATCAATAACAATATTTTACTTGTAATGCTGATAGAATAAATAAAAAAAAGAGACTCACAAAAATGTTCATCGTAATGTTTTAAAGCTGTCATTACATTGTCTGAGTTTTCGTCTGATTTCAATACGTAAAAGTGAAATATCAGTTCTAATATAGAATTTTTAGTTTTTCGTCTGAGCGCAGTTGAAAATAGAACTTATTCTATTTCCATCTAATATACACTATTGGGCAATTCAAGGCGAGTTGCATATTGTTCTATCCCGTATTTTGTATTTAAATAGTACTTGATACTTTGAACAGCTTATGTCTCATAACGGTTATAATGGCCCTTATTATGAGTTGAATTCGATGTTTGATCTTCGCTGGCTATCGAACATTGAGTATCGAATGTCAAATTCGTATTATGAGCTAGCAGCGCTATCGAAAATTTCGTTGTACAACGAATTTTCAATAGAACACAATTTTGCTTTCGATGCGGTGTGGCAGTTTGTAAAACTTATTGAAAAGGCAATCATTTGTCCATTTGTTTTTTAAAAATAGTATTTATAAATTATTTTATTTTAATTTCATGATCATGTTAATTAATAAATTAATTAAAATTTTTCTTTTATAAATTTGTAAACAAATAATATTTATTTATAGTGTCAGATGATAAATATGTACTATTGTGAACAATCCAATTAAGTGAAATTCACAATAGCGCCATAATACCAAATGAAGATTCGTTCGAAAAATTAATTCGATCACAATCGAAATTCGAATGCTGCTCATAATAGGCACCAATATTTTTATTTTTCCCGAAAATTTCATTTTAAAATCGGCCCGTACTAAATTGCGATGTCGTTAACTCTTTTATTTTTCACAAAAACTTTTCTCTATTTATTTTATACATTTTATTTTAATTTATTTTATTTTAAACATCAAAATTTTCGAGAAAATTATAGTAAAATTTTATGAATTTTTTGCGTGAAAAATTTAAATAAAATTTTATGTATGCATAAAATATTATGAAGTATGAAAAATAGGACTGATATGACACTGCTTTCATATGCCCATATGAGTTTTAAATTTCATATCCTTAAAGTTAGAATATGAAATCAGACGAAAACTCAGACAGTGTAAAGACGGCCTAAAGGGCCAAATGAACTTGCCAAACATGACAGAAATTTGCGTTTGTACAAGCCTGTTGTGTAATATATCGTAGCGTTTTTACATTTGACAAGCGGCTTGGCAAGCTGCTTGCAGAAAAATCTAAAAATTTTGATATTTTGACAGCCATATTGAAGTTGTGGCAAACTGATTGTATAGTCTATTGTAAAATTAGCTCATTCGCAACAAAATTTCCATAGAGTGGGGTTGTCGTGGAAAATTACAGTTAAAATTAGTGATTAATGTAAAAAATCTTTGCTTGTACGATCTAGTTTTGTGTAGTCTGTGTGCAAATGAGAAAATAATGTTTGCCAAGCCGCTTGCGTAGTTTATTTGGCCCTTAACTAAAAGTGCTGAGAACATATTATACCTTAAACGTAAGGCATAGAAGGTTTCACTATCACTGTGTAACTATGTGTAAAATTGGAGGATATTTAACTCCGCAAAAATTAATTCTAGATGTGAAGTCTAAAAACGCCGAAACACGTACATATTTTTTTGGTGCCCACTACCAAGATCAGTCGTTAGAACCTTATTCTCAAAGTATCTATTATTTCCATTGCGTTGCATTGCAAACCCCTAACCAAAAAGCTTAACTAAACTTGCACAAAGCAGTGACGGTAAGTTCACTACGGAGACTTTAAGACTAATAATTCACTTTGGATAAAAAACCAATTCAGTTCGAAAAACAATCATATGGTCCTTCGAATCGAATATGAAGCATTTACCTATTAAAAATCTATTATTTCAAAATAAAATTATTATTTTAAATATTTTTTTACAGAAAAATCAACTAAAATTCAACATAAAATGATCTTTATTTAGCAACAATGGCAACAAGAACATAAAATACAAAACTTGAGTGACCTTATCATTATGTTGCGCATCTTATAATTGGTAAATCACAGCCATTGTGATTGTATTTCTTGTCAACAAAAGCATTACATATTTGTTTATGTATGCATGTGTGTGTTTATGCAATGTAAATGTAAGGATCCTGTCACACAATCTCAAAGATACTTATTTGTTCACACACAGTAACAATAATAATTGCCCGGTTGGCCAACACGTCGTAGAGGGCGTTTTCATCAACGACTACATAAGGGAATTTCGACATTGGTCATGTACGATATTTGTCCATAACAGACATCGTACTCAAAGAATGGGTAAAAGAAAAACCACCCATCTGTTCATGCCAACTAGCCAAATAAGCTTCTTGTGGACATTGTCGCTCAGTCTGTCACCAGTTTGAATCATATTGATACAGTCCTGCTTGCTAAAATTGAGCGAAATTGAGCTGATGAAAAGTTTTGTTAAAATGTCTATTAAACAGGGTTCCCAGTTTTATTTCATACCTCATCCCCAATTTTCGATTTTTCGTTCCCCAAAATACCCAAAATAGCTATTTTATCATCCCAAAAAATCCCCACAGAACCTTATAAAGAAAATCATATTATTTCAATGATAATATATGCGTACATTTATTTCTTTAATTAGCTTCATTTATATTGAATATTTTAAAATTAGTTTTAGTTCTACATATACCCAGCGGTAAATGGAAGGTGTAAAGAGGCCTTCTATAAAGCCTTATTTAGCAGGTTCTAGTACTTCCCCTCCTATTGCATATACATATATTTTTTATACGCGATGTCATTGCGGGCCTAGGCCCTCTGCGATCCATTGCTCAGCAGGTCTGAATGCATTCTTTAGCAGGCCTATTTGCAGGTCATACGTGGCATGCCTGAGAAGGCCTGTTCTGGGTAGGTCTGTTAAAAGTCAAATGGAGGCACATTTTTTTATCTGGGTATTTCTATAGCGGCTTCCATATATATGGTTATCGTGAGTTTTTATTTCGACCTGCTTCTTTTCATCCAAAATAATATTTTATACATATGAGTCTAAGTTTCGTGTATTTATTATCAAGGAATTGGACATGATGTAGTAGCAGCAACATAAACGACATAATAGCTGTATGTATGATGCCTCTTGTACGTAAGTTTCAGTATTACATACAAATTATTTGCGAAAAAAGAATACAAGAATGTTTGTTATTTCTAAAATACTCCTTCCAAAAGAAGGTAGAACGGATGTGTATCGAATCTTTTAGAAAAGAGTGTAGAGGCCTTCTAGAAGGATATCCTGAGAAGGCAAAAAATAATTAGTTTTTGATCTTATTTCAGGTGTTGGAAGACCTTTAAATAGGCCTGTTTAGTGAATGCCTCGTAAGTTTTACCGTTGGGTATGTATAATTCGGGTTCTAAATACATATCTACATATGTATGTACATATGTATATAAAAAGAGTAACGTAAAAAACACACAAGAATAAAACAAATGCAAATATATCAATTTTCATCATTTCAAAAACTTTAGAATCAAAATCTTCTGAATAATCAGTTAATGACATTTTGTTCTACAAGTTTTATCGTTTAAGAAGAAATCTGAACTGTTTTTAGAGTGTTTTTGTATGAAGCGAGCCACACACCAGACCATACTTGTTGGGTGAATGGTATCTTTAAATGATTTTGATGCACAAGAAATAGATTTCAAATCCCCAAAAATCCCCAGCGAAGAAAGTGGTTGTCCGTAAAAAATCTTCTGGCGATTTTCACAAAATGTTTATCTCCAATCTCTAAGAAATCCCCTATTTGGGGACAAATCCCCAAAACTCGGAACGCTGCTATTAAAACTTCTTGTATTAAATACTCTCTGAGCCACAAATTCCTCAAATTGTTGTTGTATAGCACGTGTAAAAAAGAAACAAACGAAAAAATGTAATGCTGACATTTCCGAGGATGTTGTCCTTTACACGGTCATTAATGAGCATATATGAACTTAGCGGCAATTTGTTTGAAAATGTCCTGGCTGATCTGTTTGAGCTGTCACCAACAGGTCATCGATGCTTTAACATTGGTATGCATCGGTCTTGCAAGATGTCTGAAAGACATGGCCAACCGGGTGGTAACAAATTTAATACATACATACATACAGGTTTATGTTTTTTATTGTTGTTGCTGTTAATATTTATTCATATTAGACAATTGCGGTTAATATTTGTTGATTTCTATTTGTTTATTTGCATGTGTTAATGTAGTACTCGTATCTGTGTTATTTGTTATTTTTGTTTGCAGTCCAAATATTAACTCGGCACGTGTTAATATTAAACCTGGAACATTTGTTCAGGGGGCGTATTATTTTGTTTGTATTTTTCTTTCGGTTAAACGAATTAAGTTTTATACTCGTATGATTAATAGACTTAGATAAATGCTGATAAGAATATTGGCAGAAGAAACCAAACGCAGGAATATTTGTAGGTTCACAAATGCGAGAGTTAATGAAGGAAGCAAGCTTTAAAATTTAGATACCCCGTGGAATTTCTGTCACATACATCTTAGGTATGAGACCGATAACAAAGTACACAGAAAAAATTATGATAGCTTTTGTTTTAAACAAACATATTTTTGAAACTGATTTTAAATCTTTATTATCGTCTATATTTAGTTTGATAAATAATTTTGTTTGACTTATTATTTCATTTCATTTACCTACCGCCAATGTTGGCAACCTGATAAAATTATGAAATTCATTGATTTATTTTTTATATTTCTCTAAAACATTTTTTGATTGAAACAATTTGTTTATTGAAAAAATCAGAATTTTTTTTTTCAAACAAATTATTAAAAATTTTTGCATTTGAATTTACAAATTTCTTTATAGGACCTAAATTGAACAAATTTACTAGGGATGTAACGAATACCGATACCGATACCGATATATCGGCGATACTTCAGATTTTCCGATACATCGGTATCGGCGATATTTTACTGCCGATACGACGATACTTTTAAACATTTTTTTCAGAGTTTTTTTTAACAAATAATTTATTTTTGTTCGATTTTACTATGAATTAAATACACTTCGTTATTTTTTAAATCTTATTAATATCAATTTTAAAAATTAATAATATTTTATGCTGTTATTTTGTAAAAAAATTATTTATTTTTTGTTAATTTTACCATGAATTCAAGTTCAAGTCGTTGTTTTATAAATCTTATTCCAGCAAAAAAAAGATACTCCAAAGAAGTCATGAAAATGTAGAATTCGCGATCTGGAAGTATTGCAAATTTGGATAATTTCTAATTAGTTTTACATATCCTTGCCATTGCAAGAAGTTCTGTTTTTCGATTACCAATTCGGTGGAAGCGATGCTAGGACAAATTTCTTTTTCGGTATTCTATAATGATTTTTCCTTAAGGAAAAAGGATAAAAAGTACCTATTTTCACAATTTTTTATGCGAATTTAAACTCAGAATTGCATTTTCATGTAAATTTAAGTGAATAAATATAAACTTAGAAGTCTTTTAATAATTAAGCTATTAAGTTATTTAGATGAATATTAGTTGATAAATGTCCTTTAAAAAAATCGATTTTTTAAAAAGCATGGCGAGTATTTTTTTTAAATTATAAAGGAATTAAACAATTCTTCTTGCTTTTCTACTAATTATCTGCATATTTTTAATATAGATTTGTTGGAAGCAAAGAAAATGTAGCTCCTTAAAAATTACTTCCAATGTTTTATAAATTTTAAATATTCTCTCTTATAATGTAATTTTGTATAATAAAAAATTGCACTTGAGTTTTGCTAATCTAAACTTGAACTCAATTTCAATATTCGTATCGGTATCGGAATCGGTATCGGCGATATTTATTTTTAAATATCGGTATCGGTATCGGATCGGCAAAACGGCGTATCGTTACATCCCTAAAATTTACATTTGATTCAGGGAATTTGGTATTTGAAGTGAAAAATTGCTTTTTTCTGTGTAGGTCGGACACATCCAAAGTGTGTGTACAATTCATAGCGATGTCCTAGGCCCTCAGTTTCGTCCAACACGATGGACATTGTTAGAGAAGGTTGGATGAGTTCAATTGTTTGGTGACAGCTCGTGAGATAGCTGAATTGTATTCGTGTTCGTTTTGTTATTCGCTTTTAATGTACAATTAATTTTACAATGGGATAGAAAAATACTATTCTGAATCGGATGCTAGTTGTATGGGACTAACTATTTTGATTTAATTTTTCCTATTGACATAATAGTATACAATCGGATGTTTTTCAATTTGTAATAACTTCTCGACAGCCAGGTAAAAGAAGTGCACTCATAGAAACATTTGTCTTCTCATTGATGACGCCTTGTCATCAGAATTCTGACATCAATGCCATGAAAAATGGCATTAATAAAAAGATAACAGGCATTAATCCGATGATAAACGTCATCTTACAATTTTGACATAGTTTGAGTGTCTTCTATGCTATGGCTTGAATGATATCAGTACGATGTCACTTTTCATATGTTACTAAAGTGTAAAATACATAAAAAAGTAAAAAACGTTTGTAATTTGTATTTTAAAACAAATAATATATATTATAATTTTTTATTTTTGTGTTAAGCACATTTGTAAAAAGTTAAAAGCATTAAGTCTTTTTAAAAACTAAGCCAGTACAACATTTAGGATCATATATTGTCAAAATTTGTGTTGAAAATTTCTCTTTGTCTAAAATTGTATCGATTTTTTAGGTATTTGTAACAAAAATAATCATTTATTTTCTGATGGTTAAAGGATTTTAAATATAAATTAGTAAGTGTTGGTAAGTAAATATTGTTAAATTATAAACAAAATTGTAAGTAAGACCTTTTCTTGTTTAAAAAAATGCAACGAATTAAAAAAATTTACTTTATACATTTTTAATAAAGAAAAAAATTTGCAAATTAAACATATTTATTACAAGTGAAAAAATTTAACATAATACGCCTATGGCTGAATGCTATGTAGCTACGCTAGACAATCGATTGGCGGCTGTTTTTATTTTCTTTATTAAACATATTTTGCTCAAAAATCAACTAAAATAAGGCGCGTGTAATTTTAGGTCGATAATAATCAGTAAAGTGTTGTTGACTATTATCGACCTAATTTTCAACAAAAGTGGCTTAGAGTGTATATGTACGCAGAAAAAATTATCGCCAAAAAAATTTTCAAACAAAAGTTTGTCTAAAAATAAATTTAATTTTCAGTATATATTCTTTCCATAACCTATGTTTGTTTGACTTTTATTTAGAACGCAAACACCAAAAACAACAATAAAAACTGAGTTGTAAAAAACCACCCCCATGACGACATGCACACAAATAACAACAACAACAATCATAGCAAGAGGAGTGCAATTGCACCAAGTTTGTTTACAAAAGATTTTTGAGTGAATCGATTAGTTAATGTCGTTCCATTAATTCTCATTCCTTTTTTTACATTATTTATATAAACGTTGAGACTTGAACACATTTAACAAAGTGAAATCTGATAAATGCTTAATGGATGATGATGATGACACAGAGAAAAAGTTTGTTTGTATTTTTGTCTGATTAATTAAATTATTTTGCTTAATTGTTGTTAGCATTTTTAGACAAATTGTTTATTAAATTCAGACAGAAATATTGTTTGATATTTTTTTGAAAATCCAGTAAATATTTTTGTTTGATTTAGCAAATTGTGTTGTCTACAATTTGTAAATATTTTTAGACAAATTATTTCATAGATTTAAACAGTTTCTTCACTGAAAAAACACGTTTTTTTCAATGAAATTGTTTGGGTATTTTTGTCTATATTTACAAATTAGTTTGTAGGTTTGTTCTTAGACAAAATATTTACTATTTCATTGAATTCCTTTACAGAAAATAATATTTAGTTTTTTCTGTGTACAGACAAAACATTGAATCAAACGAGAGTATGGCTTTTTTTCATGATATTGATGACACTTAAAGGCCAACCTAAATCAGAGCGTTGAGCGTAGGGTAAGCAACAGCGTACGTATTTACAGTACATTTTAACACAAAATATTTACTGTGAATATATTGTAAATACGTACCCTGTTGCTTACGCGACGCTAAACGCTTTGATTTAGGTTGGCCTGTTAATCATCATATATGTGTCGCATCAATTATGTTTATGTTGACTTTGTGATGACGATGTTTACTTGGATGGTACCGTAGCTGAAATGGTAGAGGTGTCAGCTTATAAACATGCGATGAATTGAATAGCCTCGGATCAAGACATACATAAGAAAAAAAATATAAGAGAACAACAAGTAGAACTAAATTAGAAATGAAGAAAGCCAGAATATGTAAATATATATGTCCGGTTTAATCATTCCCTTGATGGCAAGATGATCACCTAATGTTAAGCTTGACATCACAATGATGAAAGTATGATGGTATCACAAACAGGGAGCATTAATGTCAAATTACATCAGCCACTTGACTAAACATTGATGTCAATTACATTAGCGTTATGACGGTTTTTCTATCAGTGTACTAAATGGTGTTATAATATACCAAAGTGTGGCCGTAAATTAGTTTTGGTTCAAAAGTTATGGTTCCATATTTTCCCGCCTTTTAATATAAGGTGTTCGAAGACAAAAGGATTTTTAGTTTAACATTAATTTGTTTAACAAACGATAAATTGCTCTACTTAAAAAACTTAGCCTTGAATTAAATTACATATTAAACAATATAAATCATATTTTGTTATGAATACGAAGGCCAAAGAAATTTGTAGTGTGGGCCAACAATTACATCTACATAGTGCTACATTAAAGAAATAAGTACATTCTTTTCTTTTCTGATGGTTTAGTTATAATTATTTGCTCTAATTTACCGTGAAAAATAGGTTGCATTCACCTTGAATTGCACTTGCTGCACTTATTATTGCTTTTATTGTACTCATTATACAAAGAAATACATACACATATAAAAAAAGAACTGCTGTTAAAAAATGAAACTTATAAATATTTAGGTCATCATTATTCATTGTCAAGCCCCCTTCAGCAAGGTCTCTGGCCGTTTTGTATGGATTCTTACAGTTCACAGCAGGATATTGGCCATCAATATCATTAAACAAAATTATGATTTGTGCATGCGTGTATTACGAGTGGAAGAGTAAAAGGTTGTGAAGAAAATTATGGATGGATAAGACTGCTGACAAATATGTTGATTTACAACTTCAACACAAACTCGCAGCACAATCCACACTGAAAGATACACGCAACACATGCAGTAGATCATAAAAAGGAATGTAAACAAAAATTATAAAAAATAGTTTTAATAGTGTAACATTACATTTATACAAATTCAAATGCACACGCTCACACATCCACATAGTTAGTCCAAGCGGTTAAAGGTAACAGGCCTGGAAATTGCAGGCCTTCTTGAAGACCGATACGCATGCAAAATGCCCTCTTATTTTTCTATTTTTTATTTTTCATTTTACGTTCGATAGGCATTCCACATTCGCTTCTTTAAACAGGGAAGATGGAAGGAGAATTGTATTTTTATATTAAAAAGTACAAAAAGTGCGTTGGATATAACAAACATTCTCGTATTCTTTCTTTCGCATGTAATTTGTATATATGACGGAAATTTACATACAAGAGACATCAAACATGTTGATATTATGTCGGAGCTGATTAACTTATCATTATTTCGCCGGAACTACATCATATCCAATTCAATGTATAAAAAATTACTTTGGATGAAAAGAGATAGCTCGAAATAAAAAAAAACATATTAATCAAATCGAAAGAAGCCGGTATGAAAATACATACTGAAATAGAAAAAATGTCCACCTCCATTTGCTTTTTAACAGACCTTCCTTAGATAGCCTTCAAAATGCCATGCCAGAAAAGGCCTGTAAGAGTCCCTACATTAGGAAGTGGCTTGGAGGGCCTGCGCCGCAATGACATCATGAGTGCAAATTAAATGAGTATGGAATGGGGATTGACAGGCCTTATGTCTGCTAAACAGGCCTTCTAGAAGGCGTCTTTACTTCTGCAATTTACCGCTGGGGCGTTCCTACAAAATATAAAAACACACTAAATTTGTAAAAACAATAAACAGACATAAAATGGATTTTTATTAATTTTTTCTTGAGAATTTTGTTAAGAAATGAAATGAACTAAAATAGAAAAGGCAAACTAAAAGATAGAAAACAAATAATATATTAATAAAATTAAAAAAAACAAGATATCGAAGAACACCCATGATAACTATCGGTCAAACACCACAATACTACTTGGAATTAAAACCAAAGAACTCTCTCTATCCGTTCTGACAATAACAAAAATAAAATTCTTCATCTAGAAAGTTTTAAAAGACTTATTAACAGATCTAAATCAATTAATTAATAAAGAAATACATTTAAGTGTGTTTTATTTTCCATTAATTTCATAGAAATGATATGTTGTTTTATTACTAATTTCTTGAAAACACAATATTATTTGAGTGATAAAAATTATTTGAAGAAATCAGATAAAAATATTTCAAATTCCAATAAATAAAAATGATATTTATAAAAATAAAATAATGAAATATGGAAAATTAATTTCATATTGGCTGGCATAGTGTGAGTTTTTTTATATGCGATCTACCAGTTCTTATTTTTTTACTTTTTACACGACTCATAATCAAACAAAGTCATCTAAGGTGCCAAATTACACTCTGCAACAAAATCAAATTTTGAACAAATCTTATACGTTGAACGAATCTTATACGTTGAACGCTTACAAGATTTCCTATCCCAAGTAATAATTATGAATAGCTACAAAATTAACCCATATATAAGTTTCAAGTTTTGAATGATTTCTGGCGTTTAAGTCGAGTTGGGAGCTTGGGTGTCTTTGAAGACTTATAGTATAATTTTATAGGAAATATTTTTGAATAACATTTCATTCAACCCGCTATACAGCGAAGAATTAGAGGGCTAAAATGTTCAAAAAACTGTTTCTCGTGGTATAAAACTGCTGAAAACATTAGCAGTGCTGTTAAAGGCGCTTTCACATCGTAATACAAGCTTTAGATTTTGTAAGACGAAAATCAAATCAAAATCAGTCTGACTGTCAAAAAATCTTAAAGGAACTTTTCTCATTACATTTTGTTTCTACACTATCACATTCCAAATAAAACGTAACAGAAATAATTTGCAATAAAGCAAATTTTTTCGTTCTTCTTTTTCTATATTTATGCCGGCAAACAAATACACAACTGTTTTTATTATTCCTATGTTTGTTTGTGCAAAAGACAACCCTGATAAAATGAAAAATGTGATTGTTTAGAAAATTTCCTAAAAATGACGAATACCATAATACTGTCAAATTTCTTTACGTTTTATTTGACAAATCATAACAATTTGTTTTCACAACGTTGGATTTTTACTTAAGATTTGAGTTTTTGACAAGTATTAATACTAAATCTAATAGTCTGAAGGCCACTTAAAAGCAATCGATTTTTTAGTGGTATTGTATTATTGAGAAAATCCATAACCGGACTAAAAACTTAAACAAAATTTTTTTTGATATTTATTATTGTAAGCCAATTTTCGGAATTTTAAATGTGTAATAGATTTTCGCTTTAATATTTTCTATACATATCTATTGTATGTCTGTTAGATGCAGCATACATGTGCAATATAAGCGTACGTGTAACACCTTTTTTTGTGCCAAATTTCTTTAGCAATTTTGCTTATTTTCATACATTCTATTCCGTATGATTTTTTGCTACAAGCAATCACATAACAAATGTTTTCCATGCATGAATTTAACAACAATGTAACAGACAACAAATTATTTGAAATAAAGTACAAAAAGTTGGATAACATTAACTTTGATTAGCTTTGGCTGAAGAAGACGTACAAGTAAGTCCAAAGGAAATACCAAAATGAAAAAAAAATATTACAATGAATAAAATAAATGAATGAAAGGAGTATAAACATGAACGTGATAACTTACTGTGGTACTCTCTTCATCTATTCGTCTAACGCTCTGTCTATCGGTTGGTATGTATGTTTGTGACACTTTAAATATAGTCGAGGGAGTTGCATGATTTAAATTTTGCAATCACAGAAATGGCTACTAAAGAAAAATTATTCCCTAAGAGAGTAAAATTTCTTCTACTATAAGCGACAAGGAGAACTCGAATGAAAAATGGTTTAAAAAAATACTTTGAAAAAAAACTAAACGACTCAGGATGAAAGACCACAAGAAAAGGTAAATTATATCTCAACAATAGTAACGACGTTTAAAAATTATAATGGTCAAACGATTTTTCGATTTAATTCAAACGACAAATTACACTGTACAACAAGAAAAAAACAATAACATGATCTAAATGACTGTTTCCGTTAGAGGGCACCAAAAAATATATACGTGTATTGGCGTTTGGAAATTTTTCGTTTTGGATTAATTTTAAGAGGAGTTAAGGTTCCTGCCATTTGTTTATAGTTAGAATGACTTGGCATAAGAAATCGTGAAAGCCTTACATTTAAGGTATAATATGTATTCACAAGTTTTTTATAAAACACCACGTGCACTTTTGGATTTTCCAAAATATTTGTGAAATACTTTTAAAATAAAGCTCATTTTATATTTTATATAAAAATTAATGGATACCGGAAATTAAAACTATAGTTTAATATTTTAATACGTTCTTTAATTCCCGGTAATTTCCGGGATCCCGTGAATTTCTTTTTTATTTCCCGCTCTCCCGGGAAACAGAAAAGTCCGGGAATAGAAAAACTCTAGTATGTATGTATGCTTCTTTTTAAGCAGGGTTGACATAAATTTATTTAAGCATTTTTCTTTCACATGGCAAATATTAATTTCTTATATCTTTAAAATTCCAAAAATATGTAATTTCAACAGAATTTCGCTGACAACAACTACTCTGTCATCACTGGCTTCTGAAATAGGGGTAAATTTTGACATTTCATCAGCATAAGCATGCTACATTCCAAGGTATCAACAACGTTTATGAATGTAGAAGCATGTAATAACCAAATAAGCATACTTGTCAACATTTACCTCTATGGTATTTAAAGTTGTTCAATTTCTTTAAAATATGCAGTTAAACATAGAATGCGCATGCGCATCCTGCTCCATATACCAGCAGTATAAAATGATAATTTATACGTTCTCAAACACATGCTCACACATCCATATACATATAACTAGTACATGCCACATTCGTTCATATTTTAAATGCTGAAAGGTTTACGAGGGCCAACTACTACAAAAATTCATATGAAGAATCATTTATAATTTTCTTAGCACCCCATGCCGTTATTGTTTGACATAAACATATAACATTAATTTTTATTTTATTACGCGTGTTGCATTGCTACTGTTACATGCTGCATATTCTTATAGCGTGCAACAAACATTTAATTTTTTGTGTTTTTGTGCCATTAATTCATTTCTTAACGATCATTGTTTGTCATAAAAATTTGTTTATTTATTTCTAAAAGTCAATTCATATTTATTTACTTTGTTTTGTGTTTTTTTTTGGCTTCAAACAATGTTTCTTGTTTCTGTTGTACTAAAATTGTTAATCGCACCTTTAGAAAGGGTTGTTCTTTTCTTTATTATTGTTTTCCACTGCAGATCATTTGGATCGAAATATTATTAGTTTCTTTCTGCTTTATATAATACGTACTGCTCGCTCATTTCATCATTATGAAGATCATTGTTTGTAGCCATCATATCACTTGTAAATTGTTTACATTTCTTACATTCATAAAGTTAATTTGTGATGATGATCGTTTATTTTACACCATCTCACATACATCGTCACATTTACAAGTACCAGACATATGCCATCAATTCATTGCCATTGTGATCGGTTGTAGCTTCTGTTTGAAGTATTTAATAGTTGACTACTTGTAATTGTTGTGCATAATTATGAAGTAATGCATGTTTGTATGTACATATGTTTCACTGTGTTATGCAGCTTGTTATCTGCTGCATTTTGTCTCAGTTGTTAAAATTGTAAAAATGGTTTCAACAGCAAGATACAAATCATGTTGATTGATTTGGGTCAGAGATGAGTTTATGAAAAGTAATAAAAGTTTGTGTGTTTTTGATATCATGTAACTGAGAAATATTATATATAAAAAAGATATGGAAGCGGATATATAACATCGTAGTTGCATAAAAATTATTTTTTATAATATTTTTTATTACATACATATGTATGTAGTACATATCTTAAAAATATCATTTTGGTAAATGGGAATGATCCAAGTTCAATTGCTCATAAATCACTTGGATAATTTTTACTTTGCAAAATTACTTCCTTAATTTTTAGTTTAAAGTTAAACTAAGTTCAAAGTTAAACCAAGTTCAAAGTTAAACAAAGTTTAAAGCTAAAAAAAGGTCAAAGTTAAAACAAGTTTAAAGTTAAACCAAGTTTAGAGCTAAGTTAAACTAAGCTTAAAGTTAATTATAATTTAGAGTTTTATTTTAATTAATTAATATTCTTGGAAAACAAGGAAAAATCATCATCAGTTTTAGCCGAACATAATAACGCAGTTTTCAAAACCCGCTAAACTTCCATCAGCAGTGCTCATGCTTATCTTGCTTATCACCACTCTCTCTCTCGCTCTCTTTAATGCATATACTTTTCTTCCACTCCGATTTCTAATGTTTCGCAACTAGGACATCTGTTTACGCCTTCCTTCAAATTTTCCTTGGGTTATAAACTGAAGAAGTTCATACATTGTACCTCGAATAACACGGCACGAATAAGCAGTTTTTCTTATATTCATTGTAAGAAGTAGCAGCCTTTCTGTCACCACGTGTTAAACTAAGTTAGGAGCAAAACTGATTGGGAACTAAGCTTACTTTTAATTTGACTAAGAGCTAATAGATCAGTGCACTAAAATCTATTTATTATTTAAACTACATTTAAAAACCTGTTAAGTTTAACAAAACCACCATTTAAACGTTCGCTGATATATTATTATAGGAATAAAGTTAACCTTAGTTTAAAAGATAGCTTACTTTAGAAATAAACTTAGTCTAATTCAGTTTAAAGCTTAAACTTAACCATAGTTTAAAGCTAAGCTTAGCATGAACTGAGATAACTGATTCGTAAAAACGAACCTGGTGTAAATTTATACTTAACTTAGAGTAAAGTTTCGTTTAAAGTTTAACTCCGTTTAAAGTTCAACCTTTCTGAAAATAGAGCCTGCTTAAAGTTAGTCTTAATTTAAAAGTATACTTGGTTTAAGTTATTCCAGGTTTAAAGATATACTTAGATTAATATTTAACGTCTTTTAAAGGTATGACTTGCTTGCACATATACTTACCTTAACGTATACTTAATTAAATTAATTACTTTAACTTACACTTAATTAAGGTTTAACAATGCTTAAAAGTAAGAGTAGTTTATGTTTTCCATGTAAACTTGGTTTAAAATCGAACTTAGTTTAAATTTTGATTGATAATAAACATGCTTTAGTATTAAATTTCGATTAAATTTTAGCTTAAAGTTAAACTAAGCTTAAAGTTATACCTTGTTCAAAACATGGTTTAAGTTAAACCTAGATTAAAGATGAACTTGGTTAACAGATAATTTTTACTTAAAATTATAACGACTATTACGTTAAACTTAGTTAAGCAGTAAGATTAGCTTTGCGTGAAGCTTATTGTCAAATAAAACTTATTCTATATTCGAGTCTTAATTATATGCAAACTTAGTTTAAATTTAAACAGTCGTTTAAGTAAAACTTTGGTAAGGTTAAATCTATACAACAATAATGGCTTAAAGTTAAATTTGGATTATATTTTACTATTGTTTAAAGTATAGTTTAATTTAAAGTTAGATAACAGATAAAAACCTTTTAAAGTTAAATATAAAGTTCAAGCTTGTTTAGAGGCTTACATATAAACGTAGTTGAAGGTAAACCCAGCTTAAAGTTCGAACTAGTTGACAGCTAAACCTAAATAAACTTAGACTTAGTTTAAAGCTATACTTAACTTAAAACTAAACTTTTTTTAAAATTAAAGTTAACAATTAAAACTCTCTTAACGTCGTTTCAAGTTAAAATTTGTTGAAAAAAAACCTTAGATTTAATATGAACTTAATGTAAATATAAACATATTTTAAATCTAGCTGTAACATACATACCATATCTGTGGATAATTCAATGCCCTGTGGTTAAAACTACAAATCTAGGAAATGTTTACAATATTTTAAGAACATTCAAATGTTTTTATAGACACGTTTAAATGATCACGCCACAGAGGCATATATTTATTAAATTGGCAAAAACAAAACTTTATGTATAGAGGGCAGCTCTTTCCACTACAAAAGATAAATGTCTGTGTGCCATAATACGTAATTGTAGGAGTTTACCAATCTTTGGCATAAGATTATTTCTATTAGACAAGTGACAGAGAACTGCTCCCCAGCATAATAATGTAAATACGTATAAAAAAGGTGATGATAATGATGATTGTGATCACTATGGAAATAACAAAAAACAAGCAGAAATGTTACACAAATGATGGTGTACTGGTGATGGCCAAGTTATTTAAGAGCTGTTACAAAAATCAGAAATAAATAATAAGCCCCCAAAAGGAACATTTCAAATGTGGAGTAAAAAAAGTTACAACATTTATTATGCAGTTTGCACGAACAACTACCCAACAAAAATTCAGTTACCAAATCACCAAAAATATAATTTAAAAAAAAAATTTTTTAAACTCATTACAATTCTACTAGACAACGTACTTATTTTTGTTCTTGAAGTCCAAAAACGAAGCCATTACATTTTGGATGTGCACGTCAAATAAATAAGCACTTTTCTTTTTACATAAAAATTCCTTAAAATAATATATGTATGTGTTTTTATTGTCTATCTGATTATACATACTTATCGATGTACATGCATTCGCAGTCGCGGATCCTTCTGAAGTTTTTATCTCCAATTTTAAGTGCATATAAATGCATACATATGTACATGTGTATGTATGCATAAGCTTCCATGTATACAGAACAGGACAATATTGTTTTTAGTACCGCAATAAAAACTTACATTTTGTTATCTTGGAGGGGGAATCTCCTTTTTCGCTTCTTCTGCATCCGCGCCTTGCATTAAGAACTATTAATTGAATTAATTGAAAAAAAATTTTCTTTAAAAAAAAATTCTAGCAAAGAAATTTGTTTTTAATATAATTTATTTTTGTCATGTTTGAAGTTTCATATTTTCAATTTGGATAGAGAATATAAATGTGAATAAGACTACAAAATAGTGAGTGTAGGAAGTTGTTCAAATTCAAATTATGTGCTAAGTTTTTGCTGGGTAGTATTATGTGTGCTGGTATATGTAAGTGTAATACATTTAAAAGTCAGGAGTATAACTTTCATAAAATTTGTTTAAAACCTTTTGAATGTCAAGTCAGCGTAATTTTAAAATCATAGAGTTCAAAATTGTAAAGGAGGAAAAAAATTAAAAGCGCTGTTTGTGCATAGAGTTTTTTTTGCTTGTTTCAAAGAAAATTGCTGCATTTATTTAACAACTAACACACACACAACATGTGTTGGTGTATAAGTCAATTTGAAAAAAATGTTAGTGTGGAGACACGTTCATATTGCTTATGCAGAAAAAAGAAACTCCCTAGAATGCAATTTTAAATTGAGCTTTATTCAAAATACTATTAAAAAAACAATCTAAAACGAAAAATTGCATATAAACTATAACAGCGAAAAAAGTGTATAAAAACCCAGAGTAACATTAGTGATTTGTTGGCAACACAAATGGTACTGTTGATGATGATAATGACAATCACGTTGTTAATTGTCATTTCGGTTATATTTCTACCATGTTACAAAAATTATTGTATCATGATTTCTTCTATGTACATTTCTGTGAGACCGATAAAGCGTTTATTATTCGATACTGAAATAGATTGTCGAGCACCGCCAATCTAAATTCATGTCCAATCAGCATATCAGAGAAAAGTAGAAAAGAGAACAATGTAGTGGAGAGAAGTTATGTGGCGAGAAGGGAAAAGAGCAGATATCAAACACATATAGTTGGAAAGAAAATTTTTGTTAGTTTCCCTGTAACAGAAGTCATGTAGTTCATGCCAGAAGGACAATTAGCTATATAACTGGATGGATACTGCTCCAAACAAAGGAACTTATTCTATTAAGTGTTATAGCAGATACATTTTTAGCCAAGATGAAATTGCGTTGGTCTCCAGTGCATCACAGGCAACGCTTCTTTATTTGCATCTGGACTTCTAAAATAGTTATTTTATGGGAGACACAGCTGTTGCCGTGTGCTTCAATACCTCGCAGCAGTCAGTATTCATGAGAATTTAAGAAACGCTTGCAGTTCTGTCGTATCGATTCCACACCAGCAAATCATCGCTGAAGAATACGTTTTACAAAAACTCGCGCTAAAACTTTTGGAAGTCTGCAGAAAGTATCAATATTCTCATCCCTTTCGGCTATATACTCATACTTTAAACTTTTATCATTTTCTTGTTTTAAATCTACTTGTTCAAACCACACGTCTTCATACTCAAATTAAAAATCTTTACAGTCATTTCAAATAATCATAGTCCATTGCTAATGATCATTATTGCTTTCAACTTCATTGTTAGCATCAATTTTAGAACATCTGTATAAATTGTAAAAAATTAAACGTTTTGTAGCTGTTTTTGAGTTTTATGGTAAATCAAACTTTAAACAGCACTTAAAAAAAAATTGCCAAGAAAAAGTCCGAATTTGACTAAAAAAAATTAATTTTCTGTTCTGTTCCCATTTCTAAATCATTTGGAATACTTTAACTCTTATAACAAAAGATACTTTTAACAAAACGTTTGGTTTCTTTGTGTTAAACTTCAAGCTTAACATAATTGCCGTTTTGTAACAAACGGACTAACAAAACTGAAATAAAAACTTCGTTTTTTGGTGGTCTTTTATTATTGTTCTTTTTGCTGCTTCTTATACTTACGTCTACATTCTGTTGTATTCGGTTGCGGATCCATCGTACATTATTGGTAGGGAAAATTTTAGATGAAACATACATCTTTTAACGTTTTCTGAAAGCAATGCAATTGAAATTATAAATATTTTATTTGTTTTTGGAGGGGAACTTTCCTTTTTCCCTCCTCTGGATCCACAACTAGTTGTATTTTTTCTAGGTATAAAGTACAAAATATAAAACCAATTCAGTTTGAAACGATTTCGTACTCACTCACTCAATCACCCACTCGTAAATTCATTCATTTGGTGAGTCATGTTTTAGTTGATGGGGTTTTAAAGATTTTTTTTAAATTCTACTTATAAACTGCAGGTAAAAGCAATACTTATGCGGGATTTACAAGAAGACTTTAAGCTGAACTTTTTTTTAGAGTTGATGGACGACCGAGTTAAAAATACGATTAACCGAGTAATAACTCCGAAATAAATTTTTTTGAGAGTTGCTAACTTATAGTTATAATTCAGAATGTTCTCCCAATAGTATTCTGCGGCAGAGATGGTCCTCCTTGTGCTGCTCGAATCCTATTCGCAATAACATTTCCTTAAATTTGGAAACAAACAAGTATTTGGAAACAAAACCTTAGTTATATTTATTACACATTATATTTATCACAGAGAGATTACTAACTATATGTATATGAAAATATTTAATTGTATTTTTAGTAATGTATTTAATATGTCGGCTTTACCTGCCAACACATTTTTTTCACGTTGATTTCGCTAAGTTTGACTAGCTTTAATTACACAGCGCGAAATTTGATTTTCTCATTCGTGTTTTTTTGTGCATAATTCTCTTTTAGTTGGAAAAGTTATGTTCTTAAAATGGCATTAAAATTATATAAACGACTTTAACATTTGAATAAAAAATTTAATGGAAGTAATTTTCAATTAAAAGCTAAAACCCAGTATTTGATGCATTTATTCAAATTTATTATTGTCAATGTTAAAATATCCATCTCTGTATGGGTGTAGGACTATGCAATGATTTTGGATTTTTATTTCCCGCAATTTTGTGGCATTTTTGAAATATTTTGTTACCAAACTGACGTTATTGTTTCTATTGTACAAAATGGTTAATTTCTTTAAAAGTGGTAGATTAATAAATTCATATTCATATGTATGTTTATGTATGTAGATATACAGTGGTGGCCACACAATTAGCACATTATCATGATGCTTATAGTTTTAATAGAAAAAAAAACTATTTTTTGGCATTAGTAGTATGTGTATTATGTGACATACATAATTAATTATGTTAGCGACCGCTTAGCATCAGATTTTTATGCACCTTGTGGATTGTCACTAAACTCTCCTATAGATACCTAATAGGTTTAGAATAATATAAAAGTAATAATAATTGAATAAAAACACTTGATTACAAGAAAAATTAACTTAAAATTTAACTTGGATGTTTTAAGCTAATTTGTGGTTGCTGAATGCGAATATGACATTAATTTATTTTTCTTAAGAAGCGTTTTCAAAATATTCACGAAAAACACGTTTTTTGAATTTTTTTGCTATATCAAAAAAAATCTTGAATTATACAGATTTTGAACTTTTGCACAGATATCTTTTTCTTCCTTCAGTCAATACATATGTGAACACTAGGAATAACAGCTAAACTAGTTTTCGGCAAGTTTTCAAGAGAGCATTCTTAAGTTTGAAATCGTTGCCTGAAAGCAAGGAATCTAGATTAAGCTAACCTCTGTACGTTCGATGTTAGCAATTTTATATTTTAATTTATAATTTAATTTATAATGAAAAAGCGGCTTTCCTTTTCGTTGTTTTTAAATTGCTAGATCCTATCTCTCAAGCTGTTATTCCAAACATAATGAATTGCCTTTAACTTCAAATATATATCAATAATGACTAAACTCGAGCCTAACAACCAACCCAGTAAAAAAATAATTTATCGAACGAAATAATGGCTAATCTCGAGTTAGGCTGAATTTTCACCTATGAATACACTCACGATTTTGAATAAAATCCTAATTCTATTTAAAACTACTTAAGAAATTTGTTTGAACAAACTTAAGATACTCTCAATATATTCCGTACTCAAAATTAACTGAAATGTCTTTAAGTTTAACAAAAAGTTTATTCAACTTTAAATGTTAAAAAGTTAACAGAATTAAAACTATGAAAAATTAATGATTCCTTATTTGCTTGGATCAATTTAACTGTCAAAAGAACTAATAGCAGCTTCCGTAAAAATAAAAGAGGTTTCCTTGTTTCTACTATTTTCACTGTTAAATAATCAACCCCAAGTTCCGTAAAAATAATTGATTTTTGCTTATTATTTTGCATCTTTAATTATTATTTTATTAAATTTATATTTTTACTCACTGGGATCGAACAAAACTCGTTCGGGTTAGAAGTCTAACGTATGAATCAACCATATGGCTAAAGCATAGTATGTAAATTAGCTGCACGAATACAACATAAACTTACTAAATTTTATGCATATAAGATTACATATTAATAAAACACACGCATGGTCTTGGCTGAAATTGAACATGTGACCTCTCGTTTAACAGTCTAACGTACTAACCACTACACCACTGATTTTAAATGTGTCATTATATGATTTCAGTTGCAATATTACGTACAGAGTATTTTGAGTATTTGAGTGTGTGTTATTTCTATGCATGTACTCTTTTGGTACTTATAACATAAACAACGGACTATGTTGAAAGCAACAGAAAATCCGTATAATGTGTATTTAGTTTTTTTATTGAATGTTAGAATCAGTTAAAAACAAGATTGCTTAGAATTTTAAATGTTTACTCTTTTAAAAATTACTGCACGGAATAGTTCTTGAACAAAATACATTCTGTTACTGTCATAATATTGTGAGTGAATTTACATTAATTCAAATATTGAACTAAAAGCCGAAATAATAAATTTCAGATATATATACATAATATATTATATTTTCTGTTGTTACATAAATTCATAAATTAAAATGAAATTTCTAATAAATAAAAAATTATATATTCGCAATTTGCGAAAAATGGGGAAAATGGAAAAAATACACGAAAAGAAAAACGTAAAATAAACGTGTTGAAATATTGGCTAATTAAAACGTATAATAAAACTATAATTGCATACACATTATTGACATGAATGTAATTGGAAATTATTTCCAATATAATAATAAATGAAATAAAAAATAAAATCGTACACAAATACATGTTCAAGCCAATACATAGATAAATCTCTACATCTATAGATTGTAAATGTATAAATGTGGAAATAAATTCGTATGTTAAAGAATATATTCATACAAACTTTTGTAAATAGAAACACGTTAGTAATGAGTAAAATTACAGCAGCAGCATAAAGTAAAAATAAAATCAATATTTATTTCGCACCATTTGCAATAAATCTTAATTTATTGTTTGGCTAAATACTAACTGCAAAGCAAAAACAAGTACAAATGTTTTTTATTACAGCTAGGTCGACTTAAAGCAATGCTATAGTAAATATCATGCAAGGCTTTTGGAGCATTTATAAAATATTATATATAAAGGATTTGGTTAGGAACATGTAGATTTAATTAATAGTTACTCTGATGTCTTCGATGGCTAAGGCTCAAATTCACAGTCTTTAGTTAACTAATGATGGTGCTCAAACCAATGATATTTATATGTAAAGTCGTTATTTAAACAACCGGTTCTAGTTAACTAAAGACGGCGATTTTTGCTTTAAATAACACAAAGATTAAGTTAGTCCACGTACGAGGTTTTGGGAACCAACTGTTTCGACACAGGAAGAAAAACGCCGTACTAAATTCAAGTATTTCCTATTTACTTTGATTACGAGTCGTACTCAAAAATTTAAGTACGAATAACACTAAAATGTCGCGGCGGGATTGATTCAAGTATGCGGCAGGATAGAATCTACATGTACTTGTTGGCTATTCCCGAGCAACGAAAATAAACAACAACAAGAGCACAACAGTGATTTTTGGCTATCATCAGCAAACAAACACCAACACAGTACGAGTGCGACTGTGTATAAAGGCTAAAATTAAGTATTTTGCACTTTAATATTCCGACTTTACTCAATCTTTCTGTACTTGATTTCAGAAAAAGCGGAATTGACGTACTTTTGACACCGCTTGGGACTAGTTTAAGTACGAATGTATTGATTTTTCTTTTCTGCCTAGTTTCTAAAAAGTCAGTCTGATTTGAATATAGCTTCATATGACTCAAGTACCGGTAGTCAAGTTTAAGTTTAGAAAATTTATATTAAAGTTTGTATTAAAATTTTCTAAACTCTTTACACAATCTGCATTTTAAACTATGTAAATACATGTTTTTTGAAAACCAATGTGCCGCTATCTATGTTTACTTTAGGTAACTTATGTCTCTGATCACCCTCACGATTTGTTCCCTAGTATAGGGTATCAAATTGCTTAAATATCAAAAAATTTTACCTAATAGCCATTACCAAAAACAGAATAAAGTTACACTCTAAAACACTTTTGTTGAAAATTAGGTCGATAATAGTCGGCAACACTTAACCGATTATTATCGACCTAAAATTACACATGCATTATTTAAAAAAAAAATTGACTAAAAAAAGCGATTCGCTGCGTGCAGGCTTGAACCGCGACCTCCTGACTGATAGTCTGACGTATCTACCTTTCAGCCATATCCGTATTATACTTGATATTAAATTGTTTCCAGTTGGACTAAATATGTTTAATTTAAAGGTTTTTTTCTTTAATTAAATAACTACAAAATCAATGTAATTTTAGACAAGGAGAAATTTTCAACACAAATTTAGAAAATATATGATCGTAAATTTGAAGTAATGTTTTAGAGTGTACAAAATTGCTCAAACTTGCCTGCAAAATACATTCAAAATATGAATTTCACAAAGTTGCAAACAATTTATCTCATTTTTCTTTAGCAGCAAAGAATTTTATCACAAACCAAAAACAAACAAATAAAAAATACGAAAATACATAAATATTACAACATTTATTAAAAACTATAAATTTAATTAAAAATTTCAAGCTCTTAGCAAAACTCCATGAAACAAGATGTAGAAAAATGTTGTTAACATAAATTTCCTTTTAAAATTTTTGCAAAAAAATTATGACACTTGTTGGCTTCAATTGAAAAACTTTTAATAAAGTAAAACAAAAAAAAAATAAAAATAATTGTACATTTAAAAATGTGGTCGACACATTAACACATACAAACATTTACACTTAAGCATATACACACAGATACAACGTGACCAAACGCACTTGCATGCAAACACGGGCTGACTGTCCGTAATTTACAATTTTGATATGTGAAATTAAACTAAATATGGAAATTTCGTTTCAGATCTAGTCAAGTCACAAACATGAGATTTAGTTCCATTCATATCGTTGAATGAGTCAATGTTTGACTGAGTGTCTGTGTGACAAGAATGGAAAAGATTTGGTATGCAGAGTAACTACAGTCAAGTATTTATGGAGTCAGTCGTTTGTACCACTATAATAGTTTGTATTATTATCAGTCTTCGGGCGTTCATGCAACTAAAAATTGATTTTAAGCGCTTAACAAATGCACCTACAAATGAAAACTATGCGCAAAATATGCATTTACCTAGGAACAAAGTAACCAAACTAAAAGAATATGAAAATATATATACTTTTCTAATTTTTTAATATTATTAGACAAAAAACATAACACAAACATAATTTGGTCTATTATTTAATGCAACCGAGCTTTTGTTGCGTTACCAGTCGGCAACTGAAAATACATGGTTGCCAGAAAGGTACTAAATAGCAACTGAAATTGAAAGCTCTCAGTTGCCATTTGCCATCAGTTATATTATTTTCACCAACTGGCATCCTAACTGAGGCTCGGTTGCCATCATCCATAATCAGCCTATTAATATTTTTTTCAAAAATTGAGAAATATGCATTACTCCAATAATATGCATTTATTGTCAAAATATGAAAAAATATGCACTTACTACCAAAATATGCAACTACAAATCATTGCCAAACTATTTAAAATTTGATGATCAATACCTCTTTATCTATCACTGCTAAAAACATGCATTTGCATGAAAACCCGAACACTGATTATTGGAAAACTAAAAAATCTCCAATACGAAAAATAAAATCGCCAAAACAAAAAAATTGTACGAGCAAGAATTAAAAAAAGTTACAAAAATGAAAAAAATGGCTAAACGAACGAAAGGGCCAGAACGAAAACCAACGGAAAAAGTAAGAAAGCAATCGGAAACAAAAGGAAAAGGCATGAGATAATATTCCAAAGGAAGAATAGAAATTTCAACGTTGATTAATTTAACTTTAATTTAGTGATGGTAAAACTCAAATATGGATCGCGGTGAAGTTGTGTTTATTAAACTAATTAATAATACCTACCACAATAATGGATAATTCTCGTATTGAATTTTCGAAAATTATTTATATAAATAAAATTTTAAGGCACATTCAACTGAGCAACCTGAAATACACATGAGCACTGATGGTGGGGGTGGTAGCGGTCCCCGAAAAATAACGTTGTTTCTGTTCCGCTGCATGGGTTAAAATTAATCAACGTTAGCTTTGCCATTGTTTCTTTGTAAAGTATACTGTCCCATGTCCGACTCTTTTTGACTCAGAATGCTACGAACTTTAGCTTACGAATAACACTGTACAATAAAATCATTTTTTTTCAAACTAGGTTATTCTGATAGAAGGCACCAAAAAAATATATACGTGTATCGACATTGTGCCACTGAAGTACAGTGACTCATTTTAGGGGGAACTAGATTCCTCCCACCCACCCCCTCTATTTTGCACATAGTTACAGTGATTTGGCATATCAAATGTTGTAAAACTTACGTTTAAAACACTACAAGTAATATATATCTCGGACATAATAGCCCTCTAACTCGTCCTTGTATTGGTATTTTGGCCCCTTTTTAAATAAGGGGCAAAAAGTCCCCTTCATCTGCGATATAGTGGCCCGAATTGTTCTACACAAATGTTCCACGTGGTGTTTTACATAAAAGTACTTAAACGCAAGGCATAAAAGTTTTTTCATGCCGAGTACTAAGGTTGGGTTTTTGAGATGCGGCAACAAAATCTGTTGATTGGGCTTACTTATTAAAGTAAGTAGGATTTTCGCTACGGTGTTTTTGCTGACGTCGTTGGCAGTGTAGGTAAAAGGCTCTGATGAGAAGACTGTGGTGGTCTCGAAACTTCTGATGTCAGTTCAACCTTCCGTACATCCAAGGTTTTCATTGAATGTTCAATATTTACATACTTAGAATTTCTTTCTTAAATAAAAAATAGTTTTATCAACAGATTAAATTAAAAAAGAACTTAAGCCAAACTAATCAAATAACTTTGGATATATTTTTAAGCTTTTTCTTTTTTTGCCTTTTTGACCCAGCTTAGATACGAACCTTAGCTCGTTCAGATTTGAAGATAAGTACTCTACCCACTCAGCTATGGTTGTCGTATAAGTTGACTTAAAAAGAGGTTATCTACTTATTTTATTAATACATAACAACAAATTATAACTATTTTTCTAATTTGAAGCATAGTAATAAAATAAATAAGTACCACTAATTACTTTGTAAACCATCAATAAAGTACTACCGATTACATAAATGACAAAAGTGTTTGCTGGGTATTTATTTGTATCTACTCAGACTTCGTCCAATTATGACTAGAATACAAAAAAATTTATAAATCAGAGCACTATATTCTAGATCTGCAGATCAGTGTTTCAGTAAAAGTTTATGCTAAAACAGCATCGCATTAAAACGAATTGGTAACTAATGCTAAATTAAATAAATTTGTAATAAGTTTTAACAAACACATTTATATTTGTTTTGTCTTCGTTTTAACTACTCAAATTAAACTTATATATGTTGTGAGACAAAAATGCTTTAAGAAGATAAAAAGTGAATACATATGGGTCATTCTCATTTCAAATGCTTTTTTCGTGTCCGTTGAAAGTATAGTAAAATATTTCATAAAATAAACGCATAAATTTTAAAGTGAAAAGTGCTTAAGCATGATTTAATAGATTGTAAATAAATGAACATAAGTTTTTTTTTGTGTATAAGACTGTCCATTATGTGTTAAAATGAAAAACAAAAATACTGTTTGTTCCCTCTCCATACAAAATGGCGTGTTCGTCCGTAATTGATGGTGTTGATTTTTCCACATTAAGAAACTATGAATTTTTTCAAAAACGAAATTAAATTTATAACGGTTTTATAATATTTGCAATTGGTTCTTTTATTTCATATATCATATTTTTGAAAATTATCAGATATTATAGTTTTTTTTTTTAATTGTTATTCTCCGCAGTCATGTGTAATTGAGCGTTACGAGTTTTTATTACGTTTCATTACTCAGTTTAATTACTAAAATTTCCTTAGCAATATACACTAAAATAAACAGCGTAGGGTTTTACTTCTAAATATTTTAAACTTTTGTGAACTTTGTTAAATAGTATTATATTGTAAAACGTTTCAATCAATCAATCATCGTTTGTATCAAAAAAAATTATTGAAATTTTTTTAGTGACTACCTTAGGAGGTTGTGTTAAAATTACATCGAAGATTATACATCTGAATTTTATTGAATTTAAAATAAGGTATGTGCTCTAAAAAAATATATTGAATTTGTATAAAAAATGTATTGAGAGTTACGAAAAAAAATTTTTATATAGAATTTATCTATGAATTTAAGGACGTTAAAAGTAAGTTAACAGCAGCTGAACATATAAGGAACATTTGTAAGGAACATTTCTGTTTACAAATTTCTGTTTTACAAAGCTCTGATTTTCTTTGAAAAAATTTTGCATATTTCTCACTGTGTGGGCTGTTTATATATTAGAAGAATGTTAAGGTAGGTCGTAATTTGCTGCAAAAAAAATTTATTGAAATTGCCATAACTTTTGACGTTTGTTAGTCGATTTTATTAAAATAAGCCTTATTTGAAGGAAGAGTTAGCTTACTGTTTGCTTATGTATGAAAGTTTGTAAAGAATTATTTTAAAACTTAAAAATTTTTATTTTTTCCATGTGAAACCCAAGCTAAAATTGAAAAAGTGGTCATAACTTTATAATTTCGTCGTGCGATTATTATAATTGTTTTACTTAGGGAGTAGATGTACAGTGCAATCAAACCATATACAATTTTACGTCCAATAGTACGAATTATATAATGTCAGGCCCTTTT